>CM075981.1:51290884-51320933 GCA_038087875.1 Malacoraja senta
GGAGGCTTTCGTGTAGTCTCTGACTTTTATATAGATACTAGACCAAGTGCAGACCCGTTGGGTCTGGACACAGAACGTGCGTTTGTGGGGGGGGGGGAGGCTGTGGCGTCACACTAATCACCCCCTTTCGTCCAAAGCACGGAATCCGGCACCCACAAACACACACACTCATCACACCCCTTGATATTATTTTAATTTTTTAATTTGCTTCTTTTATCCCATCTCCACCCTATCCACTGACGAATAGCCCTCACCTCTCAGATGCGTCTAGAGGTGTTGGGGCAGAGGGAAAATTTAATGTTAGAAAAAAAAAATTTGAGGAGGAGGGTGGAGAGGAAGGGGGAGAGAGGAGAGGGGTGGAGAGAGGAAAGAGAGGTGAAGGGGGGGGGTTGGAGCGGGCGTGCATGAGTCGAGCCGCGGGCTGTGAAGAGAGAAGGGCAGCGAGAGAGAGAGAGAGGGGAGAGACAGAGAGACTGGTACACAAAAAAAGCTTGAGAAACACAGCGGGTGCAGCAGCATCTATGGAGCGAAGGAAATAGGCAACGCTTTGGGCTGAAGCCCATCCTCAGACTGGTTTTCTACCGAAACGTTGCCTATTTCCTTCGATCCATAGATGCTGCTGCACCCGCTGATATACAGGTTTTTTTTGTGTACCTTCGATTTTCCAGCATCTGCAGTTCCGTCTTAAAGACAGAGAGACTGTTGGCGGGCTGTTTTCCCAACGCGCGTTTGCGGGAGGGGGGGGTGGGCTGCGGCATCACACTCACACTAACCACCCTCCAAACTCACACTAACCACCCCCAAACACACTCGGGGGGAGGGGGGGAGAGGAAGACGGGGTGGGGAGAGAAGAGGAGAGGGGGAGGGAGGGTGGACAGGGAGGGGAGAGAGGAGAGGGGTGAAGAGAGGAAAGAGAGGATGGGGGAGAGAGGTGAAGGGGGGGGGGGTTGGAGCGGGCGTGCATGAATCCAGCCGCAGGCTGTGAAGAGAGAAGGGCAGAGAGAGAGAGAGAGAGAGAGGGGAGAGACAGAGAGACTGGTACAAAAAAAAAAGCTGGAGAAACACAGCGGGTGCAGCAGCATCTATGGAGCGAAGGAAATAGGCAATGCTTTGGGTCGAAGCCCATCCTCAGAATGGTTTTCTACCGAAACGTTGCATATTTTCTTTGATCCATAGATGCTGCTGAACCCGCTGATGATATACAGTTTTTTTTTGTGTACCTTCGATTTTCCAGCATCTGCAGTTCCGTCTTAAAGACAGAGAGACTGTTGGCGGGCTGTTTTCCCAACGCGCGTTTGCGGGAGGGGGGGGGGCTGCGGCATCACACTCACACTAACCACCCCCCAAACTCACACTAACCACCCCCAAACACACTCGGGAGGGGGGGAGAGGAAGACGGGGTGGGGAGAGAAGAGGGGAGAGGGAGACGGGGTGGGGAGAGAAGAGGAGAGGGGGAGGGAGACGGGGTGGGGAGAGAAGAGGAGAGGGGGAGGGAGGGGAGAGGGGGAAGAGGAAAGGGGAGAGATTGGGGAGGGAGAGGAGATCAGGGTGGGTGAGAGGGAGGGGGAGGAGTGTGGGGAGTGGGAGGAGAGCGGGGAGGGCAGGAAGGTGGGAGAGGGGGTGAGGGGAAGGGGAGAGGAGTAGGGGGAAGAGAGGGAGAGAGGGAGGGGGAGGGAGAGAGGTGGGGGAGGGAGAGGGGAACAGTGGGGAGTGAGGGGCAGAGGGGTAGCGGGGAGTGGTGCAAGAGAGAGGTGAAGGGGGTGGGTGGGAGATGGGGGTGAAGAGGGGTGGTGGAGGGGGAAGAGAGGGTGTGGGAGGGGAGGGAGGGGGAGAGGAGAGAGGGGGAAGAGTGGGGAGGGAGAGTGGAAGTAGGAGGGGTAGGGACAGTCCATCTGTTCCCCATTCCCTATCACCCCCAATCCTCTTTCTCTATTGCCACACACGTGACGACGCCCTTCGACACAGGCTGCGGGGGTGGGGGGAAGGGGCTGGGGCTGTGGCTGCTGCAAAGGCATATGTAAATTGGTTCATTTCGATTGGACATCTTTGAGCATTGGGCATTGTGACATCACAAAACGGAACCTTCATTAACATTCTATTGCTGAGAGCTGTTTTTTTTAAACATTTTGAAATTTCCTCATTCCCTATCACCCCCACACACGTGGCGACGCCTTTCGACACAGGCTGTGGGGTTGGGGGGGAGGGGCTGGGGCTGGGGCTGCTGCAAAGGCATATGTAAACGGATTCATTTCGATTTGTCACACGTGTCGCAGGGCGTCGCCACGTGTGTGGGGGGTGATAGGGAATGAGGAATTTCAAAATGTTTAAAAAAAACAGCTCTCAGCAATAGAATGTTAATGAAGGTTCCGTTTTGTGATGTCACAATGCCCAATGCTGCGGGGGTTGGGGGGGAGGGGCTGGGGGCTGCCGCAAAGGCATATGTAAATGGATCCATTCCGATTGGACATCTGTGAGCATTGTGCATTGTGACGTCACACAACGGAATCTTTACTAACATTCTATGGCTGAGCTGTTTTTTTTAAACATTTTGAAATGTTTGGTTTGGGGGGGGGGGAGGTATTTTATTTTAAAAAGCGTACATAAACACGACCGAATATGGCCGAAGCATTTCGAAAACCGGACCCGCTTGTTTTCGACAGCAACATCGTAGAGGGGTAGCGCATCTTCGAAGAACACTATGATGTTTTCATCGCAGCCGGTCAGTATGATAAACCACCTCGGGCTCGGGCTAACATGCTCCTCAATCTCGCAGGACAAGAAGCTTATGAACGAGCAAAACAATTCATATTTGCGGAGACAAAAACACATCCTCCCGTTGATGGAGCACTTCCAGTCGTCACCCCTGCTGAATTGGCAGACGACCCTGAATGTTTCAAGAGAAAATTTCGACAGTTATGCAGCCCCCAGACTAATCCTATCATCAAACGAATGAAGTTCAACTCAAGGAATGAGAAGGATGATGAGACGATTGAGTCATTTATCTGTGCTATTAAAAAGGAAGGAAGGAGCTGCAGATTTGGCGAGCTCTGTAACGAGCTTATTAGAGACAGACTAGTTTTGCGGTCTTGCTTGTGATAAACTAAGAAAAAAACGTATCCGCGACCCTGACTTAACCTTGGATAAGGTTGTCTCCATTCGCGAGAATTATGAATTAACTATTCATAACACCAGAACGCTAAATGATGCACAGCGATCAACCTTGTGTATCGATGCTGTTCAGGCTGGGTTCCAGAGACAACGTAAGCCTGAGATAACGATGAGAGTCCAGCTTGATAAGCCTGCGATTTGATTTATTTCAAATTGCACAAATTGTAGAGGCACTCATGCTGTTAAGAGGGAGAAATGTCCCACTTTCGGTCAAATCTGTCATGGCTGCAAAAGACGTAATCATTTCTGGAGATGCTGCAGATCCACACAATGAGTTCACATCTTTTTCTTGCGTATGGCATGCACAGCCTAAAGTTGTAGATCAAGGGTAGACATCCAGGCCAGGACAGCATCAGTTACTGAGTGGATGGCTTTGATGCCACCAGGGAAAAGCCTCAGTGGGCAGTCATTCATGATGTGTGGGATGGTCTGGTCTGGATGTCCGCAGTCGCAAGCAGGGCTGTCTGTCATCCCCCACTTATGCAGGTGATGGGCTGTTCTTGCATGGAGGGTGCGGATTCTGTTCAGGGTTAGCCATTGCTTGCGATGGAGGTCAAAACCCGGTGGTTTCACTGTGGGGTCTGTGATGACCTCTCCGTTGTTGGTGTTGGCATCCTTCCAGGCTCTGCACCACTCAGTCTTGGAGTCAAAGTCTTCCAGTGATTTAACGGAAGACCAGAAGGTTTTGCAGGACTTCAGGCGCATGTTGGGCAGATTGTTCAAGTCAGCATGGATGGGAAGGTCAAATAGAACAAGTTCACAACAAAGCGTAGACAAAACAACCAATATATCAGCTACATTCCGAACCACTGGTCAAAGGTGACTCCAAAATACTACATCAATTTGTTTGTGCACATCGGGTTGATTGCATTAGTCGAAACAGGGTAGACCACCGTGAAGGTTGCAGGTGTTTAAGAAGGAACTGCAGATGCTGGAAAATCGAAGGTAGACTTAAATGCTGGAGAAACTCAGCGGGTGAGGCAGCATCTATGGAGCGAAGGAAATAGGCGACGTTTCGGGCCGAAACCCTTCTTCAGACTTGCAGGTTGCAGGTGTTTTCCCTGGGGGCATCAAAGCCATCTGCCCAGTAACTGATGCTGTCCTGGCCTGGATGTCTACCCTTGATCTACAATTTTTAGGCTGTGCACACCATATGAAAGAAGAAGAGGAATTCCAAACCACTGTCTGATCCATCTGACCCCTAACATCGACGGTAACACACTGCAAATGCATTCCATTGAGGGGAAAACAGTAAAGAATAACGAGGCCATGGTCACGGTACTGGTAAATGGTATCGCAGTTGAATGGAAAGTAAACACCGGTGCAAGTGCAATGTTATATCTAAGATAGAATTCAAGCGCATTCAAAATATTGTGAATGCCGAGCAACTGAAAGGATGCAATGCCACCCTACTGGCGTACGGTGGCAGTGAATCCAATCCTATTGGAAGAGTAAAGCTGCTGTGCCACCTAGAGGAACAGACATATAGGTTGCCGTTCTATGTCGACAAAGCTAATGTGGTACCCCTACTATGAATAGAAGCCTGCAAAGATATGGGACTACTTTCGTTCAGCAAGGTCGTTCATCAGTTATCTCCGATTCCTGATTCAACACAACAAATCCTCACTGAATACCACTATATCTTCACCGATGAACTTGGAAAGCTACCAGTAACATGTTCAATAACTCTGGACCCAGAAGTGAGACCCGTTGTTCATCCAGCACATCGCATTACTATTGCTATGCGGGACCTGACATCCTGAAGCTGCGGTCTCTGGTAAGGAAGTGGCCGATTCGGGAACTCCAAGTGTGTGTTCAATCCGTCCCGACGTCGGAGCTTCGATCATCCCGACGAGAGGGCTTGCACATCAGGCCGTCCGTAGCGGTGACTACGGAGGGTCAAGGCATCCGACCACGGGTGAACAAATGAGGAAGATTGACTGAATTGTATTGCCTTCCATCACAGTGAAGAATATTGTGGTGGATGTTTATGTTAATTCTATTGTGTATTGTGTGTGCTTTTTAATTGTATGGCTGCATGGTATTTCATTTCACTGTACCTTAATTGGTGCATGTGACAAATAAATTTGAACCTTGAACCTTGACTGGGTCAAAGCTGAATTAGACAGAATGCAAGCATTGGGGGTCATCACACCTGTTCTGGAACCAACCGATTGGGTGTCCTCGATGGTAGCTACCACCTAAAAGAACAAACAAGAGATTCGTATATGCATCAATCCCAGAGACCTGAATGTGCCCTGAACATCACCCTATGCGCACGGTGGAAAAAGTAGCTGCCTGCATGGGAAAAGCGACGATATTCGCTGTGCTAGATGCTAAGAACTCTTTCTGGCAAATTTCCCTGAACCACAAATCATCGATGCTTACCACCTTCAGCACTTCTTTCGGCCGCTACAGGTTTCTACGGATGCCATTTGGAATCAATTCGGCCAGTGAGGTATTCCAACGCAATATGAAACAAATCGTCGACGGACACCCATGTGCGATCATCGTTGATGACATTATCGTTGGGGGCAGAGACATGAAAGAGCACGACGACAACTTAAGAAAGGTGCTCGAACGTGCCAGGGAGGTGCACTTAAAACTTAATCCTCACAAGTGTAAGTTCCGCGTCAACCAGGTGTGCTATGTGGGACATATTTTTACAAGTGACAGCTTCAAAGTCGATCCTTCAAAGACAGCGGCCATCAGTGAGATGACAGAGCCAACAGGTGTCACCGGCCTGCAGAGATTTCTGTGCATGGTCCACTACCTTGAGAAATTCATTCCCAATTTCAGCGAGCTCTCGGTTCCCTGCGACAACTTACTCACAAAGACACTGCCTGGACTTGGCACGAGCAGCAGCAACGTGGTTTTGACACACTCAGCCAACAGATGTCGTGTCCTCCTACTCTGTCCTATTTCGATGTCAATCAGCCTGTCACACCAACCTGCGACGCTTCTCAGTACGGCCTCGGCGCCGCATGCCTGCAGGAACAAAAGCCTGTCGCCTATGCCTCCAGGACAATGACGGACACTGAGACTAGATACGCACAGAAGGAATTGCTGGCAGTGGTGTTTGCATGTGCTAAGTTCAACAACTACATCTTTGGCAAACCGTAACCATAGAAACAGATCATCAGCCTCTGGTAACCATCCTAAACAAGCCCACATCCGCGGTTCTGGCTTGACTGCAAAGGATGATGCTGAGGCTCCAGAAGTATGACATTACTCTTATTTACAAACACAGGAAACACATGTACCTGGCTGACATTCTGTCTCGGGCTCCAAGGAAAACCACTGCCCAACACAAACTGAGAAGAACACTTTAGATGTCAAGGTGGTTGACCACATTCATCCATCTCGTCTGGAAGACCTGGTGACACACACGGCAGAAGACACCACTCTGCAGAAGCTCACCTCGATCATTAAACATGGATGGCCCACAAGCAGCACATGCTTCCGCCCACTATTCGGCCCTACTTTCTCATTAGAGACGAACTAACCATTGATGATGTGATACATAGATACATAGATACATAGAAAATAGGTGCAGGAGTAGACCATTCGGCCCTTCGAGCCTGCACCGCCATTCAATATGATCATGGCTGATCATCCAACTCAGTATCCCGTACCTGCCTTCTCTCCATACCCCCTGATCCCTTTAGCCACAGGGGCCACATCTAACTCCCTCTTAAATATAGCCAATGAACTGGCCTCAACTACCCTCTGTGGCAGAGAGTTCCAGAGATTCACCACTCTCTGTGTGAAAAAGTTTTTTCTCATCTCGGTCTTAAAGGATTTCCCCCTTATCCTTAAGCTGTGACCCCTTGTCCTGGACTTCCCCAACATCGGGAACAATCTTCCTGCATCTAGCCTGACCAACCCCATAAGAATTTTGTACGTTTCTATAAGATCCCCTCCCAATCTCCTAAATTCTAGCGAGTATAAGCCAAGTCTATCCAGTCTTTCTTCATATGAAAGTCCTGACATCCCAGGAATCAGTCTGGTGAACCTTCTCTGCACTCCCTCTATGGCTATAATGTCCTTCCTCATATTTGGAGACCAAAACTATACGCAATACTCCAGGTGTGGTCTCACCAAGACCCAGTACAACCGCAGTAGAACCTCCCTGCTCCTATACTCAAATCCTTTTGCTATGAAAGCTAACATACCATTTGCTTTCTTCACTGCCTGCTGCACCTGCATGCCTACTTTCAATGACTGGTGTACCATGACACCCAGGTCTCGCTGCATCTCCCCTTTTCCTAATCGGCCACCATTTAGATAATAGTCTGCTCTCCTGTTTTTGCCACCAAAGTGGATTTTTTTAATTTTTATTTTTTTATTTTTTATTTATTAGAAGTACATTACATTACAACCACATACATTAGTACTCGTCACTTATATCTTCTTACAATTAATGTACTCCGTTTGTTTTTTACACTAGTAAAGGGAAAGTGAAAGTGTAGAAAATGTGACAACAAGAAAGACGAAGACCCTATAAGAACAAAATTAAAAACAAAAGAAAAAGAGTTAAGAAATAGACCCCAGAAAAGAAGGAGAAAGAGAAAAAGGGAAAAGAGAAAAACAAATAGTTTTTATGAGCATTACGCAAATGGGACATACCAACTCTCCAACTTTCATCCCCTCTTACCTGACCTCAGTTTTTTTTTTTAAGGTACCTTTGCACCCTATATTTGTAATAATTCTCTAAATGCAGACCACGTCAGGTGGAAGTGATCTGGTTTACCTGCCAGGAGGAGTCTTATCTCTTCTAGGTGTAATGTTTCGAACATATTTGAAATTCACATGTTTATAGTTGGTATTGGAGCCTTCTTCCCAAATTTTAGGATTAGCTTTTTTCCAGTTATTAACCCGTAGTCTATTAGTTTCTTTTGAAACACATTTAGTTCTGGACCATCTTCCGTTATTCCGAAGATAATCCATTCTGCTTTGGGTATCAGTTTTATTTTAAATAATTTTGTAAAGATTTCGAAAATGTCAATCCAAAATTTTTGAATTTTTGTACAGAAAACAAATGAGTGCGCTATAGTAGCTTCTTGGGTTTGACATTTATCACAAATGGATGATACATTTGGGAAAATTTTATGGATTTTAGTTTTGGAATAATATAAATATTATTCCAAAACTAATAATTTTGGAGAATAATATACTGGAGAATAATATACTCCAGGTGTGGTCTCACCAAGACCCTGTACAACTGCAGTAGAACCTCCCTGCTCCTATACTCAAATCCTTTTGCTATGAAAGCTAACATACCATTCGCTTTCTTCACTGCCTGCTGCACCTGCATGCCTACTTTCAATGACTGGTGTACCATGACACCCAGGTCTCGCTGCATCTCCCTTTTTCCTAATCGGCCACCATTTAGATAATAGTCTGCTTTCCTGTTTTTGCCACCAAAGTGGATAACCTCACATTTATCCACATTATACTGCATCTGCCAAACATTTGCCCACTCACCCAGCCTATCCAAGTCACCTTGCAGCCTCCTAGTATCCTCCTCACAGCTAACACTGCCCCCCAGCTTAGTGTCATCCGCAAACTTGGAGATGTTGCCTTCAATTCCCTCATCCAGTTCATTAATATAAATTGTAAATAGCTGGGGTCCCAGCACTGAGCCTTGCGGTACCCCACTAGTCACTGCCTGCCATTGTGAAAAGGACCCGTTTACTCCTACTCTTTGCATCCTGTTTGCCAGCCAGTTCTCTATCCACATCAATACTGAACCCCCAATAAGAAGTTCTCTATCCACATCAATACTGAACCCCCAATAAGAAGGGCCACAAGACAGTATCCCGGCCTTGTTCCAACAGGAGTACTTTGACGCTGTACACAGGGGACATCCTGGTTCAGAAGCCACTGTGCAAAGAGCAAAGGGCATTTTTTTCTAGTCTTCAATGACGGATAATATACACCAGAGGGTGCAGTCTTGTGCTGTGTGCAACAGGATGAAGCCACAGCAGCAGAGAGAACCACTTCTGCGGCACCCCGTCCCCGACCTGCCTGGGTCCCTAGTGGCAACTGACATCTTTGATTGGCACAGTCATCAATACCTGGTCCTGGTGGACTCATACTCCAGCTGATTTGAGATTGATTTGCTTCGCACTACCTCTGCAGCAGCAGTTATTCTGAAGCTAAGAAGCCACTTCTCGGTCCATGGGGCACCACGTACCCTCATGTCCGACGATGCTGGGCAATTCACGAGCCAACGTTTTAAAGATTTCGTGAAACAGTGGGACTTTAAGCAAATCACCAGTAGTCTAGAATATCCCCAATCGAATGGACTGGCAGAATGGGCTGTCCGCAGTGCAAAACAGGTCCTAGAAAAATCCAACCGTGCCAGGGTCGGACGTATTCTTGGATCTCCTCAATCGCCGTAATGTTCCACATGACACAACACTCGGCTCTCCAGCACAATGCCTGATGTCCAGACAGACACACGTACCACTCTTCCCGTCTCAAAGCAACTTCTACAGCCACGCATATATGAGCCACAGGTAGTTCAGGCTCAACTGCACCATAAAAGGCTGACACAAAAGGCATGCTACGATCCATCAAGCCGACCACTCAAACCATTTATGGGAGGACATACCGTCAGGCTACAAACCCAAAAGGGATATGATCGCATGGGCACGGTCAAGGAGACAGGCCAGGAGCCAAGATCCTATCTGGTTCAGTCAGAAAGAAATTTCTACAGAAGGAACCAGAGACGCATCCTACCAGTAAATGAGCCGGTGCCATCGCATCAAATCCCATACGATCCTACGGATGATGCGGACGACATGATGCGGACAGAAGACAGCAATGCACAAATACTCCCAAATACTTTGCATTACTCTATTCTCCTCCGCTTTCCTTTAGTTTTTAATTAAATTTTCAAATCTATGCACATTACGTTTATGCATGCTTAGTGATGAGTTTATGGGGCAGTAGCTAAAGAAGGAGGATGTAGATCCCATAGGGGGCGCCGTCCTGTGTGGTATGGCTGCCCAGCCTGCAGCTATCCGTTTTCATCTTTTTTTTATTTTTAGTTAGTTAGTTGTTTTGTTTTTTAGGAGTTCTAGTCTTTTTTATGTGGGGGGTGGGGGCGGGAAGGGGGAAACTACTTTCTAGGGTCCCTACCTGGTCGGAGAGGCAGCTTTTCTCCGGGCTGCATCTTCGACCCGTACTCGCTGCCTACCAGCGGGCCTGGAGCGGCGTTTCCTGAGGGGACCGGCCAGGACCTTGGCTTCGGCGGCAGCACAGTGCTGGAGCGCTATCGCGGAGTGGAGCGGGCGATGCCTTGCCCGGGTCGCCGCGCTGGAACTCCGGTGAGCTGAGCCCGCAGGTGAAACATCGTGGAGCTGCGGGTCTGCGGGCGGCGGCGCTGAACTTTAACAACGGGAGCCTGGGATCTCTCGCCGAGATCGCCAGTGTTGGAGCTCCATTCAGCGCGGCCTGTTGGCTTCGGAAGCCGCGGTCTCGAGTAAGGAGGCGGCCGTTCCAGGTGTCCCAAGCCGCTGAGAGGATTCTCCCGACGCCGGAGCACCATCACCCGGCGAGAACGGCCTGGAACATCAGGCCTCCGTGAAGGCGACTGTGGAGGCCTCAATAGGCCCGACTATGGGTGGACATGGGATGGGGATTGGACTTTGTGCCTTCCCCCACAGTGGGAACCATTGTGGGGGGATGTTTTTATGTTTGTATGTTAAATTTCTTTAATGTTGTGTCTAGTTTGTGCTGCATGGCAAGACAAATTTCACTACACCATTTGGTGTATGTGACAATAAATGTCCTTTGTCCTTTGTCCTTTGTAGATCAATCACTATATTACTAATCTGATCCATGCCTGGTTTTACTATATTGCTGACCCGATCCATGATCCATCCCGCGTTTTCACAATGCCATCTTAATAATAATAATAATAATAATATCTTTTATTGTCATTGCACGTCAGTGCAACGAGATTTAGTATGCAGCTCCAACCGATGTACAAGAATGTGGTATGCGGTAAGCTGGGCAAGGCAGTCGGTTTTGATAAGGATGTAAAACTACAAGGAGGCTTTCGTGTTGTCTCAGACTTCTTTATGTATATTAAAGAACTTTATATGAAATTATTTAGTTAAGTAAGAACTGCAGATGCTGGAAAAATCGAAGGTAGACAAAAATGCTGGAGAAACTCAGCGGGTGAGGCCGAAGCGAAGGAATAGGTGACGTTTCGGGTCGAGACCCTTCAGTCTGAAGAAGGGGCTCGACCCGAAACGTCACCTATTCCTTCGCTCCATAGATGCCGCCTCACCCGCTGAGTTTCTCCAGCATTTTTGTCTACCTTTTATATAACAACGACACGTTGTTTCACTACTTCATACAGCGGGTAGAGAAACACGTGACATGAGGAGAAGCACGTGACCGACAGCTGCAGCAGGGGCAGCAACACGTGACTCTCGCCCCCCCCCCACGGCTGAGAGTGAACCACGTGACCCCCGAGGCCAGCAGAGGCGATGGAGATGGAGGTGAGCGGGATGTTGGTCGTCATGTCGAGGCAAGACTGGTAGAGGCTGTTGTAGTTTTCTGTGGAATAAAAGAGAATAAGCGGGGATTTAATCAATGTGGATAAATGAATAAGTTTATTGGCCATGTATGTACACATACAAGGAATTTGCCTTGGTGCTCCGCTCGCAAACAAGAACACGACATACAATAAACAATTAAGAGGAATACAAGGGAGTTGAAAAAATATTGCTTATGTAGGGCAGTTGTTAAAGGTGTTGAGAGGGGAATCCTTAATATGTTGAAAATAGATAAAGCTTGGCCTGAGATTTGCGAGTGTGCCATAAATTAGTGTGTTTCATTGATTCACGTTCTTTGAGGAAGTTGTGGAAAGCAATCAATCGCAAATGATTCTTGCTAATTACATAAAAAATAGGTGCAGGAGTAAGCAATTCGGCCCTTCGAGCCAGCACCGCCATTCAATATGATCATGGCTGATCATTCAAAATCAGTACCCCGTTCCTGCTTTTTCCCAATATCCCTCGGTTCCGTTAGCCCTAAGAGCTAAATCTAACTCTTGAAAACATCCAGTGAATTGGCCTCTACCTTCTGTGGCAGAGAATTCCACAGATTCACAACTCTGGGTGAAAACGTTTTTCCTCATCTCAGTCCCAAATGGCCTATCCCTTATTCTTAAACTGTGACCCCTGGTTCTGGACTCCCCCAACATCGGGAAAATTTTTCCTGCATCTACCCTGTCCAATCCTCTAAGAATTTTATATGTTTCTAAAAGATCCACTCTTATTCGGAAACTCCAAGTCGCTGAATGTGTTCTTCCCTTCCGACGTCGGAGTTCCATCATCCCGTCGAGTGGGCCTAAACATTGGGCCGCCATAGCGGCGACTGCAGAGGGCTCAAAGGCCCCGACCACGTGTGAACAATGAGGAAGAGGACTGAACTTCATTGCCTTCCCTCACAGTGGGAAATGTTGATTCTGCTGTTTGGGGATGTTTATGTTAAACTCTATCGTGTATTGTGTTATTTTTTATTCGTATGGCTGTATGGTAACTCACAGTACCAATTGGTGCATGTGACAATAAATGTAACTTGAACTTGAACTTATCATTCGAAATTCCAGCGAATCCATCCCAGTCGACTCATTCTTTCATCATATGTCAGTCCCACCATACCGGGAATTAACCTGGTGAACCTATGCTGCACTCCCTCAATAGCAATAATGTCCTTCCTCAAATTAGGAGACCAAAATTGCACGCAATACTCCAGGTGCGGGTCTCACTAGGGCCCTGTACAACTGCAGTAGGACCTCCTTGCTCCTAAACTCAAATCCTCTCGCAATGAAGGCCAACATGCCATTAACTTTCTTCACTGCCTGCTGTACCTGCATGCTTACTTTCAGTGACCCAGGTCTCATTGCACCTCCCCTTCTCCTAATCTGACACCATTCAGATAATAATCTGTCTTCCCATTCTTGCCACCAAAGTGGATAACCTCACATTTATCCACATTATACTACATCTGCCATGCTTCTGCCCACTCACCCAACCTATTCATGCCACCCTGCAGCCTCATAGCATCCTCCTCACAGCTCACACTGCCACCCAGATTTGTGTTGTCCGTAAATTTAGAGATGTTACATTTAATTCCCTCGTTAATAGATATTGTAAACAACTGGGGTCCCAGCACCGAGCCTTGTGGCACCCCACTAGCCACTGCCTGCCAATCTAAAAAGGACCCGTTAATTCCTACTCTTTGCTTCCTGTCTGTCAATCCAAACCTCTATCCATGCAAATACCCTACCCCCAATACCATGTGCTCTATTGCCAAAGGCTATTTGAAAGTCCAGATACACTACATCCACTGGCTCTCCCTTATCCATTCTACTTGTTACATCCTCAAAAAATTCTAAAAGATCAGTTAAGCATGATTTCCCCTTCATATATCCATGCTGACTTTGACTGATCCCATCACTGCGTTCCAAATACGCTGCTATAACATCTTTAATAATCAACTCCAGCATCTTCCCCACTACTGATGTAAGGCTAACTGGTCTATAATTCCCCGTTTTCTCTCTTCCTCCTTTCTTAGGAAGTGGAGTTACATTGGCTACCCTCCAGTCCACAGGAACTGATCCAGACTCGAGAGAACATTGGAAAATGATCACCAATGCATCCACTATTTTTAAGGCCACCTCCTTCAGACCATCAAGCCCTGGGGATTTATCTGCCTTCAGTCCCAACAGCTTACCTAACACCATTTCCTGACTAATGTGGATTCCCTTCAGTTCCTCCCTCCCACTAGATCCCCGGTCCCCTAGTATTTCTGGGAGATTGTTTGTGTCTTCCTTAGTGAAAACAGACCCAAAGTACTCTGTTAACCGTTCTGCCATTTCTTTGTTTCCCAATATAAATTCACTTGTCTCTGACTGTAAGGGACCTACATTCGTCTTCACTAATCTTTTCCTTGTTACATACTTAAATAAACTTTTACAGTCAGTTTTTATATTCCCTGCAAGCTTTCTTTCATGCTCTTTTTTCACCCTCTTAATTAACCCCTTTGTCCTCCTCTGTTGGGTTCTAAATTTTTCCCAGTCTAATTGCCGCTTCCTCTGGCCAATTTATATGCCTCTTCCTTGGCTTTAACACTATCCTTGACTTCCCTCGTCAGTCAAGGTTGAGCCGTCTTCCCAGCTTTTTATTAATTTCTTATTTATTTATTAAATTCTCCCCCCCCTTTTTTTCTTTTTCTTTTCTTTCCTTCCTTTTTTGCCCTATCTTCCATTAATCTAGATGAAATCAGTAAACTTGATTGGAGATTAAATTGTTTTACTATCTTAAATGATCAAGTGTTAATTTATTTATTCATTCAATTCTCTAGAAGAGAGGAAAAAAACACAATTTTACCAGATTTTCCTGATCTCCATTTTACCTATTTTTGCGTTAAATTCCAGTGCAGAATCGCACTGAAAGCTTGGGCAAATGCAAATATAATAAATGGATGGTACTTTCCATTCCTGCAGCAGAAAATACAGCCCAATGAACAAATATGTAAACATTTAATGGAAAATGTGTAGCACAGTTTCACAGGTGCTATGCGGTATCCTATTGTTGTATAACGAAACGTAGAAAATGAAGCACCCCTGGAGAGAGAAAATTGGCATTATAGGTCAGTAATCAGCCTGAAAAGTAAGGCCAGAATTTGTTAGTCTTACTGACAGTTCCACATGGAACATCATCAGCTTTCACCACATTCATATCAGGAATTCCACATAAATTGAGAAGTCCTGTATTTATTGGCCAAACACTGCTGGCATTTTGCTGACAGTTCTTCACTGCTGGAGTCCCCATGGAGTTTATCAGCGGAGCAGGAATTTACTGATTCTCCGTGTATTTATGTCAGACAATCTGGTGAATCAGATGATCTTCATGTCATCTTAGACCTGCTGTAGGTAGGATCCACGAGATCATTCATTTGAATGAAGATTGTGGGGTTGTAGCAAAGGAATTAAAGTTAGATGACTGCAAGTAAAAATAACTGAAGATGCTGGAAATTTGAAATAAAATTTGAAAATGCTACAAACATCCAGCAGGTCTAGCAGCTCATGTGAAAAGAAAAGCGGAATTAATGTTTCTGCTGGAAGATTATTGATTAAAAAAAACTGGGGAAGTGATGACCTGCTGTCGATTTACAACATTTTGTACTTTTTTTCAAAATTTGAACAAAATGAACTTGGGCTGGCACATGTTGTAGGTTCATGTTCATTACAAGCTGGAGATATAGATGACTTCATAGCCAAATTATCTGCTCAGGGAGCCATCACAGTACAGTTAAAGAGTTTGATGCTGAAACACATAAGCATATATTAGGGCACAAGGCCAAATGCTTGATAAAAATGCTAGGTTTCAGGGCAAGGTAGGTGGAGTGATCATTCTAGAGCTTAAGATTTGAAGGCATTTGTGATGGAATGATAAAGATCGGAGAACCCCAGAAAGCCAGAATTGTGGAGTGCAAATATTTTCTTTATATTGAAGATTGGTAGTTTTATAAGGGGAGCAGAATTGGTAGTTTTGTTCTGCTCTCCCCTTTCCCCCCTCCCTAAAAATGTTCCCTCTGTTTATTTTTCCAAGTTGCTACCTGGTCTGCAATCTGCAGCATTTTCTGTTTTTATTCAAGGTTTCCAGTATTTACAGTTTTTTTTGCCTTTCAAAAGCAATTAAAAAAATGTTGTAATATAGGGAGCCAATAAGCAAGTTCGATATTCTGACTGCGCATGCCCAGGTCATAGGTCACTCGCGATAAACATTCTCATTAGCACGGAAACTGACCTGCCTTTCATCTGCAGTCAGGATCGAACCCAGGTCTCTGGCGCTGCAAGCGCTGTTGAATTGCTACTGGACCATCCCCGTCTCCTCCCGAGTGTCCCATCCCTGTCCAGGGGCGGCCGGAGATGTCGGGGGTGACCCTGGACTGACGGGACACCGGCCCGGAGCAGTGGTGGCCCAGGCTTACAGCCAGTGCGGAGAAGAAGCGCGAACTCCTGCTCAACTCTGCCTGTCCCGCTGGGTTAACTGACAGCCCTGGACTGATGGGACACTGGCCCGGAGCAGTGGAGTTAGCGCTTCATCTCCGCGCTGGCTGTAAGCCTGGGCCCCCACTGCTCCAGGCCGGTGTCCCGTCAGTCCAGGGCTGTCGGTTAACCTGGAGGGACAGGCAGGATTGAGCTGGAGTTAGAGCTTCTTCTCCACGCTGGCTGTAAGCCTGGGCCGCCACCACTCCGGGGCGGAGCCCCGCCAGTCCAGGGTCACCCCGGACATCTCTGGCCGCCCCCAGACAGGGATGGGACACTCAGGAGGGGACGGGGACGGTCCAGTAGCAACTCAACAACGCTTGCAGCACCGGACCCGGGTTCGATCCTGACTATGGATGAAACGTGGGTCTGTATCCATGCAGCAGCATAGCTGCCGAGAATGTTTATCGCGAGTGACCTTTGACAAATCCCATAATTCCTTGCATTTTTCGGAACACCAAACTCACTTATATAGGTTAGCGATTAAAGGTAGAAAAGGATGATTCGAGTTAGGACATGGTTGTAGTTGTGGAGAGGTCTGACAGAGTTAGCATCAGAATGGTCGTGCAAAGTTGAATACCTTTGCCACGGCACTGACACTGCTGGATTGCAGGATTTAGCATTTTATGCAAATAACTTTCATCAAAGAATTATAAGCATCAATTCTGGCACATTAACATAATTGAATCAAATTTCTGGAAGACTATGTATGTGGACAGATTAGAAAGAGAATATTTGAACAAAAAGTTACTCCCACCACAGTAGTAATATATTGGGGTATAGCCTTTCTTAATTAAAGTCAATCCTTGAGTTGCAAATGAGAAATCTGCAGGATAAAATCTCTATCAAGGTGGTGTCAAGAGTGTTTAATTATCATATGCGCTGGGATTGGAACAATGAACATTTTATTTGCTGCAGCTTTTGCCGGCACATTAAATAATTAAATAACCACAACAAATAATGTCTTGATTTGTTATTTATTGTATATTTATCAGTTATACTACATAAACAGACCATAAAAAATGCAAGCCGAAGGATGTAGCGCAACAGTATACAAAGTTCATGTGGTTTAGTGCTGAAGTAGGATTTTGGTTAAGGGCCTGTCCCACTTTCACGACCTAATTCACGACCTCTACCGAGTTTGCCCTTGACTCATACTCGCAGCATGGTCGTCACAAGGTCGTAGGTAGGTCGTAGCAGGCCATGATGCTAGTCGTATGTACTCGTAGCATCAAGTAGGTCGGGGCATTTTTCTAGCATGATGAAAAATGTCCACGAGTAAAATAGGTCGGGAATTAGGTCGTGAAAGTGGGACAGGCCCTTCAGGCTGGTTGCTGTGTGGTTCAAGAATCTGATGTTTGATGGGGAAAAACTATTCTTGATCCTGAAGATAATGGTTCACAGGCTTCTATATCTTTTTTCCCCAATGGTAGGTGCAAGATGAGCGCATAGCCAGTGTGGTGTGGATATTTCATGTTGTTAGAATCATTCTTGATGCATTGCTTTCTACAGATCCATTCAATGGTGATGAGGCTGTGATAGACACAAAGTGCTGGAGTAACTTAGCGGGTCAGGCAGCATTTCTGGAGAAAAAGGATGGGTAAAGTTTCATAGAAACATAGAAAATAGGTGCAGGGGTAGGCCATTCGGCCCTTCGAGCCTGCACCGCCATTCAATATGATCATGGCTGATCATTCAACTCGGTATCCTGTACCTGCCTTCTCTCCATACCCCCTGATCCCTTTAGCCACAAGGGCCACATCTAACCCTCTTAAATATAGCCAATGAACTGGCCTCAACTACCTTCTGTGGCAGAGAATTCCACAGATTCACCACTCTCTGTGTGAAAATGTTTTTCTCATCTCGGTCCTAAAAGACTTCCCCCTTATCCTTAAACTGTGACCCCTTGTTCTGGACTTCCCCAACATCGGGAACAATCTTCCTGCATCTAGCCTTTCCAACCCCTTAAGAATTTTGTAAGTTTCTATAAGATCCCCCCTCAATCTTCTAAATTCTAGAAGGTCAGGATCTCTAGTTTCGAGTCAGGATCCTTCAGACTGAAAGTAGGGGGAGGGGGAAGGGGTGAAGAGCTGGAGGTGAGAAAAGTCCAGGACTAATCAGGGCCAGCCACAAGTGACCTCAGTTAAGGTGATGTTCTGGTGGTCCCATTGTTGGCTTGGCAAGGGTCTCGATCCGAAACGTCACCCATGCCTTCTCTCCAGAGATGCTGTCTGACCTGATGCTGCCTGACACTCCAGCATTTTGTGTTGGGAGTATCCCGGGGAGGCAGCGGCCTGTAGACTGGAACTCGTCAGGAGGATCCAGCTCGCCACCTGGGGTCTCCACCTGGTGACCGTGGGCCTGACTCGCTCGCTGAAGACCTGCACCGCGGAGTGGAAACTGTCTGGTAGGCCCGACTCACCCGCCGTGGATGGTGGGACTGCAACCTGCCTCGGAGACCGAAACCCGCCCGGAAGGCCTGCCATCCCGCCGCGGTTCGAGGATCCACGGGAACCCACCTGGAGGGCTGGTAAGCAGGCCGGCTGTGGGAAGGAGTGCACTGCCTCGACAGGGGAGTGGGCTGCTGGACGCCCTGCAACAGCCTCCCAGGGGCCGAGCCCATGTACCAAACCTGGCCTACAGTGGTGGAGCAGCGGTGGAGGACACCAACGGCTACACTTGGCCGGGCCGACCCTCCAATGCCACCAGGACAACGGACCTTCATGGTCAGATCAAGATCCCTGCACTTACAACAACTGGGACTTGAAAATGGTGCCTAACTGGTGACTGTATACTGAATGAACGAATGAATGAATTAATAAATTTATTGGCCAAGTATTCACATACAAGGAATTTGCCTTGGTGCTCCACCAAGTGACAACATGACATACAGTGACATACTGTATTAGTGCATTCATTTGAACTGTATCTGAGATGCTTATCTAATATGTATACCTGCTTGTGTATAGTGATACTTGTACATACATAACTGTATACGACAATAATTTTCACTGTACCACAGTACATGTGACAAAGTACCATACCAAAATGTGATCTTAAGTGGGATACAATGTTGGGAGTTGTGGAACTGGTTAAACAACTGGGGTGGGGGGTAGGGGATTGTAGATAGAAGTTACTTCACATTAGATAATGCAATGTTCATACCACTGGGTTCTAAGGTACCTATATGACATGCTATTCCTCCAATTTGCACATGGCCTCATTTTGGCAATGGAGAAGGCCCAGGACAGAAAGGTCAGTATGTGAATGGGAAGGGAGTTGAAATGGTTGGCAACTCGGAGATCCCACAGGCTGCAACGGACTGAGTGTAAGTGTTCAGCGAAACGGCCGCTAAGTCTTGCCGATGGTCTCGCTGATGTACAGGTGCTGAACACTTACGTTCAGTACCTTGAAGTTGGCGATTCTCACAGTCACCACTGCCACACTGTTGATGAAGACAGGTTCATGGACTGTCGACTTTCCTTCCTGAAGACTACAATCAACTGCTTAATCTTGCTACTGTTGAGAGCAATTGTTCTGGCAACTCGATTATTCTCCCTCCTGTACTCAGACTCCTCTTTACTCATTATTCACCCGACAATGGCGGATTTGTTGGCAAATTTAAAGATGGCCTTGGAGCTTCATTGCAAGTAGTTACAAAAAAAAGAGAATCCAATAAACTCTAAACACCCTTTTGGTTTCTTAAAGAAGTAAACTAACAATATACAAAGAGCATTTCACACCCCCATGTCAGATATATTTAATCATAGTAATTGTGTTCTGGACCACATTTGATGAACTCTAATCTGCCAAGCTGGGGCATGTACAATGTCGAAAGATAATGAAAGGATACTTCAGGGTGATTACTGGGTTGTAATCTAATTGAGGGCTTTAGACACTGTTAAAAGCCACGAGAGTGTAAATGAATGGTTTGAAACCATGATCCAAAAAGGAACATCTGATTATTACTTTGAAAGCAGGTATTATTTTTTATATAATATATGTTGTTCATTTGTATTACTGACAGTGATTTTAGGGTATGGTCACTAACTGTCAGTACACTATGGTTTAGACTTTATTTTTGAGCGTGCTTGAGTAGCTTTACGCGCCTCACAGCATTCCAGGAACCATTTTATTATGTTTGATAGCAGTAAACTTCATTTACTAAGTATGGAAATGCGAATTCTCTTGGATTTTTAGTGTGTTAAAATTTGAGGACTATGTTGGACAAAAGCTCACTTCATCCTTGTTGATTTTTTGTGTGAAGTTCATAGAAGATTTATTCATTTTGATCAATTTTTTTACCTTTGGTTGTACAGTGCCCTCCATAATGTTTGGGACAAAGATCCATCATTTATTTATTTGCCTCTGTACTCTGTACACAATTTGAGATTTGTATTAGAAATAATCACATGTGGTTAAAGTGCACATTGTCAGATTTTATTAAAGGCCATTTTTATACATTTTGGTTTCACCATGTAGAAATGACAGCTGTGTTTATACATAGTGCCCCCATTTCAGGGCACCATAATGTTTGGGACAAATGGCTTTTTAGATGTTTGTAACTGCTCAGATGTGTTTAATTGCCTCCTTAATGCAGGTATAAGAGAGCTCTCAGCACCTAGTCTTTCCTCTAGTCTTTCCATCACCTTTGGAAACTTTTATTGCTGTTTATCAACATGAGGACCAAAGTTGTGCTAATGAAAGTCAAAGAAGCCATCATGAGACTGAGAAACAAGAATGAAACTGTTAGAGACATCAGCCAAACCTTCGGCTTACCAAAATCAACTGTTTGGAACATCATTAAGAAGAAAGAGCGTACGGGTGAGCTTACTAATCACAAAGGGTGTGGGAGGCCAAGGAAGACCTCCACAGCTGATGACAGAAGAATTATCTTTATGACAAAGAAAAATCCACAAACACTTGTCTGACAGACAGAAACACTCTTCAGGAGTCAGGCGTGGATTTGTCAATGACCACTGTCTGCAGAAGACTTCATGAACAGAAATACAGAGGCTACAATGCAAGATGCAAACCACTGGTTAGCCACAAAAATAGAATGGCCAGGTTACAGTTTGCCAAGAAGTACTTAAAAGAGCAACCACAGTTCAGGAAAAAGGTCTTGTGGACAGATGAGAAGAAGATTAACTTATATCAGAGTGATGGCAAGAGCAAAGTATGGAGGAGAGAAGAAAATGCCCAAGATCTAAAGCATACCCCTCATCAGTGAAACACGGTGGTGGGGGTGTTAAGCCCTGGGCATGTATGGCTGCTGAAGGTACTGACTCACTTATCTTCATTGATGATACAACAGCTGAAGGTAGTAGCATAATGAAGTCTGAAGTGTATGGACACATCCTATCTGCTCAAGTTCAAACAAATGATTTAGATGAAGGGATTCAAAGTAACATTAGCAAATTTGCAGATGACACAAAGGCAGTGTGAACTGTGAGGAGGATGCTAGGAGAATGCAGGGTGACTTGGACAGGTTGAGTGAGTGAGCAGATGCATGGCAGATGCAGTTTAATGTGCATAAATGTGAGGTTATCCACTGGTAACTCTGTTTGCAGACTTTGCAAAAGTTTCCAGAGGTTATCCACTGGTGACTTCTGTTTGCAGACTTCTCATCAGCATTCAACACCATGCAGCCACATATTTTGGCTGAGAAGCTCATCACCCGCTTCCACCTCAACCACCAACTTATTCTGTGGATTATAGACTTCCTCACCAACAGATCACAGAGGGTGTTGGTGAACCATATCTTGTCCGACACCCTCTTCACCTTCACTGGCTCTCCACAAGGCTGTGTCCTCTCCCCACTTCTCTTCATTCTCTACACTGATGACTGCAGATCCACCCAGCCAAACTGCCACTTTGTAAAATTTGCTGATGACACAGTCCTCCTGTCTCTGCTTCCCAGCCATACACAACATCACAGCTCAGCCCTGCAGGACTTTATAGTATGGTGTGAAAAGTCTTGTCTTGAGCTAAATATAAGCAAAACCAAGGACATGATTGTGACCTTTTCCCCCCAACAGAGACAGATGGCTGAGGCAGCCACCACTATCATCCAGCAGGAGCCAGTGGAGATAGTGGAGGTATACAAATACCTGGGAACAGCCTTCGACAACCTGCTAAGGTTTTCCTCTAACACAGAGGAAATCCTTAAAAAGTGCCATCAGAGACAGTACCTACTCAGGAAGCTGAAGTCATTTGGGATTAACAAAGACATTCTCACCACATTCTACTACGCATTCATTGAAAATGTAATAACTTTCTCTTTCACTAGCTGGTTCCACTCCATCACCCTGCAAAACAGAAACCGCCTGTTGAATGTGGTCAAGGTCTGCTCAAAAATCATTGAGCAGCCCGTCCGAACTCTCGCTGCTCTATGCGACCAACAGTCTGGGAGGTTGACACGCAGGATTCTTCAGGACCCCTCTCACATCCTGTTTCCTGAGTTTGAGTGGCTCCCCTCAGGACGCAGACTTCGCTGTCCGGGTTGCCGGACACAGAGGAGGAAGGCAACCTTCATCCCCAGGGCTGTCCTGCTTTTTAATGCTGATCACTGACTCGAACATGTGAAGTGAAATGGCCTTCTATAGGCACTTTCTGGTTGAAGCAGTAAGGAAGCACTTTAGAGGATGTTACTATGTGTTGAAGATTATTACTATGTGTTGAATGTAGATGTGCTGTGTGTGTTGTGTGATTGTGCAGTGTGTCTGTGAGATGCGTGTGTTGGTTGATTGTGCAGTATGCGTGCTGCTTATGTTTGTTGATTGTGTCTCTTTTTTTAGAAGCTACTGTAATGCGCCCTTTTAAATTGCCCCTCGGGGACGAATAAAGTGCTTTGTATTGTATTGTATTGTATTGTATTGGTAGCAAAAACAGGAAGGCAGATTATTATCTAAATGGTGTCAAGTTAGGAAAAGGGGAAGTACAACGGGATCTGGGGGTTCTTGTTCATCAGTCAATGAAAGTGAGCATGCAGGTACAGCAGGCAGTAAAGAAAGTGAATGGCATGTTGGCCTTCATAACAAGAGGAGTTGAGTATAGGAGCAAAGGGGTCCTTTTAAAGTTGTACAGGGCCCTAGGGAGACCACACCTGGAGTATTGTGTGCAGTTTTGGTCCCCTAATTTGAGGAAGGACATTCTTGCTATTGGGGGAGTGCAGCATAGGTTTAAAAATGTTAATTCCCGGGATGGCGGGACTGTCATATGCTGAGAGAATGGAGCGGCTGGGCTTGTATACTCGAATTTAGAAGGATGAGGGGGATCTTATTGAAACATATAAGATTATAAAGGGTTTGAACATGCTAGAGGCAGGAAACTTGTTCCCGATGTTGGCGGAGTCCAGAACCAGGGAGCACAATTTAAGATTAAGGGGTAAGCCATTTAGAACAGAGATGAGGAAACACTTTTCAGTGAGTTGTGAGTCTGTGGAATTCTCTGCCTCAGAGGGCGGTGGACGCCAATTCTCTGGATACTTTCAAGAGAGAGCTAGATAGGGGTCTTAAAGATAGCGGAGTCAGGGGATATGGGGAGAAGGCAGGAACGGGATACTGATTGGGGATGATCAGCCATGATCACATTGAATGGCGGGGCTGGCTTGAAGGGCCGAATGGCCTACTCCTGCACCTATTGTCTATTGTCTATTATCTAAATGCCTCAAAGCTCATTGGCCGGCGGTTCATTCTACAGCAAGACAATAGTCCCAAACATACTGCTAAAGCAACAAAGGAGTTTTTCAAAGCTAAAAAATGGTCAATTCTTGAGTGGCCAAGTTAAAGACACGATCTGAACCCAATTGAGCATGCCTTTTATATGCTGAAGAGAAAACTGAATGGGACTAGCCCCCAAAACACATATAAGCTAAAGCTGGCTGCAATATAGGCCTGGCAGAGCATCACCAGAGAAGACACCCAGCAACCGGTGATGTCCATGAATCACAGACTTCGAGCAGTCATTGCATGCAAACGATATGCAACAAAATACTAAACATGACTACTTTCATTTACATGACATTGCTGTGTCCCAAACATTATGGTGCCCTGAAATGGGGGGACTATGTATAAGCACTGCTGTAATTTTAACATGGTGAAACCAAAATGTATAAAAATGGCCTTTAATAAAATCTGACAATGTGCACTTTAACCACAAGTGATTTTTTTTCTATTCCAAATCTCAAATTGTGGAGTACAGAGGCAAATAAATAAATGATGGGTCTTTGTCCCAAACATTATGGAGGGCACTGTAAATAATGTTTGAAATTGAAAGATTAATGCAATTTGTTGATTTATGGCATTCATATTGAGTTGTTATGCAGTAATTGACAGATCATTAAGAACTGATAATGATTTGACATGAATAGAGGTAATTTCAGTTTGTAGATGACTAACCTATTTTGTTATCAAAGAGGAGGATAGTAATAGACTCCAGGAGAATGTGCAATGACAAATATATCACA
Organism: Malacoraja senta; assembly: GCA_038087875.1. Taxonomy (NCBI): domain Eukaryota; kingdom Metazoa; phylum Chordata; class Chondrichthyes; order Rajiformes; family Rajidae; genus Malacoraja; species Malacoraja senta. Next base: position 51,315,601 of record CM075981.1, read on the forward strand.
GATGGAATTTAGCAGAAAAGTATATGTTTGGCATGAAAATGAAGAGAGGCAATATAGATTATCTGATACAAAATTGGAGGCTGCTGTATGTGAATGGAATACACTAAAGGTAATGAATCTTAACTCCATCTTTCTACATATTGATATGACATTCAGTTCAGATCTTGTAATTCAGTTTATTTTGCACAAGAAACATGTTGAGAAGGTTATATTATGAATTATATTGTGCAATAAAAGTTGATGTCTTTAATTTGTTACTTGTCCCTGAAAAGGTACCTGTCGTAGTTTCTAATAGTTGCTGCTATTACTTTCAATAAATCATTTCTTGTGGACATTTGAATGTGGTAGTGCATGCTTTCAAGCTATTGTACCTACTGCCCAACGGGAGAGGGAAGAAGAGAGTGTGATTGGTGAAATGGCAAATGTGTGACAGATGTGTAACTGGAGTATATACATGCTCTAGTCTGTATCAACAGCACTGAAGCAGAGATGGTCGAAGGCTTCAAGGACCTAGGTGTAAAAACACCAAATATTTGACCTAGAAGACTAAAGAAATTCGGTGTATCTTTAATGAGTCTTATCAATTTCTACAGATACACCATAGAAAGCATCATACCATTGATTGATTGAAAGATCGGGTATTGAAACCATGTCTTTAGCCCACCAAGTCCTAGCAGACCATCGATCACGCATTCACACTATTCTATTTTATCCCATTTTCGCTCCATTCCTTACATACTAGAGAAAATTTACAGAGGTTAATTAACCTACAAGCCCAAATGCCTTTAGGATGTGGAAGGAAACCGGAGCACCCAGAGGAAACACATGAGCTCACAGGGGGACCTTGGTCTCGCCAATATATAGGAGTCTATGCCTGCAACAGCAGATACAGTAGATGAGGTTGGAGGAGGTGCAAGTGAACTTCTGCCTCACCTGAAAGGACTGTCGGGGTCCTTGGATGGAGTCGAGGGAAGAGAATGTCGGGGTCTTTACACCTCCTCACAGGTTCATTTGCATCTCCTTCAACCTCATCTAATTTATCCGCTGTTCCAGATGAGGACTCGTATATCGGCGAGATCAAGCACAGGCTCGGCGATCGTTTCACAGAACACCTCCACTCAGTCTGCCTAGGCCTAAGTGTTCTCCCAGTTGCAAAACACTTTAACTCCCCTTCCCATTCTCATACTGAACTTTCTGTCCTGGACCTCCTCCATTGCCAGAGTGAAGCCCAACGCAAATTGGAGGAACAGCATCTCATATTTTGCTTGGGCAGTTTACAACCCAGCGGTATGGATATTGATTTCTCTAACTTTAAGTAACCCTTGCTCTCCCTCTCTCTCTGTCCTTCCCCCATTCCAGTTCCCTGACTTGTTTCACTGTCCTGATTAAATGTTACTGATTGTATACCTCGTCACCTCAGCTAACAATGCTCCATTCTCATTTTCCTTGAGCACGTCCCCTTTGATGTATCATGTTCACACCTTACCCTTCGATACCTCTATGTCTTTCCCCCGATTCTCAGTCTGAAGAAGGGTCTCGACCCGAAAAGTCACCCATTCCTTCTCTCCAGACATGCTGCCTGTCCCGCTGATTTACTCCAGCATTTTGTGTCTATCTTCGGTGTAAACCAGCATCTGCAGTTCTTCCCTACACAATGAGCGACATTTCGGGTCGAGACCCTTCTTCAGTGAGGGGGTGGAACAAAGATAGAATGTAGTCGGGAGACATGAAGATTGGTGGAAGAACTGGGAAGGGGAAAGGGATGGAGAGGGAAAGCAAGGGCTATCTGAAGTTAGAGAAGTCAATGTTCATACCGCTGGGGTGTAAACTACCCAAGCGAAATATGAGGTGCTGTTCCCCCAATTTATGCTGGGCCTCACTCTGACAATGGAAGAGGCCCAGGACAGAAAGGTCAGATTGGGAGGGGGAGTTGAAGTGCTGAGCCACCGGGAGATCAGGTAGGTTAAGACGGACTGAGCGGAGGTGTTCAGTGAAACAATCGCCGAGCCTGCGCTTGGTCTCGCCAATGTAGAGAAGTTAACTTCTTCAGACTGAAGAAGGGTCTCGACCCGAAACGTCGCCCATTCCTTCTCTCCAGAGATGCTGCCTCACCTGCTGAGTTACTCCAGCATTTTGTATCTACCTTCGATTTAAACCAGCATCTGCAGTTCTTTCTTACACATAACAAATCTACATACAGTATCTGCATTTCTACGTGACTACTTTGGTGAGGTTGCTTTTGCCTTAGTCACTTCAAAGAGTAAACCACACCTACATCCTATGGCCAAACTCTAGTTTTAACTCAAGTTTCACATTCCATGTCATGTGAAATGAATCTTGAAGTGTTTTGCTCCATCTGCAATGGAGCTGTGGTATCCCCATCTGAGTCTTGCCCTTGTGCGACATGGTGGCGCAGTGGTAGAGTTGCTGCCTTACAGCGCTTGCTGCGCCGGAGACCTGGGTTTGATCCCGACTACGGGTGCTGTCTGTACGGAGTTTGTACGTTCTCCCCGTGACCGCGTGGGTTTTCTCCGAGATCTTCAGTTTCCTCCCACACTCCAAAGACGTACAGGTATGTAGGTTAATTGGCTTGGTGCATGTGTAAATTGTCCCTAGTAGTAGGATAGTGTTAATAGATACATAGATACATAGAAAATAGGTGCAGGAGTAGGCCATTCGGCCCTTCGAGCCTGCACCGCCATTCAATATGATCATGGCTGATCATCCAACTCAGTATCCCATACCTGCCTTCTCTCCATACCCCCTGATCCCTTTAGCCACAAGGGCCACATCTAACTCCCTCTTAAATATAGCCAATGAACTGGCCTCAACTACCCTCTGTGGCAGAGAGTTCCAGAGATTCACCACTCTCTGTGTGAAAAAGTTTTTCCTCATCTCGGTCTTAAAGGATTTCCCCCTTATCCTTAAGCTGTGACCCCTTGTCCTGGACTTCCCCAACATCGGGAACAATCTTCCTGCATCTAGCCTGTCCAACCCCATAAGAATTTTGTACGTTTCTATATGATCCCCTCTCAATCTCCTAAATTCTAGCGAGTATAAGCCAAGTCTATCCAGTCTTTCTTCATATGAAAGTCCTGACATCCCAGGAATCAGTCTGGTGAACCTTCTCTGCACTCCCTCTATGGCTATAATGTCCTTCCTCAGATTTGGAGACCAAACTGTACGCAATGCTCCAGGTGTGGTCTCACCAAGACCCTGTACAACTGCAGTAGAACCTCCCTGCTCCTATACTCAAATCCTCTTGCTATGAAGGCCAACATACCATTTGCTTTCTTCACTGCCTGCTGCACCTGTATGCCTACTTTCAATGACTGGTGTACCATGACACCCAGGTCTCGCTGCATCTCCCCATTTCTTAATCGGCCACCATTTAGATAATAGTCTGCCTTCCCGTTTTTGCCACCAAAGTGGATAACCTCACATTTATCCACATTATACTGCATCTGCCAAACATTTGCCCACTCACCCAGCCTATCCAAGTCACCTTGCAGTCTCCTAGCATCCTCCTCACAGCTAACACTGCCCCCCAGCTTAGTGTCATCCACAAACTTGGAGATGTTGCTTTCAATTCCCTCGTCCAGATCATTAATATAAATTGTAAATAGCTGGGGTCCCAGCACTGAGCCTTGCGGTACCCCACTAGTCACTGCCTGCCATTGTGAAAAGGACCCGTTTACTCCTACTCTTTGCTTCCTGTTTGCCAGCCAGTTCTCTATCCACATCAATACTGAACCCCCAATACCGTGTGATTTAAGTTTGTATCCTAATCTCTTATGTGGTACCTTGTCGAAAGCCTTCTGAAAGTCCAGATACAACACATCCACTGGTTCTCCCCTATCCACTCTACTAGTTACATCCTCGAAAAATTCTATAATGTGCGGGGATCGCTGGTCGGTGCAGACTCGGTGGGCCGAAGGGCCTGATTCCATGCTGTATCTCTAAACTAAAATAAACTAAACTTGTAGCATTCGCTACATTCTAATCTCCAAGTAGTTGTATAATAATCCACAATGATTTTCTCTGGAAACACAGGAAGGAAGGAGGGAAAGTTAACTCTATGAGTCTTCCACTTGTCAACATAATTGGAAGTTGATCTTATCTTAACTAACACCCTTTTTTATCTGAGAGATGAGGACAAAATCTTTTGTCAAATCCCCAAATCCAGGCAGTGGTTCCTGTTTCGTCTCATCATCAGAGTGAGATACTGCAAGGATGTTTGCATTAACCAAATCATTGTCCTTAATCTCTCAGCTTGACCTGGTGAGAACAGAAATACTGCGGCAGAATCACAAATGTTGAAGGTCTTAAGAGCTCCGTAAAGATAGCTCGTGTCAAACAATTTTTCATTGACAATCTCTGCCCAACAAGGGTTGCGGAATAGTGTCTAGATGGTCATGACATCCACCGTAAATAGCACCACTGAATAAATGCTTCTCTTCCTGGACACAGCATAACTGGTTTAATACAGATGACCAGGTGATAATTAACTGGAAGGCTTTCTTAGCTTAATGTACTCCTTGCGAAGTCAGAACTGATGAATGCATAATTATTCAATAAATATATGCTAAGCACTTAAGCTGTTTTCATTTTATGGCTGGACAAGGAATCTTTTCTGTTGAAATAAATTAGATATTTAACTTTGAAAAGTCTTCATTGAGAGAAATTGGATTGTTTGAAATGATAGCAACGTGATACTATACTGTAAAATAGCAAACCATAAGTTAACTTGCTTTATCAATTATACGTTAGGATCTATTGTGATTTAGTTCCTATTTCTGTGAATGCACTTGGATTTTCTAGTTTCTAACAAGCAATCCGTCCGCGATTATAATTTTTTTCAGATCTTTAATCACCTCCCCATCTAAATGATCATAATCTGATGTTTTATGCCGTCACCAAATATAATTATTGCTTCAAGTTTTTACTGTTTCCTCTTTGTCCTTTCGTGCATTTATTTCTAATGAAATTAAACGTTTTACTTGGTTATGAATATATAATTTATGGAATAAAAAACATTTTAATGCCATTATAATAACTATTATTGTAATGCCCTTTCAAAAGTCACACACACATACATATCTTTAATTGCAAGGTTCCTAGAGAAATATTGTTAGACTTCCCTGTGTAACTCTACATTGTCATTGGAAGGTTTGATTGTTTTTATGATTAATTATACATCACGCTCAGCAATGAATCTGTGCACTTGGCTCTTGTACTTTCTTCCCACAATCACACTCCCAGAGTTATAAAATGCATCTTAAAAATGAAATGCAAAAACATAACTGCTATTGCAAGATCTTCCAGCCTGGTAG
>CM075981.1:51321133-51388229 GCA_038087875.1 Malacoraja senta
GAGAAGATGGTTGAGCTCTCCGTTCAAGGAAGGGCAACGGCTTCTCATGGTGTGGTGTGAAATGGTAGAGGAGTTTGATGCTCATGCTATTAGCGATTCAGCAAGGACCGGGAATCAGAGAACTGTAAAAATAGCAGAGATCGTCAGAGGTGTCCTGGATATAAGTCCCCAACAGACTGGGTAAGATGAGCAAGAATAAAGTTAAGATAGGAATAAATTAGTTTTGTGAGACACCAGGTTGAAATGACAAGTCGACTAGGAAATCCATCTTGTGGATCTTGGGGCGGAGGTAGAAGAGGAGTATGTGGGATTGATGACTTTGAGGCTGGAGTCTGTGGTTGGAAGAATTTCAAAGGAAATTAGGTTAATGATGGGAAAAATAATGACCTGGTGTTGAAGTCATCACGCCATTGTTTTTCTGACAGTGGTGAGTTCATTGTATTGTGGGATGTAAGGGAATGTGTCAGAGAATTGGCATTCAGCCTTGGTGAGTATAGAAAGTACAACACAGGAACGGACCCTCCAGCCCACAATGTCAGTGCTGAATGTGATGCCAAGTTAAAGTAATTTTCTTTGCCAGCACGTGATCCCTCCATTCCCTGAATACCTAGGTGCTTATCTAAAAGCCTCTTAAATGCCACTATCGTATCTACCTCCAGTACCGTCCTTGGTAAAACCATCCATGCAAACACCACTCTCTATGGAAAAATGAATACTTGTCCCACACATATCCTTTCAGTTTTTTTCCCTCGCACCATAATGGTTTGGCCCTCTAGCCTTCACATTTTCACCCTGAGAGAGAAAAGTTCTGACTGTCTACCCTATCTATGACTCTCATCATTTTATACGATACGATACAACTTTAGAGGGAAATTGGTCTGCCAGCAGTCACAACACACAAGGTACACAAAATCCCTCGGCTTCCAACACTCCAGAGAAAAGAATCCACGTTTGTCCAACCTCTCCTTATCATCATACGCTCTAATCCAGGCATCATTCTGGTAAACCTTTTCTGCAACTTCTCCAATGCTTCCACATCTTTTCCGTAATGGGATGACCAGGACTGCACACAATACTCAAATGCAGCCTAACATAAGTCCTATAAAGCTGCAGCATGATTTCCTGACTCTTATACTCAATGCCTTGACCACTGAAAGCAAGCATACCATATGCTTTCTTTACCTACTACATATTACAGACATCAATTATTGAATTCCAAGCACATTGTGTGGACTTCCACTGGTCACAGACCTCCAGCTAGAATAATACCCATCCACCGCACCCCTCTTTCTTTTGTGAGTAAGTCAGTTCTGAATCTCATTAACCAAGTTACCGTAGATGCAATGCATCATATTCTTTTAGATCAGCCTACCATGAGGGACTTCATCAAATGCTTTACTAAAATCCATGGACTTAACATCACTGCTCTATCCTTATCAATCACCTTTTTTACTTCTCAAAAAACTGAATTGTTTGTTAAGACATGACCTACAGTTGAGTGTCCCTAATTAGCCCATTCTCTTCCCCAAAATGAGTAAATCCCATCCCAAAGAATCCTCTTCAATAGCTTCCCAGCACTGATGTGAGGCTCACTGGCCTACAGTTTTTCTAGGTTATCTCTAGTTCCCTTAGTCATAGTGTCTTGCAGTTTTGAACAGGCCCTTCGGCCCAACTTGCCCACACCGACCAATCCCATCTACACTAGTTCCACCTGCCTACATTTTGCCCATATCCCTCTAAATATCCATGTCCTATCCATGTGCCTTTCTAAATGTTCTTAAACCTACCTGCTTCAACTACCTCCTCAGGCCGCTCATCATATACACCCACCACCCTTTGTGTGAAAAGGTTACCTCGCAGATTCCTATTAAATCTTTCCCCCCTCACCTTAAACCTATGTCCTCGATCCCCTTCTCTGGGCAAGTGATTCTGTGCGATTACCCGATCTAGTCCTTTCATGATTTTATACATCTCTACTAGATCACCCCTCATCTCCCTGCGCTCCAAGGAATAGAGTGCTAGCCTGCTCAACCTCTATAGCTCAGGCCCTCAAGTCCTGGCAACATCCTTGGAAATCTTCTCTGCACCCTTTATAGCTTGACAATATCTTACCTACAACAAGGTGCCCAAAACGGAATACTTTAAATACAGCTTATACAATTACAACATGACCTCCCAACTTCTGTATGCAATGCTCTGACTGATGAAGGTCAATGTGCCAGAAGCCTCTTTGACATCTTATCTACCTGAGATGCCACTTTTAACAAACTATGTTCCTGCACTCCTAGATCCCTCTCGTTTACAACACTTCCCAGAGTCCTACGGTTCACTGTGCAGGTTCTGCCCATGTTAGTGTTCACCTCACATTTCTCTGCATTAAATTACATCAATCATTTCTCAGCTCACCTGCCCAACCGATCAAGATTCTGCTGCAAATTTTGACAACCATCTTCACTACAATACTGTAGTGTCATCTGAAAACTTTTTAACCATGCCAAGTACGTTCTCATCCGAATCATTGATGTAGATGACAAACAGCAATGGGTTCAGCACCGAACCCTGAGGCACACCACTAGTCACAGGCCTCCAGTCCGAAAAGCAACATTCCACGATTACCCTCCACTTCCTTCCATGAAGCCAATTTTCTATCCATTCCGCTATCTCTCCTTGAATCTCATTGGGTCGTAACCAGCCTACCAATGCCTTGTCAAATGCCTTACTGAAATCCACTTATGCAATGCCTTCATCTACCTTTTTGGTCACACCCTCGAAATACTAAATCAGATTTGTAAGGCACAATCAAGTCAAGAGTGTTTTGTGATATGTCCCAGATAGAACAATGAAATTCTTACGCAACAGCACAACAGAATATGTAAACATAGTACTGTAAACAATATAATAAACAAGAAGAAAAGAAGTTCAGTGGGTGCATATATACACATACTCACAAATACACATATACATAGATCATATATTTATATAGATCACACACACACACACACACACAACAAATCAACAAAGTGTAATAATAACAATAATAGTCTATGTAGTTCAGAGCTTATTTGAGGTTGTAGTGTTTAATAGCCGAATGGCTGCAGGGAAGAAGCTTTTCCTGAACCTGGATGTTACACTGTGGAAGTTCAAGAGAACTCTGTGGAAGTTCTCTGTGCTCTCTGTGGAAGTTCAAGAGAATACTCTCAATCAGACCAAATCTCCGTAATCTTCTCAGGAAGTAGAGTCGTTGATGTGCTCACTTTATAATTGCCTCAGAGTGCTGGGTCTAGGAAAGATCTTTGGAAATATGCACGCCCAGGAATTTGAAGTTTTTGACTCTCTCCACCATCATCGTTGATATAAACAGGATTGTGGGTCCTCATCCTTCTTCCTCCAAAGTCCATAGTCAGTTCATTGGTCTTACTGATATTGAGAGCCAGGTTGTTGTGCTGGCACCATTTGGTCAATCGGTCGATCTCAGTTCTATACTCTGATTCATCAGCATCTGTGATTCGTGCAACAACGGCGGTGTCTTCGGCGAACTTGAAGATGAAGTTCTCACTGTGTCCGGCTACACGGTCATGAGTATAGAGTGAGTCGAGCAGGGGGCTGAGCACACAGCCTTGAGGTGCTCCCATACTGATTGTTATTGAGGAATAAGTGTTTCTGCCAATTCGAACAGACTGGTCTGTTGGTGAGGGAGTCGAGGATCCAGTTGCAGAGGGATGCGCAGAGACCCAGTTCCGTGAGCTTGGTAACCAGCTTTTTTTTTGTATCAAAATTTTTTTTATTTAATTTCAACACGATACAAAAACCAAAAAAACAAAACCGTGGTGACATACCCACCACCATGTTACAAAATCATCAAACAACTATTTTACAAATATTCTAATAACTACTATACAACCCCGATAAAGGGGCAAGCATCTGGCTCGGGCAAAGCCCTCTTACGTCTGGTGCCGTGACTCGCGGATGGCCAGCTTGGCCAGGCCTAGGTGCAACCCAACCAGGACATCTTCAGCCCTGCCTATTCCCTAGATCCCGTCACCAGTCCTTCGGTCACTGACAGCAGAGCCACTCCTCCCCATACGGACCCTAGGTGGAGTGGCGGTGCTCCTTGCCCTCCGAATGTTAACCAGCTTGAAGGGGATGATGGTAGAACGTCGAGCTGTAGTCTATAAACAACAGCCTGATGTATGTGTTTTTATTGTCTAAGTGGTCTAGTGCAGAGTGGAGAGCCAGTGAGATTGCATCCTCCGTTGACTTGTTGTGGTGGTAGGCAAACTGTAGTGGTTCGAGGTTCTTGTTGAGGTAGGAGTTGATATGCGCCATAACCAATCTCTCAACCCACAGACATTAGTGCTACCGGTCGATAGACATTGAGGCACGTTACCTTACTCTTCTTGGGCACCGCTATTAATGATGCCTTTTTAAAGCAGGTGGGAACCTCAGACCTCAGTAATGAGAGGTTTAAAATGTCCACATAAACTCCAGCCAGTTGGTCTGCACAGGTGTTGAGAACTCAACCAGGTATGCCATCAGGTCCATGCGATTTCCAAGGATCTTCTGACGTTGGTCTCTGTGACTGTGACTGTAATACCATCAGGGGCCCGGGAAGGCACATCACTGTCCTCCCTATCAAAGAGTGGTCAATCGCTCACTCTCACTTCTATACTCTGACCCATCAGCATCTGTAATTCGTCCAACACTGAGCTGCCTCCTGATTTGGCCTTGTGGGAAGTGAAGGCATTCAAGCCCCGCCACAGCTGCTGAACATCCGCCATCCTCCAGCTTAGAGCGATAGTCCCTTTTGGCTTTTTGATGCCCTTGTCAAGGTCATATCTGGACTTCTTACACACCTCTGCATCGCCAGACCTGAATGCCTAGGATCTGGTCTTCAGCATGCTGGGTTTAGAATTTATCAAGATGAGTAAGCGGTAAGATGAAGCTGAGTCTGTCCTGAGGATTGACCTTGTTGGATCCGAGAGGGAAAGGTCAAAGGGGATAGTGAAAGAAAAACAAAGGGTTAGACTTGGGGGTCGACAAGGGTTCAATGCATAGATATCAGGATGTGATTACAGCAATGACTGGGGTAATGTTGAATAGTTTGCTTGTGTCTGTAATTGTAGTATCTGAAATTTAAAGGATAGAATTTCAGTTTAAAACCACAAAGAATACATTGGGGCAAAGACATTTGTTCAAGAAAGAGATGTGTCTGCAAATGTGAATTTTAGTCAATACTTTATTGAAAGCAAGAATGGAAATAGAAGCCAATGAAGGTGAAACGTTTTTTTTTTTAATTAGCTTTTGAAGAAATAAACTATGACGAGGACAAAGGAGACTACTAAAGGATATAGATAGGTTATGTGAGTCAAGTCAAGTCAAATCACATTTATTTATATAGCACATTTAAAAAACAACTCTCGTTGGCCAAAGTGCTTTACATTTGTTATAAGAATAGCATAAACAAAACAAACTACATGCATATATACATGTAGCCCTCACTCAGAGGACGTCAGGAAAGGCTTGGGAGTATAGATAAGTTTTTAGTCTTGACTTAAAAGAGTCGATGGAGGGGGCAGTTCTGTAAAAGGGGATGCTGTTCCACAGTCTAGGAGCTGCAACCGCAAAGGCGCAGTCGCCCCTGAGCTTATGCCTAGACCGTGGGATATTCAGCAACCCCAAGTCGGCCGATCTGAGGGGCCTGGAGGTGGAGTGGTGGGTGAGAAGACTTTTTATGTAGGTGGGGGCAAGCCCATTGAGGGCTTTGTAGACATGGAGGAGGATCTTGAAGTTTATACGGAACCGCACAGGGAGCCAGTGGAGAGAGGCTAGGATCGGGGTGATGTGGTCCCTTTTTCAGGTGCCCGTCAGGAGTCTCGCTGCGGCGTTTTGGACCAGTTGCAGGCGGGACAGGGAAGATTGGCTGATGCCAGTGTAAAGGGAGTTGCAGTAATCTAGGCGGGAGGAGATGAATGTGTGGATGATCTTTTCGAGGTCATCAAACTGGAGGAATTGTTTTATTTTAGCTATCGTCCGAAGCTGAAAGAAGCTAGCTTTTACCACGGCATTGACTTGTTTGTCAAATTTCAGTGCTGAGTCAAATATCACGCCAAGGTTTTTGACATGAGGATTGAGTAGTGGGGTAAGGCTTCCAAGCCTGCCTGCTATCATTTTGATTGAGTCCAAGGGGACGAGAAGGATGACCTCAGACTTACTCTCGTTTAGTTGGAGGAAGTTCTGGGCCATCCAACACTTTATATCCTCGAGGCAGTGGGTAAGGTTAAGCAGATTTGATTGGTTTTTGGGCTTCAGGGGGAGATAGAGTTGTGTATCGTCTGCGTAGCAATGGAAGGAAATGCCGTGCCTTTCAATGACTTGGCCTAAGGGGAGCATATACAGGGAGAAGAGAATGGGGCCAAGGATGGAACCTTGTTGAACCCCACAGCAGAGATTAGCTGGGGAGGAGAAAGAGTTGCCTATGTTAGTCGAGAAACCCATACCTTTGAGGTAGGAGATGAACCAGCTCAGGGCAGTGCCATCAATACCAACCCCAGATGGTCAATTAGGATGGTGTGGTCGACAGTATCAAATGCTGCGCTGAGGTCAAGAAGGAGCAGAATTGCACAGTCGCCGGAGTCAACGGTGAGCAGTAGGTCATTGTGTACCTTCAACAAGGCAGACTCTGTGGTATGGTGAGCCCTGAAACCTGATTGGAAAGTTTCCAAGATAGTGTTTTGGTGAAGGTAAGGTATAAGTTGACTTAAAATTACCTTTTCAAGGGCTTTTGAGAGGAAAGGCAGTTTAGAAATGGGTCTGTAGTTGCTTGGCAAGGTGGGGTCGAGGTTAGTTTTTTTCAGGAGTGGCTGGACCACCGCATGCTTGAAGCAGGTAGGTACAGTGCCAGTGGCCAGAGAGCTGTTGAAGATGGCGAGGATGCTGGGACCGGCTGTTGTAATGACGTCCTTTAAGAGGGCAGAGGGGACAGTGTCGAGGGGGCAGGTAGTAGGTTTCATGGTGGTGATCAGTTTTACAAGGGAGGGTAGAGTAACGGGTTGGAAACAGTCTAATTTTGAAGAGCAGACCAATGAGACAGCCAGGTCACGGGTGGGAGGGGAAATATTCGTTCTTATGTTCTTTACCTTGCTGGTGAAAAATGTGGTAAATTCCTCGCACTTAGCAGGGGACCCAGTTAGGCTGGTGCTGGTGGCAGGACAAATGATGGAGGTGATGGTGCTAAAAAGGACCTTGGAATTTTGCGTGTTTTTGGAGATAAGAGTGGAAAAGTATTTAGTTCTTGCAGATTTTACTGCTTCCTGGTATTTGTGAAGATTATATTTCAGGAGTTCAAAGGAAATTTGAAGCTTATCAGATTTGTACTTCCGTTCTGATTTTCTGCATTCTCTTCTTAGGGCCCTGGTGGTATCATTGAGCCACGGCTCGCCTTTAGGCTTAGGCTTTTTCATTTTAAGAGGAGCAACAGAATCCAGGACAGAAGAGCAAGTAGTATTGAATAGAGAAATTAGGTCGTCGGTACTGAGATGGGGGGTGGACGCCTCAATAGTGCAGATGTTGGGGGCGGCTATGAGAGCCTCAGAGAACTTACTGGTCGTCGTGGAGTTAATGTAGCGGGAGTAGCGGGCAGGGAGATGGGATTTTGAGGGAGAGAAAGACAGAGATACAGTATATCAAATATAATAGCACTATGATCAGACAGGCAGGCATCAATAATATCTGTGTTACAAGTTGGGAGACCAGACGAAAGCACTAGGTCTAGTGTATGGCCAAGCTTGTGCGTGGGTCCAGTGGTGAGTAGAGACAGATTGAAGGACTCAACCAGGTTCATAAATTCACTCACAAGAGGCTTCGTGGGACAGCAGACATGAATGTTAAAGTCACCATGAATCAGGACCTGGTCAAATTTGGGCAACAAGCTAGCAATAAGATCACCAAATTGTGAGATAAAGTCCTTATGCATCTTTGGTGGGCGATACACAAGAACAATTAAAAACGGACAGATTAGACCAACTATGATTAGTTGATGTTCAAAACTGGAGACGTGATCAGCGTTCAGAAGGCGGCAGTTGAAATTCTTCTTAAACACAGTGGCTAGGCCCCCACCGCGACCTGAGAGCCTGGGCGAGCTGAAAAAATTACAGGTATCAGGGCAGAGTTCCACGAGTGGAGCAAGCTCACCAGGATTAAGCCAGGTTTCAGTGATCTGTAGGAAGTCCAATCCACGTGCGGTGAAGAAGTCATTGAGGACAAAGGTTTTATTCAGCACTGATCTCGCATTGATCAGGGCCACTTTTGCAGGGACTGCAGGTGAGTTGAGGGCCGGTAGCGGCTCCCACGCCAGCGGGTGGAGGTTCAGGGAGACCACGCCGCTGTGCTTCACACAGGGCCTGGCTGGGAGCCCGCGTGCCGACCGTTCGTATGGCTTGCAGTCAAAGCTGGCGTACGAACGGCAAGCACTACTGAACATACGAGGATCGACCGGAGAAAAGCATACCTGGGCTCGAGGGACCGCCGATGGATGGAGCAGTAGGGCTGACCAGGTCCGTCCTCAGAACGCTGGGCGAGGTAAGCAGATGTTAATAGGGCGCGGGCGAGGTTTTTCAGCCTTACCAGGGTGCCCGCGCGTTTACCACGCCTCCAGGCTCGGCGCGTGCGGCGGCCGCCACAAGGCCGAGCCCATACATCCATCGGGAGCCGAGCGAGGAGCGAGCGGTAAGTGAAACCTTGTCCGGGGGTCTGTCGGGGGTTCAGTCCGGGGCTCAGTCCGGGGGTCGGTCCAAGGCTTAGACCGGGGCTCTGTCGGAGGCCCAGTCCGGTGTCTTGTCCGAGGTCTAGTCCGGGGCCACGGATGAAGATCTCGACGTCAGAGGCTCGGCTCGGTGCGGGGCATCGTCCGGGGCTCGGTGCGGGGCCTCGGGTGAAGACATCGACGACCGAGGCTTGTATGTTCAGTAGTGCTTGCCGTTCGTACGCCAGCTTTGACTGCAAGCCATACGAACGGTAGAGATTACCTTTAACGGGTCTTTGTTCAGGCGGGAGACGACGGGCAGCCAAACACAACGGCGTGGCCATCTTGGAAATTATGGGTGAATAATTATGAGTGAATAATTATCTTTCAAAGGAACATAATGAGGAATGTGTGATATTGTCAATTTTGGTACGAAATATAAAGAATAATCATATTGTCTAAATGCTGATTGCAGAGTTCTGGGATGTAAAACATCTTTGAGGAATCAAGAGTGATTAATTGTCGCATGTATCAAAATGCAACAATGAAATTTTTACTTGTAGCAGCACACCAAGTTTGTAAACACAGTACTCAATAGAGAACATAATAAACAAACACAAAAGGTTCAATAAATAAGAAAAAAACAATATAGTGCAAATCAAAACCAAGCCCCAAATCCCTAGTGCAATCAAGACAGTTAATAGTTTGGTGTTTAGTTGGAGTTCGTAGTGTTCAATGGATGGTTGCTAGGAAGAAGCTGTTCCTGAACCTGGACGTCACAGTTTTCAGACTCCTACACATTCTTCCTGATGGCAGGAATGAAATGAGAGTGTGGCCAGGGTGATGTTAGTCTTTGATTATGCTGGTTGACTTTTTGAGGCCATGCTTTTTATAAATCCCTTTGATGTTGGGGAGGTTAGTACCTGTGATGGATCAAGCAATGTTCACCACTATTTGTAATCTTCATTCCTGGGCATTTGAGTCACTGAATCAGGACGTGATGCAAGCAGTCAGTATGCTCTGTACCGTACAGCTGTTGCAGCTGCAAGACAGTACTCATCAACACACCAAATCCCCTCAACTTTTCAAGGAAGTTAGCATCAATGGGCTGGGTCCAGGACAGATCTTCATGGTATACATGGTAGGAACTTGAAGTTGTTGACTCTCTCCACCACTGACCCATCGATGAAGCCAAAGTGCTGGAGTAACTCAGCAGGTCAGGCAGCATCTCTGGAGAACATGGATAGTTGAAGTTTCAGGTTGAGACCCTTCTTTATTAATTCTCGACCTTCCTCTCCTTGTTTTAACTGATGTTGAGCAATATTGTTCTGACACCATTCAATCAGACGATTGGATACACTGACTCATTATTATCTGTAATTCGTCCGACAACAGAGGTGTTTTGGCGAATTTAAAGATTTCGTTGGAAGTGTGTGCTGCTACACAGTCATGAGTATAGAGTGAGTAGAGCTGGAGGCTGTGTACACAGCCTTGAGGTGCTTCCTGATTGTATCGAGGAAGTATTGTTGCCAGTCATATCGATTTTGTTCTGTTGATGAGGAAGATGAGGACCCAGTTGCAAAGGGAGGCACAGAGATCCTGTTCCCTGAGCTTGGTACCAAGTTTGGAGGCGACAATGGTGTAGTCTACGAACAACAGCCTGTTGTATGTGTTTTTATTGTTCAAGTGGTCCAGTGCAGAGTGGAGAGCTGGCAAGATCATTTACCTCATTGATCTATTGTGGTGGGTCCAGGTTCTTGCTAAGTTAGGAGTTGATATGTGTCATAACTAACCTCTCAAAGCACTTCATCACCACAAGCGTGATGATTTGCATAAGATTAGCATGGAAGTAATAGAGAAAGCTAATAGATTTTGTTATATATCGTTCCAATGTAGGACAATTATGCATCTATGAAAGAGAGGGTAGGAATGCAGAGCTATATTTATAACAAGGTGAGCTTGCTGCAACATTTAATAAGTGGCTGAGTTGCAATGGGGATGGGACACAGTTCAGGTCCTTCCTGCCATTAGTTAAAACTTTAAGTTCATAAATGGATGATAGCTGATGGTGTGTTGATGTTAAGTAAAGGGCCTGTCCCACTGTACGAGGTAATTCAATAGCTCTCCCGAGTTAAAAAAAAAAATCAAACTCGTGGTAAGTACGTAGAATGTACGTAGCGGGTACGTCAGAGCTCGGGACGTCTCTTAGCGGCCCGTAACGCTAACGGCAGGTATTCGGGAAACGCGGTAAGCTCGTGAAGATTTTTCAACGTTGAAAAATGTCCACGAGAGCCCCGAGTACCTACGAGCGGCTATTACCGTAATTCTCCGAGTTCGAATCAGGGGAAACTCGGGGGAACTCTTGAATTATCTCGTACAGTGAGACAGGCCCTTTACAGAATAAGAAGTAGAAACAAGGAGCTTCAGCTGCTGGTTCGTGGAAAAAGGCACAGAGTGCTAGAATAACTCAGCAGGTCAGTCAGCATCTCTGGAGAACATGAATAGGTGAAGTTTCAGGTCGAGACCCTTCTTTAAACTTCTCACTGTCTGTAATAAAATAACATTACATGTTATGCAAATGTTGACTAGAATATTCTGCATTTATATATTTTAGATTATTTTTTTGAATTAATGTGTATTTTGAAATAAAATCAAAAGGCTTCAGATAGAGGACTAAAGGGAAAGTGTGACAAGAGCAGTGGTTTGAGTTACATTGGTTTGGAGCATACAGCAAAAAAGCAAAACCCTATTAAAAAGCCGCACGTTTGGAAGAGTGGGCAGGGAGAACATTGACAGAAAAAGTATATCAAAAATTGATGATGACCACCTGAGGGTTCTCCTGTATAATGCAAGCAAGGTCACATGGTAGAATTATAATTTTTGTGATTTTACGGTTGGATTCGTTTTTTTACCACTTGAATATAGTGGATTTCTATTTGATTGAAGAAAAATTGCAGCAACTGAAGGAACATAATTGTCGTTTTCTCATCCTTTCATGTCCGGTTTTAAGTACCAGCACTCTCTCTTTTAGCCACAATAACAGTGCAATTTGAACTACAGACGCCTCTAAACCACTGTCGGTTTTATTCTTCTCGAGTGCCTGATTGTGTGAGTGGTTCTCTGGTGTACCGCAGCCATTTCCTCTACTCTCTTCGTAGCCCCACCCTTCCATCTTCCTTTTCCAACTCCTTCCTCTGCCTCTCTTTTTCCCCTGGAGTGATCCATCCAGTAACATTTTATCAAGAAATTTGAAAAACATATCCGTAGGGAAATTTAATTATATTGTGGTTCAAGACTGGTGGTTGATTTGGCAAACATCTAATGACAGTTTTTAGGGCTGTTTCAAGGTCCAATTTGTCTACGATACTTTGGCCACATCTTTCCAGACCTTGGACCCTTACTCCATGGTGTCCTACAGTGGATGATTGAAAATTTCAAAGTTCCTCTGCTAGCAATTTACTTCATTTTTTCTAACGCCCTTTCCCTCTCGGGTCAGTCCTCAAGTGGACCTTTGTGAAGCAACAATAAGATTGCCGCTTCTCTAGGTGTCGATCATTATAGTTCCGTCACATCTACAGGTGCCTGCCTCATTTACTTAATTAGTTCTCCCTCAAGGACATGAGGTCAGATCAGTGGAATGACAAACCAGAGGACAAAAGTCTGCTTGCAATTCGCCATTTAGTTATTCAACATGCATGAATCCTTGGTTTCTGAAGCAGTTCTTTGCTACTTTCCAACAATCTGCTAAAAGTTCATAGACGTTTTAAATCTAAATGTTGCCATGTTTTTATAATGTGTTTCTACCAATCTAATCTTGCCACTGGGAGTTTATTTTCACTTTTATAATGTCAGGGTTGACGAGGTTGCCACAAATCACACGATGCTTGTTCATCCATTTGTGGAAATGAGCAAAAGTCAAATCTAAATGTATATCAAGGTGGTTCATTCTCACTGGGAAGTTGTGACATGAAAGCTTACTTGCATTCTAATTCAGCAAATACTATTCCAGTTGATAATGGTATATCACCATCTACCAGAGCTAAAGGCCTATGCGCTGAGGTAAAATATGTTTGAAGCTGCTTTAATAGCAAGAAAGGTCAACTATTTCATGTTTTTTTGCTGCGTATTCCTGAGAGCTGTAAAATATAAAAAGGAAAATTGTTCCTTTCAACAGCCATTGATCATGACTAAATGCAGAAACGTTAATATAAATGAATGAAACATGGTTACAAAAAGTGAGATTCGATCTTTAATTCTGACTGATTATTGCAATCAGTGAGAGTTAAAAAAAGGTTCCATTCTGCTGTCAATTAAATATCTTGCACAACCCTTTATCAGTCTGCTGATAATATTCTTTTCAATCAATATATTCATAGTACATTACCCGCCAGCAGTTCCAACCTCTACTTAGCAATGCGATTTAAAAAATACATCTCACCACATCAGAAATTCAATAAGTCTCCACACAATTATGAAGAAAAACTATCTCAGAAGTAACATGAACTAATGGGAAATGTTAATTTCTGAGCAGGAGAGCAGGTAGAGGAAAATTAAAACAATGTTACCAAGGCTCTATGTAGAAAAAGCATTGAAAGCATGAGGCTTGCACAGATGTTGACAAAAAGTGAGGCGCATTTTAACTACTGACCTCATTTAATCGGATTACTGGCTAATTTCATTTTAAGATTGACATTAATCCTATAAAGCAAGCAGGAGTAAATGAGTGGAATGGTAATTTACTGAATGTGAGATATTCTGAGTTAACAGCAATTCCATTTGAGGTAGGAGATGTGGGAGGTCTGAAAACACTTTCGTTTATTTTATTGTCATGTGTACCGAGGTACAGTGAAAAGCTTTTGTTGTGTGTTATCCAGAAGGGTCTCGACCCGAAACGTCACCCATTCCTCCTCGTCAGAGATGCTGCCTGACCCGCTGAGTTACTCCAGCATTTTGTGTGTATTTTCGATTTAAACCAGGATCTGCAGTTCTTTCCTACACAGCGGAAAGACAATACACGATTACTATCGAGCCATTTACAGTGAATAGATACATGATAAAGGGCCTGTCCCACTTAGGCATCATTTGCTTGTCACGCAGGTGGCGTGCGAAGATTTAGTGAATTTCAAAATCCTGGGGTGCCGCGCGCGACCCTTCCTACGTCACCACGCACCAGCGCGCGTAATGCACGGCATGCGGGCATCACATGTGCGTCACGACGCGCATGTCATGCGTCGTGATGCGTTAATGATGTCACGTAAATGACGTGCAAATGACGCCCAAGTGGGACAGGCCCTTAAGGGAATAACGTTTCGTGCAAGGTAAAGCCAGCAAAGTCCGAACAAGGATAGTCTGAGAGTCACCAATGAGGTAAACCTCATGACCAAATGACCAAACAATCTCACACCTAAAGGAATATTGGGACATGGGAAATCCTAAATCTCCTCATGATGCCAGGAGGTTACTCTTGCTCTTCCTAATCTATAAGGAAACATTCACAACATTTCAGTCGATCTTTGGTGCAAATTCCACCAGGTGTTTAATATACACCACGCAGAAGAAGATGGTTATGATTTAAATTTTATTATTGTTCTGAAAATAAATATAGCTGTGGGGTGTGTGGTATGGATCCTGACATGCTTTGCAACATCCAGATGTAAGAGTACCCGGCAGCGTGAGTGCGGTGACGATGTGAGGCTGTTTAAATCTCTCCCTTGGATATCTCAATCTTATTGATGCCAAGAAATAAAATCACCCAAATATTTATTACTTATTATTTGAGTCTTCTTTGAAAATCCACATGAAAGGCCTATTCAGGTCTCTTAATCCTTGCCCCCCTCCCGATTAAGGGATGCTTATTTCCTAATCGGCCATTTCCAACTGTGAAAAGTCTCAATTCAAGCAATTAGTAAAAAATTAATTGAATTGCGTTTTCCACAATTTTCTACTTTTCTATACAATTTTTGTTTCATTCAATTGAAATAGAATGTGGAATAGGGGGGATGTGCTGGCAGCTTATCTTTAAAAGACAGAAACAAATGCTGCTGTTTTCCGCTGATGCCCCTGAGAGCTTCATCTCTCAGAGCTGGTGTCTTATCCAGAACGCTCCCATGCCGTGCTTGTATTTCATCGGTCGTATTGCACCCATGCCAGTCGGCTGATATAGGTCAGAGCATTCAAACAATTTGTTTTTACTGCTTTCAGTGAGAGAGGTTGGTGTAAAAACTGAAATGCTGAAAGTGACGAGTTTTATCCACAAATAAACCAATTATATTTGAATGTACAGTATTGTGTCCCTTAACCAAGCGTGTTCATCCAAATTAATTATTTGAAGATTCCAAATGAGTCTTTGCTGATGTTTTTTTGGGAAACAATAAACATTTCTCATTTTCTACTATCTGGTAAATTTACTTCAATTGTTTATTTAATATTAGGGTTTATTTTTTACGGCTATAGAGCAAATAGATCTATTTGACAAGATTGGATTGAACACATCTTGCAGCTGTTAAACGTTTTCCAGCACAAACCGCACAGAATTTGGACAAAAAAAATTCATAATTATCGGATTGTTGAATCCGCTACCAGCTTGTCTTGTTATAATATGTGATAGATTTTCTGTTAAATATCAAGTGTTGCGGTATTTTGAGAATCTTGCACCGACCTTAAACTTGTACTTAACTGGGCGTCTGACTTTGCCCCCAGCCAGTTGGGAAAATGTGGCAGGTACCAGAAATCCATTTTCAAGAATCCATAACCTCGCTATTAAGTGAGAACATTTTCAAAGAGAAATATTGATGTTGATATAGAGAAAAGTATCAGCAGATCAAGTACCATCTTTGCAACAACAAAAAAATAGAGTTAACATTAAAAATTAGAGATGTTTTATTAAGACTGAAATCAGTTGTAAGCAAAATAATTTACAAAAAAAAAGACCATACAGACTATACTTGAATTTGATGCAATGGATTAGGGCCAGTGGGAGACATTTAAAGAGGATCTAAGGGACATGTTTTTCACAGAGAGGGTGATGAATATTTGTAATGAGCTGTCAGTGGAGGCAGATACTATTACAATGTTTAACAGGGATCTTGGATAGGAAGGGGTAGAGGGAAGTTAGCTTAATGCAGGGAAATGGGATTAGCAGAGACAGGCAGAATGGTCGACTTGGACAAGGGGGGGGGGGGGCATTGAGAGCTGTTTCTGTGCTGTACTTTCCTATTATTCCATGATTATTTGAAAATAATGAACATAATGTTGTCTGAATAGCTACAATGTGTTTTACAAAAAGGTGAGCCACAGTTCTTTAATCCTATCTTCAGTAAGCATTCCAGCCCTAATTTCCCTCTTTGGCTTCCTATATTGCTTCAATTATGATCAACATATGCTGAAGAAAGAGTACATGTCCTCCAAATGTTATGGATGGCAGACTTATGTGAAGTCCGCATGCACTTGGGAGACCAGAGGCATGGGTTTGCAGGGCTGCAGGCATCTTCTGAGACCTGGAAACTAAGTTTGCAGTTGCCTTTCCAGCGGGCAAACTGTTTAGGTTATGAACAATTCACAGGAATGGAACCCTACTGTAACCTGGGAAGGATCTGTACCTCACTCTCTATCTGAGTATGTTGAAGCACTTGGACCCAATATTGAATTAAGTAATTTACTCTTTTTTTGCCTCTCCCATACACGGTTAAACTTTATTCCAGTTCAATTTATTTATTTTTATTTTGTCTTCAACTGCCATGTTATAAACTAGTTGTCATCTTAAAACTTTGGTCTGCACCCTTTTATAAACATTATCTATGTTTACTCGAAGGTACACAAAAATGCTGGAGAAACTCAGCGGGTGCAGCAGCATCTATGGAGCGAAAGAAATGGGTAACGTTTCGGGCCGAAACCCTTCTTCAGACTGATAGGGGGTGGGGAGAAGAAAGGAAAAAAGGAAAAAGGCGGAGGAGGAGCCCGAGGGCTGGGGGAGGGGAGGAGACAACCAGATGGCTGATGAAGGGGAGGGGACAGCAAGGGCTAGCAGAATTGGGAGAATTCAATGTTCAGGCCCCCAGGATGTAGACTGCCCAAGCGGAATATGAGGTGCATTTCCTCCAATTTACGGTGTTGCTCGCTGTAGCCATGGAGGAGACCCAGGACAGAGAGGTCAGATACGGAATGGGAGGGGGAGTTGAAGTGCTGAGCCACCGGGAGTTCAGGTTGGTTATTGCGGACCGACCGGAGGTGTTCGGCGAAACGATCGCCAAGCCTCCGCTTGGTCTCACCGATGTAGATCAGCTGGCATCTAGAGCAGCGAATGCAATAGATGAGGTTGGAGGAGATGCAGGTGAACCTCTGTCGCACCTGGAACGACTGCTTGGGTCCTTGAATGGAGTGGAGGGGGGAGGTGAAGTGTCCCCTCCAACCTCATCTATTGCATTCGCTGCTCTAGATGCCAGCTGATCTACATCGGTGAGACCAAGCGGAGGCTTGGCGATCGTTTCGCCGAACACCTCCGGTCGGTCCGCAATAACCAACCTGAACTCCCGGTGGCTCAGCACTTCAACTCCCCCTCCCATTCCGTATCTGACCTCTCTGTCCTGGGTCTCCTCCATGGCCACAGCGAGCAACACCGTAAATTGGAGGAAATGCACCTCATATTCTGCTTGGGCAGTCTACATCCTGGGGGCCTGAACATTGAATTCTCCCAATTCTGCTAGCCCTTGCTGTCCCCTCCCCTTCATCAGCCATCTGGTTGTCTCCTCCCCTCCCCCAGCCCTCGGGCTCCTCCTCCGCCTTTTTCCTTTTTTCCTTTCTTCTCCCCACCCCCTATCAGTCTGAAGAAGGGTTTCGGCCCGAAACGTTACCCATTTCCTTCGCTCCATAGATGCTGCTGCACCCGCTGAGTTTCTCCAGCATTTTTGTGTACCTTCGATTTTCCAGCATCTGCAGTTCCTTCTTTAACACATCTATGTTTACTCCATCCCTTCCTCTCTTTACAACTTAACACACTTGTCTTCTCACTTTTTCAGTTCTGATGAAAGGTCCTTTAACTGAAACATCAATCCAGTTTCTCTCCTCTTTGACGTTGCTTAACCTGCGGAGTGTGTCCAGCATTTTCTGTTTCTGTTGAAGATTTCCAGCATCTGTAGTTTTTTGCTCCATTCACAGAATTATTCACAGAATTACAACGGTTAAAGGATTTCCAAATAAAAATGCAGGTTGGGAAGCAGAATCATTCAGTTCTTCATTTTAGTCTCAATTTTTAAATATGATAAAGCCTCTAGGAAATTACTTCAATATGATGACTTTGTGTTCCTGTTAAGTGAGCCTGAAATATGTTCTAAAGAGCCTAGCATATAATGAACGTTAAATGGTATAATCGTACACTGCTTCACAGAAACCAAATGCTTTACCAGAAACACAAGGTGCCGGAGTAACTCAGTGGGTCAGGCAACATCTTGAGACGGAATAGATAGGTGACATTTCTGGCTGAGACCCTTCTTCAGACTAATTGTAGTAGGGTGGAGAAAGCTAGAAAAGAGATAGGGGTGGGACAAGGCCTGGCAATTGATAGGTGGATTCAGGTGAGGGGTGGGGGGTGGTGACAAAGGCTAGAGATGAAAAAGAGATAAAAGGGTGTGAGACGATGGGAGACGAGGAGTCAACAGTAACCGAAGAAGGAGGAATATAGGTGGAAGGGGACAGGAGGGTGTGGTAAAAAGAAGGGCGGGGTAGTGTGAGAAATGAGTGTGCACTGTGGTGGTCAGGTGCACAGAAAAGAGAGTGATAGCAAAGGGGCGTGTTACTTAAAATTGGAGAATTCAATGTTTATACCTTTAGGTTGTAAGTAGAACATGAGGTGCTATTCCTCTAGTTTGCATGTGGCGTCACCCTGGCATTGGAGGAGGCCCCACACAGGAAGGTCAATTTGGAAATGGAAGGGGCGTTAAAATGGTTAGCAATTGCGAAATCTTGCAGGTCCAGGCAGACTGAATGCAAATATTCGGTGAAATGGTAGTCTAATCTATGCTTGCTCTCACCAATGTATAGGAGGACACTTTGGGAGCACTGAATGCAATAGATGAGGTTTAAAGAGGTGCAGGTGTACCTCTGTCCCACCTTGAAGGGCTGCTGAGGTCCATGGATGGAGGTTTCACCTCATGTCTCTTGCAAGGATGCCCTCACTCTCAATGTCTCTGTCTCTGACACCACTGTTCCCCAGATGAGGCTGTCCACTCTAGGACATCCTCTCTCTTCAGTAAATATGGTTAACCCCCCACTGCTGCTGTTGATTGATCTCTCACCCATGTCTACTCTGGTTGCTAAAGATTTTGACTCCCCTTCCCATTCACATACTGACCTTTCTGTCCATGGTCACTTCCATTGCTGGAATGAGGCCACATGCAAACTGAAGGAGCAGCACTTCATATACTGCTTAGTGCCCAATGGTATGAACATTGAATTTTCCAATTTTAAGTCACAACTCCTGCCTCTCTCTTTCCTGTGTCTGCCCAATCACAATGTGGACCCATTTCTCCAATTACACCACCCGTCTTTTTTCCACCAAACCTGTCTCCTTCCATCTATATCCTTCCCTCTAGATTTACATTTCACTCTTCTTCTCCCCTTATTGGACATCCTTTTGCCTTCTTTTCATCTATAGTCTTTGTCCACCCATCTAGCAATCAAACCCCATCCATCTATCACTTTCCAGGAAAGAAAAAGACACAAGGTGCTGGAGTACCTCAGCGGGTCAGGCAGCATCTTTGGAGAACATGGATAGATGATATTTATATATGGGACCCTTCTTTGGATGGATGGGGTGAGGGGGGGGGGGGGGGTGATGAAAGCTAGAAGAGTGAAGGGGCAAGACAAAGTGTGGCAGTTAATAGGTGAACACAAACAAGGGAGGCTTTTGATAGACAGATGGTTGGACAAAGGCCAAAGCTTAAAAAAAGGATTGAAGAATTGCCAATTGTGAAACTAGAGGAAGGATCGTAGGTGGAGGAGAGAAACAGGTGCAAGTCCAGGTGGGGCACTGGAAGAGGGGGAGGGGGGATAAAGGGAGGTGTGGGGAGAAAGGGGAGGGAAAGCAGTGGGTTGTCAGTTTACTTTCCATTAGTTTAGAGATACCGCGTAGAAACAGACCCCCTTGACTCACCGAGTCTGCATCGGCCAGCATTCACCCATACACTAGTTCTATCCTATATGCTAGGGATAATTTACAGAAGCCAATTAACCTACAAACCTGCACGTTGTTGGAACATGGAAGGAAACCGGAGCACCCAGAAAAAAACCCCACGTGGTCACGGGGAGATCGTACAAACTCCATACATTCAGCACCTGTAGCCAGGATCGAAGCCAGCGCTCTGGCGCTGCGTGCAAGGCAGCCATTCTACTGCCGTGCAACTGTGCCTCCTCTACCATTAGAGGTTACCTAAAATTGGGGAATTCAATGTTCATACCATTGAGTTGTAAGCTACCCAAGCGGAATATGAGGTGCTGCTCCTCCAGTTTGCCCATGGCCTCACTCTGGCAATGGAGAAGGCCCAGGACAGAAAGGTCAGCATGGGAATGGGAAGGGGAGTTTAAATGGCTAGCAACTGGGAGATCCACTAGGCCTCGGTGAAAGGAGTGCAAGTGTACGGTGAAATGGGCGCTGAGTCTACGCTTTGTCTCACTGATGTACAGGAGGCCACATGGGGAACATTGGATGCACAAGATGAGGATAAGAGGAAGTGCATTTGAACCTCAGTTTTACCTGCAAGGACTGCTGCGGTCCCTGGATGGAGGCGAGGGAGAGGCATATGGAGAGTTGGTACATCTCCTGCAGTTACACTTTTCAGGACGTGTCCTATGCCCAGCTCTTTCAGCTATCTCCCCTCAAACGATAAAGATTCCAAAGAAAGGTCTTGACCTGAAACATCACCTATACATTCATTCCACAAATGCTACCTGACCCAGTACTTCGTGTTTTACATAAGATTCCACCATTTGCAATTCCTCCCGTCTCTGATTTATCAGAAGTTCATATTAAAAAGCTGGGGTAACGAATGTGAGGCTGCTTTAATGTCGGTGAGCTGCTGACCTTTGAAAATTTCAAATTATGCCAATTAATTCAACTATTTAATTGGAAAAATAAAGGATGTAACTGAAAGATCGTGAAAGTCACATTTCATGATGCAGGTTCGAGTCATAGAGTTCTCCACAAATATTACATGGGATAAAATGTGTCAAGCATATTCGTAGGATAGCACTGATAACATGTGTAGAAGGGTAAGATATCATGGTGTTAAACACTTATTTATCGTTATGGTCTATATTTATTTATTCACAGGATGTGGATGTTATGGGCAAGGGCTGCATTTATTGTCCATCCCAAATGACCTACAAATGGAGACATCAGTTAACAGTCAACCAAGCTGGTGAGTCTGGAGCTGACATTGGCAGGTCTGGGTGATGGTCATATTTTTCCATGATAGTTTTTCAGAAATCTGGTAATTTCATAGTCATTATTACGGAAATGAAATTTATTTCCATTCAAGATTTAAAAAAATATTTTATATAATTTGATTTCCGCAGCTATCATTGCGGTAGTCAAACTAATGTCAGTGCATCAACAGACAAGCCACTGTCCGCAAGTTCAATAACTCAGCCACTATTTCACCATACGCAACAATATTATGCTCGGCATCAGTGTTGCAAAAATGTTCTATGATATCTCATCATCTGAACTGTCAATATCTTGGCGTCAGAGTGCAAACCAATGAGCATTGTGTCAACTAATAAGTTGGAGTTGGATACAATACGATAGATAGAACTTTATTTATCCCAAGATGGAAATTGATCTGCCAACAGTCATAAAAACACAAATACATGAAAATTAAAGTGACGAGTGGAAAGGATTGGGGATGTGCAAAGATTGGGGAGGGGAGTCAGTCACAGTCTACCCCACGACAGAAAGGGGAGGAGTTGTAAAGTTTGATAGCCATAGGGAAGAAAAATCTCCTCTGGCATTCCGTCCTGCATCTTGGTGGAACCAGTCTGTTGCTGAAGGTACTCCTCAGGTTGACCAGTGTGTCATGGAGGGGATGAGCTGTATTGTCCAGGATGCTCCGTAGTTTGAGGGGCATCCTCCCCTCCAAGACCACCTTGCATAAATCCAACTCTGCCCCCAGGACAGAGCCAGCCTTCCTGATGAGTTTGTTGATCCTATTGGCATCCACAACCTTTGCCCTGCTGCCCCGGCACACGGCAGCAAATAAAATGGCACTGGCTACCACCGATTGGTATAACATCTGCAGCATCTTACTGCAGAAGTTGAAGGAGCGGAGCCTTCTCAAAAAGTACAGCCGGCTCTGTCCCTTCTCGTTCAGGGCCTCAGCGTTCCTGGACCAGTCCAGTTTACTGTCCAGATACACTCCAAGGTATTTGTACTCCCTGGTAAACTGCACATCCACACCATTGATGGAGACTGGGGACAGGGGTGTCCCTCTCCTCCTAAAGTCCACCACCAACTCCTTAGGGTGGAACTTATAAGAAATGATTTATGGAACAATTTGTTTTATAGCATGATTTATTTCAATGGTGCACAACAAGCACTCCTCTGCAAATGAAAGTCATGACTAAAATTACAGCAGTTACAAAAGCCGTCTCGCGTCTTCATCAAAATCCAATGAGTGGAGGATATGTAATCTTCAACACTTCAAGTAGCTTTCTCCGTATCCTTGTTTGACAGTGAACCACTCAATTATCTCCAGTGTGGCTGAGGTTAGTACACACAACTGAGATTTTTGACATAAAGACAGAAGAGAAGTACCTGATCTATATCCGGCTGTTTACCTCGACAGTCTTCCTCACTGTCTGCAACACTACCTATTATGGAGTCTTCTGCAAACTTACAAACCACCCCTTCTACCTTTGTCGGAGAGACAAAACTTTACGACTTCATTAACTTCACGACTAATTGCCATCCTGCAAACTTCACGACTAATTTCCATCCTGCACTCAAATTCACTTGGACCATCTCCGACATCTCCCTACTGTTTCTGGATCTCACCGTCTCCATTACAGGAGAC
Organism: Malacoraja senta; assembly: GCA_038087875.1. Lineage (NCBI taxonomy): Eukaryota > Metazoa > Chordata > Chondrichthyes > Rajiformes > Rajidae > Malacoraja > Malacoraja senta. Next base: position 51,343,937 of record CM075981.1, read on the forward strand.
AGACTATTGACCGGCGCCTACTACAAACCTACTGACTCCCATAGCTATCTAGACTACACTTCTTCCCACCCTGCTTCCTGTAAAGACTCTCTCCCCTACTCCAATTCCTCCATCTACGCTGCATCTGCGCCCAGGATGAGGAATCTCTACTAGATCATCGGAGATGTCCTTATTCTTTAGGAAACGGGGTTCCATTATAGATGAGGCTCTCACTAGGGTTTCCTCGATATACCGCAGTTCCACCCTTGCTCCCCCTCCCCCCATTCACACCAAGGACAGAGTCCCCCATGTCCTCACCTCCCATCCCATCAGCCGTTGCATACAGCATATAATCCTCCAACATTTTCGCCACCTCCAACGGGATCCTACTAATGGCCACATCTTCCCATCTCCACCCTTTCTGCTTTCCGCAGAGACCGTTCCCTCTGAAACTCCCTGGCCAACTCATCCCTTCCCACCCCAACCACCCCCTCCCCAGGTACGTTCCCCTGCAACAGCAGGAAGATGCAACACCTGTCCCTTTACCTCACCCCACGACTCCATCCAAGGACCCCGACAGTCTTTTCAGGTGAGGCAGAGGTTCACTTGCACCTCCTCCAACCTCATCTACTGCATCCACTGTTCCAGGTGTCAACTTCTGTACATCGGCGAGACCAAGAGCAGGCTCGGCGATCGTTTCACTGAACACCTCAGCTCAGTCCGCCTTAACCTACCTGATCTCCCGATTGCTCAGGACTTTAACTCCACCTCCCATTCCCAATCTGACCTTTCTGTCCTGGGCCTCCACCATTGTCAGAGTGAGGCCCAGTGCAAATTGGAGGAACAGCACCTCTTTTTTTTTTGGGTAGCTTACACCCCAGCGGTATGAACATTGACTTCTCTAACTTCAAATAGCCCTTGCCTTCCCTCTCTCTCTCCATCCCCTCCCTCTTCTCAGTTCTCCCACCAGTCTTACTGTCTCTGACTACATTCTATCTTAGTCCCGCCCACTCCCCTGACATCAGTCTGAAGAAAGGTCTCGACCCGAAACGTCACCCATTCCTTCTCTCCAGAGATGCTGCCTGTCCCGCTGAGTTACTCCAGCATTTTGTGCGTACCGTCTACTTTTGTGTCCAATTCGTTTATATGTTACTCTAGTAGGAGGTCTGTGACCAGTGGAGTTCTGCAGGGATCTGTGCTGAGTCCTCTAATGTTTATGATATCACTGCAGAACTCCACTGGTCACAGACATCCTGCCAGGGTAACACTCTTTCACCACAACCCCTAGTCTTCTATGAGTAAGTTAGTTCTGAATCCAAACGATTAAGTCACTGTGGATCGCATGCATCTTAATCTTTCTGGCCAGCCTACCACTTATCAAAGCCATGCCAAAATCCATGCAGACAACATACATTGTCCAACCCTCATCAATCCCCTTTGCCATTTCCTCAATAAAATCAATCATTCATGCCACAGACAAAACCATGCTGAATGTCCCTAATTGGCTCGTTCACTTACAAATGTGATGAAATCCAATCCTGAAGAATCTCCAACAGCTTTCCAACCACTGGCGTGAGACTCACCGATCCCTAACTTCCTGCATTTTCTTTACTTCCCTTCTTAAATAAAGGAATAACATTGCCCACTTTCCAGTCTGCCAGGACCTTGCCTGTGGCTGGAGAAGGTGTAAAGATTTTTGTCATGGCCCCTGCAGTCTCCTCTCCTGCCTCTCTTGATAACCTGGGATAAATCCAATCAGACCCTGGGGATTTATCCACCTTAACGCTCTTCAAGAGCCCAACATCACCTTCTTTTGGACCTCAAACTGTCCTCCACGTTCTTCTCCTTTGGTGAATAGAAATACAAAGTATCGTAAGCCCTCATTATAAAGAACCACGAGGGAGGGTGGGTGGGGGGAATGTTATAACCAAGTATGGCATTATCATTATATGTAGTTGAAGCAAAGAAATGCTGCTGATGGTTAATACACAAAAGGACCCAAACTGCTGGAGTAACTCAGCGGGTCAGGCAGTAATGCTGGAGAACAAGGTTGGGTGACATCGGAACCTTTCTTCAGATTGATTCAGTAGGCTGAGTTACTCCAGCACTCTGTTGTTTCACCTTAAAACTAGGCGCCCATGCCGGTGGTCTGCAGCTTCCAAGGTGGAGTATGTTGTCAACTCCGGGGGAGAAGTAAGCGGAGGCAGCTGTGGGAGGGAGATGCCGAGTGGACAGAGCGACAGGGGGAGGAGGTGGCGGAGGTGGCGGAGGTGGAGGGGGGAGCAGACAGAGTAATGGCCGACAGGAATAAGCAGTAGTCGGTGAGAAAGGGAGGAGCCCTATGGTGATCAAGCGCGTCCTGTCGGTGGTAGCAGACTGAAGAAAGCGCTGCCTCCAGGGGCAACAACATGAGCCACAACAACAGCCACGTCAACTGGACCCTGTGGTGGGTGAAGAAGAGCTCGTTGGTGCACCTTGCTGGTCAGCTATGGCGTCGGAAGCCAGGGATCTAAGTGGCTGGGGAGGCGGTGCAGGGTGGGGTGGTATAGGCAGGTCCATCTAGTATAAACAAAATCCATTATAAAGGGGACGTTAAAACGAGGGTATACTGTACTCGTTTAGTACTTCACCTACATCCTCTGACTCCAAACATAGATTCCCTGCCTTATCCTTGAGCGGCCTTACCTGAAGAAGGTCTGAGGAAGGGTCTCGACCTGCAATATCACCCATTCCTTCTCTCCAGAGATGCTGTTTATCCTGCTGAGTTACTGCAGCCTTTTGTGTCTATCTTACCTTCCACCAGGTTACCCTCTTGTTTTTAATGTGTGTATAAAATGTCAAGGGATTTTCTTTAATCCGACTCACCAATGACATTTTACTTCGGAGTCACGTGAGTGATTCCGTGAAGAAGCCCCGCCAGTCCGCATGCGCGTCATATCATCGTTCGCATGTCGAAGCACCGGACTGGCAGGCGCGTCGCGCCTGCCAGCGGTAAGTTTAAACCTACTGGTAAGTTTTGTATTTATTACCAGGTTCTGATTTACTTGCAGGAACCTCTTATTACAGAGGTTTCCTGCTGGATATTGTCGCGAAGTCCGGCGAGGGAAACCTGCTATGGGCTGTGGGGAGACCCCGGTTCCGACCGCGGAAGCGGATAGCCGGCGGATGTCGGGTTCGCGATCCCAGTCACTGACAATGCGGTCAGTGGCTTCCAGACCGCTGTGGTTCCCGTGGAGGGGTAAATCCAGGAGGAAGGCGGTATCACCACCAGAGTCGCTCCCAGACCACAGTGGTCCCCAGGACATGGGGTAAAACCACCAATAAATCGGTCAGCCCTATGGACTCGGACGAGTCGGGCCGGGAGGGTTCCCCTCCGGTAATGCATAATATATTTGGACGGTTGTCCAGGATGGAGCTCCTAATGGACAGGATGCTCCACCTAGATACGCTCCAACAGCAGGAGTTGTGTGAGTGCCGGCCTATGGGAGAGCCCGCGCCAGCAGCGCCTGGGACAGGGCTGCTTAATGTCTCCCTCTTGGAGGAGGAGACCATGCCGGGTCAGTGTAATTCTGACGCCGAGTCTGAGGGTATAGCCGTGGTGCATACCCCAAGGGATGAAGGGCACGTGTCAGAGGTACCATTCCTGGCAGCAAGGTTTGTCATCCCAACAGAATCAGGGGGGAAAAAATGTTATATCCTGGTAAAGGTCCGTTGGAAGGGCCATATCAGTAGCAATGTTACAATATTTTGAGATTTAAAAAATAAAGTCTGCAATTTATCCCATCAGATAAAGCATAAAAAGAAGTTTAATTTGACACTTAATTCACTTTCATATCTTCAGTATTAAAAATGTTATGGCCATTATCATACTCAGAAATTAGCATCTAGTTCCCTATTGCTTTTCCATTGACTTAACACAAAAGCTGTGATCGAGGACAGTTAAAAGCCCATAACTTTCTTAAAAATTATGATAACTGAAAGAAATTTTCAGTTATTATAGATTGAAGCATTCTGAAACAAATATGAAACAATCTTACTTCGAAGACATGAAAGTAAAGCATATAATTAGTTAATTACCTAATTGTAGCTAATTACAAAATTCAATTACTAGATCTAAACATCTATCAATTTCTTAAGAATAGATTAACATTTTTAAATAGCCTAAGTGTCCAAATAACATTCACACAATAATTCACAATATAACATAATTTCTAAATCTAATTTTCATGAATTTACAGGCCAAATGGAAGGAATTGAATGTTTAATACCTGTAAATTAATGGGGATTTAATTCATCTTGTGAGTGAGGATTTCTGGAACGCGATCTTTTGGAATGTTCATTTGCGGTGAATTTAACCCCGTATTGGCATGAAAAATACTGCCGTTAATTCGGGGTATAAAATCACCGCGTCGCATGAAAAAATGTGAATTAAAGGCTTCTTAAGAAGCACTTTTATACATTTAAAGAAACCACTTTCGTTTACCTGTCCCGTGTGTGAAATCCGTCCCCGTTATCGGCGTTGACGCTTCAGGAGCTGATTTTAAAATTACTCTAGCGCTGACATTGACGATTTAATAAAAATAAAAAATACACAAATCGCTACTAGGAACGATTTGTCAGCCAACGCTTGTACTCCAACTAAATATTAACCAGGACAAGGGAGGAGAAACCCGCGTTTTAACCCCGCCCACCCTTAAAGGCGCCAAAATCGTGCACACGGCCAGTGGCAGAATTGCAGCGCGACTGAAGGTAAGTTTTGTAACATACCTAATATCAGCGCAGGTATCTTCAGGGGCCTGCGGCATCACCTGTTTCAGGGCTGCCTACGATTCGCTCTCTTTGAGGAGGGGAGTGCGAGTGGTCAGTATATAACAGACTTCAAATTCTAAAGTATGTCCGTGGAACATACTGGAGCACATGCGTGCCGGCAGTGAACAGCGCTATCAGGGAGCCAGTCGCCGAATCTTCTATTCAGGTAAGACCTATTCAACAGGCAAAACCTGGAGGACGAAGCAAAAGCTGTCGGACCAATCAAGGTACCAACGACGAGCAAAGCTTCATCATTTCGGCGACAACGCACCCCACGTCTTTATCGGCATTAAGCGGTTCACTGAAGCTGGTGGCAGCATGAAAGCTGGGCAGAGGTTCCACGCACCCTACCAGTTCTACTCTACAGCTAAGGTAACCAGGCAGATAGGTAGGTCTGGCACTTTCAAAACATGGGGTAAGTGGACCACTTACAAGTTGGTAATATTTACACTTGGTTGTACAATACACAAATGGTTAAGACATTGTCATCTACTTAGCGGCATCTAACCATGTAAAACTGGACAATGCTAGCATTCCAAGCAGGTTTGGAATTGGGGCCAGAATTGGGTTTTGAGGCAGGCTCAGTATTTTGGCCAGGATTGCCTTCGAGACAGGCTCGAAAATATGGGCAGAGTTGTCTTTCGAGGCAGGCTCAGAATTGTGGCCAGAATTGTCTTTCGAGGCAGGCTCAGAATTGTGGCCAGAGTTGTCTTTCGAGGCAGGCTCAGAATTATGGCCAGAGTTGCCTTTAGAGGCAGGTTCAGAATTATGAGGTAGGCTCAGTATTATGGCCAGGATTGTCTTTCAAGACAGGCTCGGAAATCGGGCCAGAGTTTTCGTTCGAGGCAGGCACGAAATGATGGCAGGCATGGCCTATTCATTATGAAAGATGGAGAATGTCGTTTAACTCGCATGTGCAGTATAAACTTTTCCGAATAGGAAACTTCGTTACTGATTAACAACTGATTTCATAGGGTGTTCCCATTTACAGCGATCATCGGAGATATTTGAAATTATCAGGAGGAGGCAATTGCTATGATGAGGCAATGATAACGGTATGATAACAGTAATGATAACAGTAAAGCATTGTAAAGTGGACTACTCAGAGTTCAAAAACACTTGTTATGTCTTGACTGGAGGATATTTTCAACTGTTTCGGCCTCAAACTATATTTGAGAAATTGGGCTCCTCTATCCAGTTAAATTTATGTTGTTACCACATAGACTTGTTGGTCATTGGGATTTACCTTTAACTATTAATTATCCTATGACTCCACCCTGGGGCAAGAGATTGGAGTTAATAGAAACCTGTAACAGCCTTGTGGTTATAAAGTAGCCTTCTATTCATGAAGAGTAATTGGCAATATAGTAGCTGTGATTCAGCTGTGCAAGTGGGGGAACTGACATCGTGCAAAGTGGCAACCTCTCAAGTGCCATGTAGGTCATTGTTAACGCACCTATGCTATTACCAGCTGAAGCTACCAAAGTCACAATGATGGACGAACAGTATTCAGCATTGCTCCAGTAGTTTGGTCAGTAAAATTTTCAGTTATATTGCATACTGATGCTAAGGGCTCTAACGTGGAAAATTGCGAATGTCATCTCTAGTTTGGAGGTGGAGGAGATTTGCATGAGTTACCAATTCTTCAGTTATTGGTATCAACTATCTATAGACACTAGGTGCATTCTATGGGTTTGAGCGAATAGGCATAATCTGCATGCTCAACTTCAAGTTTATACACTATGGTGTGGCATATGTTAGTCACATGGGTGCAATCATGTATAAGTATCCTGTAATAGTTTACCTAATACATTTGCCACTGGTGTATCATCAAGTACAGATCAATGACAACACAGAATGGGTGTTGGATCACACAGTATTTATGAAATTCTGGTTCGATGGAACAGCGAATATCGATATGTTGTTTTCATTCTTATTCACCGGTTGCAAAAATATGAGGCATAACATTGGCGAGAGATACATTCTCACTACAAGGAGGAGGAATGGTCTTTTATGTCTTCCTCCATTTTGCTTCATCAGTCGGGTCTTCAAATAAAGTCATCAAGATCCCGCTTTAGGTTTTTCCTACTGTCTGACTGGCCTATGCAGCTTTGATTCCCGTTTTTGTCGGGAATAATAATACAACCTTATACGGTTATTCTAAACGTAAACTTTGCTGGTTCAGCCTGTGGCTCGGGAAACCAGCCTTTGCATGATAACATCAATTTATGACTTGCAGATTCTGAATAGACTGCCCGTACGGCTTGGGTTGTCACACCGATCCATGTATGTGTTCACTCCAGAGTGCTGGGATAGCACCAAAACAGCAGTACATTTCCTCTTCAGGAGATGGGAAGCATTTTGTTTAATGCTAATGTTACATTTAATACAATACAGATTACTGATGTCTTGGAGTTCATTTTTAAATGGTATTTTGACAATAATTGAGTTATAGGGCCATTAACTGTGCCCAACGTGCCTTCCCATCATATTTGCTGCAGCAAACGGGACCCACTCTGTCGGGTTTCACCCCCAGATATCGAGTTTGTAAATGATATCTTTAACACAAGTTCTCCCAGGACAAGTACAGGCAGTATGGGATAATGACATTGTGTTAACAATACTTCACCAGGGTGCTCCAGCTACATCCTTAGCTTTGGCCGGCTCTCATAAGGTAGCTATCCTCATGGCGCTGGTTTCAGCGCAACGGGTTCAGTCGCTACATAATTGTGATGGGACAGGATGATTACATCTGTAAATAATATATATAATATTTTATGTTTATGATTTAATTAACCAGAGCAGAAGGGGCGTCAGGTCTCAAACTAGTTCATGGCATAACCAGGGACCTTCGGTTATGTGAGGGCACACATATACAACAATACGTCAAGGTCACCAAGAGCCTTCGAGGCTCTGAACTAGCAATGCTTGTTAGTTACAAAAAACTTTATAAGAAGGTATCTGTTCAGACCATCTCCAGGTGATAAAACGGGGTTTGATTTATGCAGGAGTAGATACTGAGTTCCAAATCTCACTCCACCAGGGCTGCTACAAGGGTTATTTACAAGGGTTATCAGCAGCAAGGGTTATTTACGTTCCGCTGGACCACATCCTAACGGCTGCAGCAGGGTCAAACAAACGAACTTTCCAAACATTTTATAATAACCCATTGCCAGACCAGGGGTATTTGCCAACTCTATTTTAGGTTCTATTTATAGTTTCCATCTGGATGAGAGGGATTACTATTATTATTATTTCATTAAACAGCATCAGCATGTTTTAAATCGATGTCATGTCTGTATGCATTATGAATGTTTCCCTCATCTGTCAATGAAGCAGTTGTGGTTGTGTAGACTCATTTCTCACGGCATGAAATCACAGAGCTTTGAAATCTTCATGGAATCACTCACGTGACTCCGAAGTAAAATAGTAAGATTAAATGAGAAATTACCAGTTTGAAGTTTGATCTTTATTTTATGAGGAGTTACGATGAGCGATTACGTGCCCGCCGCTCCCAACCCTCTCTCATAAAGATCACTCGGTAGTTCTAGTCTTCTCTAAGTCTTACTATGTTACTTCGACTACTGTTATCTGTGATTTCACACCGCTGCTTTGAAGATTGATGTGCATGCGGACTGGCGGGGCTTCTTCACGTAATCGCTCATCGTAACTTCTCATAAAATAAAGATCAAATTTCAAACTGGTAAGTTCTCGTTTAATCTTACTATTTCATGTTCCCTTTCGGCCTGTCTAATTGCCAGCTTGAGTTCTTTCCTGCTTGCTTTCTATTCCTCAAAACCCCCCTGATTTCATCTTTCTAAACCCTACATACTGTATGCTCCCTTTTGCTTTTTGACTCAATTTGCAACTCTTTGGTAATGCAAGATTGCCTTACAGTGCCACTTTTATTCCTCCATCTCGCATGCCTGTCCTGAACTCTAATCAGCTAGCTTTAGCAACCCTCACATGTCAGGTGTGGACATACCCAATAACAACTGCTCAAAATTTACCCTTCCTAGCTCCTGCCTAATAAAAATGCCTAATTTAATACCTTACCCCAAGGTCCAGACTTATCCTTACTCATAACTGTCTTAAAATGTATAGAGATTTTATCACTGTTCCCAAAAACTCTCCCACTAAAACATCATTCGCCTGAGAGGGGTTGTTTCCAAGTACAAGGTAAAGTAAGGTCTTTTCTCGAAGTTGGACTGTCCACATACTGTTTCAGGAAACCTTCTGGGATACACCTCACAAATTTAGCCCCATCGAAGCATTTTGCACAGTCATTTAATTTTCACCTTGCAATTGCATTTCTCATTCATGAATGCAATGTAGGATAAATGAGAGGATTATGTACCATTTAAATTTTTTTTTTTTTTTAACATTTTTTATTTATTAGAAGTACATTACATTACAACCACATACATTAGTACTCGTCACTTATATCTTCTTACAATTAATGTACTCCATTTGTTTTTTACACTAGTAAAAGGAAAGGATAAGATTGAAAGAAAGAAGAAAGTGAAGGAAAAAGTGAAAGTGTGACAACAAGACAGAAGGAAGACCCTATAAGAACAAAATTAAAAACAAAAGAAAAAGAGTTAAGAAATAGACCCTAGAAAAGAAGGAGAAAGAGAAAGAGGAGAAAGAGAAAAACAAATAGTTTTTATGAGCATTACGCAAATGGGACATACCAACTTTCCAACTATCATCACCCTTTACCTGACCTCAGTTTTTTTTTTAAGGTACCTTTGCACCCTATATTTGTAATAATTCTATAAATGCAGACCACGTCAGATGGAAGTGATCTGGTTTACCTGCCAGGAGGAGTCTTATCTCTTCTAGGTGTAATGTTTCGAACATATTTGAAATCCACATGTTTATAGTTGGTATTGGAGCCTTCTTCCAAAATTTTAGGATTAGCTTTTTTCCAGTTATTAACCCATAGTCTATTAGTTTCTTTTGAAACACATTTAGTTCTGGACCATCTTCTGTTGTTCCGAAGATAATCCATTCTGCTTTGGGTATCAGTTTTATTTTAAATAATTTTGTAAAGATTTCGAAAATTTAATTCCAAAATTTTTGAATTTTTGTACAGAAAACAAATGAGTGCGCTATAGTAGCTTCTTGGGATTGACATTTATCACAAATGGATGATACATTTGGGAAAATGTTATGGATTTTAGTTTTGGAGTAACATAATCTATGTAAAATTTTAAATTGTATTTAAGTGTGTCTTACATTAATCGAACATTTATGCACGTTTAATAAGTGTTCATTCCACCTTTCCTTTGAAATTTTAATAGCTAACTCTTGTTCCCAGTCTCTTCTAATACCCTCCGTAGATGGTATTTCTACATTTAAGATAATATTATACAAATATGATATTAAGTTTGCTGATTCAGCTTTTATCTGCATTGCCTCATCCAATACATCTGCTGGGCTATTATAATGATCTTTTGTATATTTTTTCAAATAGTCGCATATTTGAAAATATTTAAAATATTGATTATTTCCGAGTTTATATTTTATTTGTAATTGTTGAAATGAAAGTAATTTTCCAGTTTCATACAGGTCACCGAACGTTTTAATTCCTAGTCTATCCCAATGTATAAAAGATTTATCTATAATAGAGGGATTAAACGAAGGGTTATTAACTATGGGAGATAATAGTGATAAATTTCTTAATTTTAAATTTTGTTTTATTTGTTTCCAAATTCGGATTGTACTATGGATAATTGGGTTCTTATTATAATTTATATTATTCAGTTTCATTGGTGAGAGGAGGATCGCTCCAATGTTTCCAGAGGAGCAATCCTCTTTCTCCATTACAATCCAGTCCACTTGCTGGGCGGAGTTATCCATCAGTTGAATCATATTTTTAATATTTACTGACCAATAATAATACATGAAATTAGGTAATGCTAAACCCCCTAATACTTTAGGTTTATTCAAGTGAGTTTTTTGTATTCTATGTGATTTATAGTCCCATATAAAATTAGTGATATCTGAGTCCAGTTTAAAAAAAAACTTCTTTGGTAAGTATATAGGAATCGATTGAAATAGGTATAAAATTTGTGGTAGAAAGATCATTTTTATTGCATTTATTCGGCCTATTAAAGACATCGGGAGCGTTTTCCAAAATTTAATTAGTGTGTTTAATTTATTAAGTAGTGGATCAAAATTTGCCTTAAACATACCTTGATATGTTCTAGTAATTTCAATTCCCAAGTATTTACATTTTTCTGTAGCTATTTTAAAAGGGAATTTTAAAAGATGTGTTGAATCTTTCGGTTTTATTGACATAATTTCACTCTTATTCCAATTTATTCTATATCCAGAAAAGGATGCAAAGTCTTCAATTAAATTTAATATATTTGGTATAGTGATTTGAGGTTTTGTAATGTACAGTAATATATCATCCGCGTATAAAGATATTTTATTATATGAATCTTTAGTATTATACCCATGGATATTAGGGTGTATTCTAATTTTTTCTGCTAGCGGTTCAATAATAAGTGCAAACAACTGTGGTGATAATGAGCATCCTTGTCTATTTCCCCTTGATAGTTGGAATTTCGAGGATAATATATTATTAGTTAATATTCTAGCTGTAGGTTTATTATATAATAATTTTATCCATAGAATAAAATTCTCTCCCAGTTGGAATTTTTGTAATACTTTATCCATATAATTCCATTCTACTTGGTCAAATGCTTTTTCAGCATCCAGCGAAATAATTGATAATTCTTGTTCTTCAGATTTGTATGAGTGCATTATGTTGAGGAAACGTCTCATATTGTTAGAAGAGTATCTCTTAGGGATAAACCCCGTCTGATCTGGGTTTATTAATTTACTAATATATTTTCTTAACCTTCTAGCTAATATTTTTGCTAATATTTTTTGATCTGTGTTTAACAATGCTATAGCTCTAAATGAACCCGGTTCTTCTAAATCTTTGTCTTTCTTAAGTATTAGTGTAATCGTTGATTCCGCTAATGTATCAGGTAGTATTTGTTTTTTAAAAGCATATTGGTACATTTTTTGTAATCTTGGTATTATTTTATCATAAAAGCTTTTATAAAATTCATTAGTAAATCCATCTGGACCTGGTGTTTTTCCATTCTTTAGTGAGTTTATTGTATCTTCTAATTCCTTAATTGAGATTTGTGCACCCAATTCCTCTTGTTCCTTCAACTCTAACTTTGGAAGATTACAATTATCCAAAAACGTTGTGATTTTATTGGAATCAATTGTCGTTTTAGATGTATACAAATTCTCATAAAATTGCCCAAATCTTTTATTAATATCCTTCGGTGTTGTTAATAATTCCCCTTTATCTGATTTAATCTTTGGGATAGTATGTTCCTTTTCTCATTTTTTTAACTGGCGAGCCAAGAGTTTATGCGGTTTATCCCCAAATTCAAAGTGCTCTTGTTTTGTAATTTGAAAAAGTCTTATAAGTTTGGCTGATAATAGTTTATTTAATTTAAATTTCAAAATTATTATTTTATTATGTTTGTCTATTGATGGATCTTTAGCATTATCTATATCCATTTGTCTAATAAGTTATTCTAACTGTCTTTGTTCATTCTTATTCTTTTTATTTTGAAAAGCTTGATATGAAATTATAATACCCCTAATGTATGCTTTGAAAGATTCCCATAATACAGTAGCCGATATATCTGGAGTATCATTTATTTGAAAAAAGGCATCCATTTGTTCTTTTAAATATATACTCGCTTGTGGGTCTTTTAGGATTTGAGAATTAAATCTCCAAAACGATTCTCCAAACATCTGCTATATTAGTATTGTTTATGTAGGTATTGAGAAGTTCCCCGGTTTTCGATTTCATATTCCCTCTCTGTTTTTGGCTTGATTTATCTAAATACGGATCTAAAACACAGTTAAAGTCTCCTCCTATAATAACATTTTGGTAGTTAGACTCTGCAATTATGTTCAAAATGTTATTAAAAAAGTGGGGGTTGTCAAAGTTAGGCGCATATATATTTACCAAGGTAAGTGGAGTATCATGAATTTCTCCATTAACTATTAAGTATCTCCCTTCGATGTCTGTTATGATATTCTTCGCTTTAAATGGTATACCTTTTCTTATAATAATTGACGTACCTCTAGATTTCGAAGTAAATGAAGAATGGTATGTTTGACCTATCCATTTCGCCCTCAACCTAGCTTGATCCTGAGATTTTAAATGTGTTTCTTGTAAGAAAATAATATCAGAATTGTACAGTTTCAGCTGAGCTAATATCTTACCCCTTTTAATAGGTTCGTTAATACCTCTTATATTCCAACTACAGAATAAGATTCCTCCTAGGTTCTTTTGTTTAGTATCTTGCATTTTGAATAATTATAGTACCTTTAAATCTTGTGGTGCATCCATATCCCAGGTCTTTGGGTATTGGGGGAACTTTTGAATTTCTAAGTTTTGTTGGTATATCCATTTTACGTTTATCACTAAACACAAAACACAAACATGTGAGTTTATGTGGTAATTAAAAAAAAACTAAAAAAGTGAAAATACAGTGTCTAATATAATCGGCACTGTAGCGAGTGACCCACCTGTAGGTGGGAAAAAACCTAGTTTCGACTTCCATTGTGATGTTAAACAAATAGCTCCGCTCTCTTAGTTAATCATAACATATTAAAATATTAAAACGGGGCCTCACATTCAGATATATAATACAATTTTACCCTGTATATTTCATTATAACATATCATGTATGTATCGCAATTTTAGCTACTAATTATTAAAGATACTTTTGACTTCAATAATAATCAACTGTTGGTTGAAGGGGTTAACGATACGTGCCCCTGGACCTAAGCCAGGTGCTCGTTTCTCATCCCTTCCACTTATAGATAAGGTTTCAATTTATTAAAAATTCATATTAGTATGTTAGTTCATTATTTTTTATTTTTATTTTTATTTTTGTTAGTATTCTAATCTAACATGAGTAGAAGTTATTAATAGGATAAATTCTTACAATTGGTTTTAATATTATAATCTAATAAACAAATAAATGCTTCTGGTATATACCATTCCCGTCTGTTCAGCTGTTTACTCATTTTGAACAGAAAGTGTCCTTGATTCCAAATTCCATAGATAACAGTCTAGCTATTCCCAGACAAAGCATTGCTTAGAATGGTTCAGTTCTGCCAAACCCCCATTTAATTTCTATTTTTCAACGATAGTTTGGGCATATTTGAACGCATCTTCAGGGTTTACAAATGACTTTTCAGAACCCTTAAAAGAACTACGCATTTTAGCTGGATAAAAAATTCCATATCTGATTCCTTCTTTCCCTCTTAAAAGATCCTTAACCTTCTCGAATTTGTTTCTTTTTTGCACAATTTCATACGGGTAGTCCCTGAATATCTTAATAATGTCCTTGTTCATCCGCAGCTGCACACCGTATTTGACTTTGCTCATAACATCTTCCAGTTCTAAAATATCCCGAAATTTCACAATAATATGTCGTGGATTAATTTTTCCCGCACCAGATCTTTGTTTAAATCTTGGAACACGATGAGCCACTTCGATTTTCGGTTCTTTGGAAAGATTAAGCAGTTGTTTAAGTAAGCCCATGGCAAACTCACGCACATCCTCCCCCTCGGCTCCCTCTGAGACTCCAAGAATTCTCAAATTCTGGCGCCTAGAGCGAGCTTCCAGGTCAAGGCATTTGTCTGAGACTTTCCCCAGTTGAATCACCATCTGTAGTGAAGTTTGTTCATTTTCTTGCTTCATTTGTTCATTTTTCTCCAATTCCGTAATTGTGCGCATACTTGCAGCTACTGTTTCAAGCACAGCCGTGAACTTGTCCGTAGTAGTTTCATCCATCTTGTCCATTCTCCCCGATAGTCCATCTTTCACATCCTCAATTCGTTTATTTATAGTGTCCAGTGAATCAGCCACCTTCTGATTACCAGCCTTTGAATCCTTCATCATCTTTTCAATTTTTTCCATCATATTTCCCATCAGAGTTTTATTTTCATCCATAATTTCATTTTTCATATCTTTCACTGATTTCTTCAAATCATCAAAATCTTTGCCCTTACCAAACTCTGTCTTAGATCTTGTATCCATTTCTGCAGCCACTTCAGAGGTAACTTCTCCTTCAGGCTTCTTCTGGTTTCTCAGCAGCTTTGTCACTGATCTCTGAGGGCTCTTAGCTGGAGACAGTTTACTCATTTAAAAGTCTTTAAACCACCGTTTAAAACATCGCGCTTAATGATGACGTCATCAGCCCGGCGACCAGAAGCTCCGGTAAGGTTTTTTTAATCCAGTCCCGATTTATGGACCTGTGTTACACGAAAAATCGTGAAATTTTTCGGGAGCGGAGCTAGGTGAAGTTAGTCCAACATGGCGCCACCGGAACTCCATTTTGTTTTTTAATTGTAATTTCAGTAACACAGATTTGTACCAGCTATAGAACCAGCTAGCAGAATATCACATCCATGATTGCAATGAATTTTGAGAGAAACACCATGGAAAAATGACACAAGGGGCAGCACGGTAGCACAGCGGTAGAGTTGCTGCCTAACAGCGCCAGAGACCTGGGTTCGATCCTGACTATGGGTGCTGTCTGTATGAAGGTTGTACGTTCTCCCTGCGACCTACGTGGGTTTTCTCCGGGTGCTCCAGTTTCCTTCCACACTCCAAAGATGTACAGGTTTGTAAGTTAATTGGCTTCGGTGAAACTATAAATTGTCCCCAGTGTGTGTAGGATAGTGTTAGTGTGTGGGTATCGCTGGTCGGCGCGGACTCGGTGGGCCGAAGGGCCTGTTTCCGTGCTATATCTCTAAACTAAACTAAAATTCATATTTTGATTGGCATTAAATAGTCATATTTTTCATTTATGGGACAAAAATGGTACTTCAGTGGAACCTGACATGATTTGTGGCACAGCAGAAACTGCTGGATCCAGTTCTTACAAGCACTAATTATATAATCTATACTATTTTCTTAACTCCCTTATATATATACATTAGTGATGTAGAATCATTGTCTTAAGTATGTTTCGGTGAATTAAGTGATCATATATTCCAATAACAATGACAGAAAAATAGTCACATAATCTTGATTCAGTTATTTCTTTAACCCTTTTGATTCCATGTACTTGGACTTGGATTTGTAGCTACAACAAGTAGGAAATCAATAGTTTAATTGTGCAATCCTAATGAGATTTTCAGTTTACATTTCAATAGTTGATGTAATTAAACCTTTGGAATTAATGTTATAATATTACCTATTTTCATTCCATGCAAATATTATTCTCCCAATCAATACTTAAATTAATGTGTAGGGAGGAACTGCAGATGCTGGTTTATGCCGAAGACAGACTCAAAATGATGGAGTAAAGGGCCTGTCCCACTTTCACGACCTAATTCACGACCTTTTTAACTCGTGGACATTTTTCATCAGGCTAGAAAAAACGCCCGACCTACTTGATGCCACGAGTACCTACGACTAGCATCACAGCCTGCTACAACCTCCTACGACCTGCCTACGACCTCCTACGACCTCGTGACGACCATGCAGCGAGTATGAGTCATGGGCAAACTCGGCAGAGGTCGTGAATTAGGTTGTGAAAGTGGGACAGGCCCTTAACTCAGTGGGTCAGGCAGCATCTCAGGAAAAAAAGAACAGGTGAGGTTTGGGGCCGGAACCCTTCTTCAGATTAAATTTATTTAATTTATTATCTGTATTTTTATTTCTACTGCATTGGTTGTACGGACGACAGTTGTGATATTATATCTCTAATATTAAATTTCTACTTCTTTCGATTTCATTATTCACCCAGAACAGGAAGAGGCTGTCATTTGTTCAACATTCTTTAATCCAAGCATGGCATTGAAACGTAGAGATACATATTTGCTCTTCCAATTGTGCCTTGCGCGTGTAGGCATGGAGACTGTTAATGGCTTGGAACTTCACTGCTCACTTCACAATGCATTGTAGAATGAATTAGAAGATTATGTCCCCATTTTATTTTTCCATTTATGATTCTAGTAACACAAATTTGACGAGGAAGCTTTGTGCACCGGAGAAAAATCAATTGAATGTGCTGTGGAAAGCTATTTGTCACGGTGATCTTTTTTCGTTTTACAGTCACATGCATACCATAGACCAAGAAACAGTCTGGACATAGTTTCCCAGACATATAATTGACATGGAGCAATTATACTGTTCAAAATGACAACAAGAAAGGCAGTATTTCATGAGCATTGTGTTTCTGAATTATTATCTACCTTGCCTTTTTCTTAACTGGCATTGTTCCAGTGCACTATTAATATTCAGGGCATCTTGGCCTCAGAATTCAGCTGTGCATTGCCTTTTGTTGGATTTTAATTTGGGTGCCGACTTGTATCCAATTTGCATAGTGCGCATGAGTCATGTTGACATACTTTTACAGAAGACGCTTGCACTTTCAATGAGCAGAGTGTATGGATTGTGGTGATACGCAGCATGCAATGCAGACTTAAAGACAGAGCTGCTAGTTTGGACATGCGACGGACATCGTGCATTTATGGGGCACGATGTCCTTCGCAGGTCCAAACTTGATTAAGTGCAAGAATAGCCCCACATCCGAGCTACTAAAAGGAATCAATAAAGACATGCAGATTAAACCAAACAGATCTCCAAACACCTAGACCTAGGAGTCAGTACCCCGTCTGTGCAACTGTATCCTTGACTTCCTGACTCATCGACCGCAATCAGTGAAGATATTTGACCAAACATCTTTCATGATACTTCTCAACACAAGTTCCCCATAAGGATGCATTCTTAGTCCCTTCCTATACTTCCTTACACTCAAGACTGCGCAGCCAGGTGGAACCACCACAGTGAACTGGTTCTTGAACAATGACGAGATGGAGTATGAGAAGCAGTATGCTTTCCCTCTCTCTCCATCCCTCCCCTTCCTAGTTCTCAAACCAGTCTGACTGTCCCCTTGCTTAAATTCTATCTCTATATGTTGTCACCTTCTCCTAGCTAACAGTGATCTATTCTACAGTTTCCTTGAACCTCGTCCCCTTTAATGTCCCGTTTTCACATCTTACCCTTCCCTTTCTCTAAGTTTTGCTCTCTCCTGACTCCCAAAACATCACCTATTCCTTCAATCCAGAGATGCAGCCTGTCCCGCTGGGATACTCCAACATTTTGTGTCAATCTATGGAGATAGAGAGCTAAGTAACATGGAGTCATGACAATAACCTCTCTCTCAGCAAGATGAAGGAATTAGTTATTGACTTCAGGAAAAAGAATAGTGTATATATCCCTGTCAGCATCAATGGTGCCAAGGTGGAGATAGTCGAGAGCTTCAAGTTCCTTGTCGTAATTATTACCAACAATCTGTCCTGGACAAATCATGGTGAAGCCACAGCCAAGAAAGCACATCAATACATCTACTTTCTCAGAAGACTGTAAAAGTTTGGCATGTCTCCAACATCTCTTACCAACTTGTACAGATGCCACCTTAGAATGTATCCTATCGAGATGTATCACAGCTTGGTTTGGCAACAGCTTGCAAAGAACTCGCAGAGAGTTGTGGATGTAGCCCAGTCCATCACACAAACCAGCCTGCCCCCCTCCATTGACTCCATCTACACTTCATGCTGCTTCAGGAAAGCAGCCAATATAATCACGGGCCATTTACACCATTGTTATTCTCTCTTCTTCCCTCTCCCATTTGGCAGAAAATACAAAAGCTTGAAAGCATGTCTCGCCAGATTTAAGACGAGTTTCTTTGCTGCTGCTATCAGAATACTGAAAGGACCCCATAAGCCGAAGGTGGAGTCCCTTGCACTTTAAAAAAATCTGCACTTGCTTTGTAACTATACTGTCATAACGCCATAACATTATTCTGCATTGCCTGTATACTTGTGTATGGAATGATTTTACTCATGTCTAGTATGAATTCAGTGGATAACACACAATCAAAGTTTTTCTCTGTATCTTGGTACATGTGACAAGAATAAACTAAAACCATACTAGTTACTGATGCAAATGAAAATATTTGGTACTTTGCAGAGCTTGATGAATATGGGAATGGTGATCCAGGAGTTATTGGAGTTTGTGCTGTCCAAGGTTTCTACAATAACTGATTGCTTTCAGAAATGATTATATTAATCAGCATTCGTCTCGGAGTGTAGCTCTTTGGTCATCTTCACAGTATGAATGAAGGCATTCAGAGCAGGACAATTATGAAAATAAATTGGAGAATTAACATGTTTATTAATGGTTTTTTGGGAGGAGTATTCAGACTTCACTCTCTACAAAGAACAATATATGTGGCACCGAGGATTCAGCAAGGTGATCTTCTCTGAAATACATGGTTGACTCAAACCACAGTTGTAACTAAAGAGCTATGAAAAGTCCACAGGTGGAAACTATTGATGTCGCAGTGATTATCACCGTCCTTATATCAGGCTCCATACAGATCAGAGCTGGTGTAGCCCAGTTTGCTGTGCACCTTTGCATAAAGGATGACGCAGAACTTCTTTATTGCAAGACAGCAAGATTAATCTCATTCCCCGCAAAAAAACAGTAGTCAGAGTGAGCGTGCAGTATTATCATGGTGCGGGGTTCCCAGGGGTGCCTATCGACGTCACATTCATATAAATTTGGTGATGTACCACAACTGGACCAGGTTCCATAAATAGAGCATTGTAATAGTGAACATCTGGTTTCCAACCAGCAGCGACAATACGTTATTTTGTGGCAGTGTGCTGTGCTGGTGATATTTGAGCCTCTGTGACCAGCAGCTGTGGGCCTAATTCTAAGTCTAATTTTAGTTTGCATCCTAATGATATAAGTGATAGCAGCCTGCTTCGCTATCTGGTGCGCACAGAAAGTGCACTGACAAAGTGATCTCAAGCGGCAGTACATTTGTCCCACCAGTCTTTACAGACTTGAGGAAGACTGCTGCATTGTTGTGAAACCCTACAACTCTCCCTGAACATTTGTATGCAAAGCCATGATGGCTGATATTTGATCTTTTGCCATAGCATGCGCATCTATTGGGTGAGATTCATTTCTACTACAATGTCATCCTTCAGATGGTGCATCATAACTGGATCCAGAAGAATGAATGAATGCCAGTAGAATGGCCTATCACTTGCATGCTGGACAAAATGGTCTGTAAGTTCCACATGGGAACCATGTTAAAGGTCGGTTAGTATCCTCTTTGAGCTTTGAAATTGCAGCTGCCATTCTGATATGTCTATCATTGCACCAAGTATACCACTGGCCACATTCTCTAGTCTACCACATTGAAGTCCTCTTCTCAGTCCGCTGCAGGGAAAATTAACAAGATCACAAGTTCATAAGTTATAGTAGAATTAGGCTATTCGGCCTATCGAGTCCACTCTGCTATTCAATCCTGGCTGATCTCTGCCTAATCTGATTTTCCTGCCTTTTCCCCATAATTGGGAAATAATAGAGACAATTGGGGATTATAGACCAGTTAGCCTTACATTGGTAGTGGGGAAGATGTTTGAGTCGATTATTAAAGATGTGACAAGATCGATCAAAGTTAGCATGGATTTATGAAGGGGAAATCATGCTTGACTAATCTTCTGGAATTTTTTTAGGATGTAACAAGTAGAATGGATAAGGGAGAGCCAGTGAATGTGGTGTATCTGGGCTTTCAAAAAGCCTTTGACAAGGTCCCACACAGGAGATTAGTGTGCAAAATTAGAGCACATGGTATTGGGGGTAGGGTATTGACATGGATAGAGAACTGGTTGGCAGACATGAAACAAAGAGTAGGAATTAAGGGGTCCATTTCAGAATGGCAGGCAGTTACTAGTGGGGTGCTGCAAAGCTCGATGCTAGGACCCCAGTTACAGTATTTACAATATAGATTTAGATGAGGGAGTTAAATGTAACATCACCAATTTTACGGATGACACGAAGCTGGGTGGCAGTGTGAGCTGCGAGGAGGATGCTATGAGGCTGCAGGGTGATTTGGATAGGTTGGGTGAGTGGGCAGATGCATGGCAGATGCAGTATAATGTGGATACATGTGAAGTTATCCAGTTTGGTGGCAAGAAAAGGAAGGCAGATTATAATCTGAATGGTGACAGATTAGGAAAAGAGGAGGTGCAACGAGACCTGGGGGTGCTTGTACATCAGTCACTGAAAGTAAGCGTGCAAGTACAGCAGGCAGTGAAGAAAGCTGATGGCATGTTGCCCTTCATTGCGAGAGAATTTGCATTTAGGAGCAAGGAGGTACAGGGCCCTGGTGAGACCACACCTGGAGTACTGTGTGCAATTTTGGTCTCCTAATTTGAGGAAGGACATTCTTCCTATTGAGGGAGTGCAGCGTAGGTTCATCAGGTTAATTCCCGGGATGGCGGGAATGACATATGATTGAAGAATGAGTTGACTGGGCTTGTATTCACTGGAATTTAGAAGGATGAGAGGGTATCTTATAGAAACATACAATTTTTTTAAAGGATTGGACAGGCTAGATGCAGGAAAAATGTTCCTGATGTTGGAGGAGTCCAGAACCAGGGGTCACAGTTTAAGAATAAGGGGTAGGCCATTTATGACTGAGATGAGGAAAAACTTTTTCACCCAGAGAGTTGTGAATCTGTGGAATTCTCTGACACAGAAGGCAGTGAAGGCCAATTCACTGGATGTTTTCAAGAGCGAGTTAGATTTAGCTGTTAGGGCTAAATAAATCGAGGGATATGGGGAAAAAGCCAGAATGGGGTACTGATTTAAGATGATCAGCCATGATCATATTGAATGGTGGTGCTGGCTTGAAGGTGTTGACTCCTGCACCTATTTTTATATGTTTCTATGTAATCCATGACACCCGTTCTAATCAAGAATTTGTCTATCTCTGCCTTAAAAATATCCACTGACGGTCTCCTCAACCCTCTGTGGCAACGAGTTCCACAGATTAACTACCCTCGGAAAGAAGTTCCTCCTCACCTCCTTTCTAAAAGAGTGCTCTTTAATTCTGAGGCTATAACCTCTGGTCCTAGACTCTCCCACCAGTGGAAACATCCTTTCCACATCCACTTTATGCCTTTCATAATTCTGACTTTTATTAAACTTGTGTCTGACATGGCCCATCAGGAGATCAATAGGGATCGAAGGAACTGCAAGTGCTGGAATCTGAGCAAAACACAAAGTGCTGGAGTCAGGCAGAGTTGGTCAGGCAGCATCTATGAAGGGAATGGATAGGCAACGTTTTTGGTCAGGACCATTCTTCAAACTGATCATGGTTGAGGGAAGAAAGCTGACAAAGAGAGGTGGGTGTGGCACAGAGTCTGGTAAATGATAGGTGAATACAGACGAAGAGGGTTTGATTCGGAAATGGGTGAGGTAAGGAGAGATGAGGAGTGAAATATAAAGCCAGATATAAAGCCTGGCTTCAGATGACATTTACTCACAGTTTCAGAATGTGCATATTCTGCTTCTCAATTATTTGCACAATTGCTGACATGGTGAGGCGATTTTGGCTTTCAACAAGGAGAAAGAGACAAAATTAGAAACATAGTTAAGGACAGGCATAATAAGAGTTAAATATTTGCAGCATCTGCATCTTATTACAAATTCACAAGTTATAGGAGTAGAATTAGGCCACGGTGGCGCAGCGGTTTAGTTGCTGCCTTACAGCACTTGCAGGGAAGGAGACCCGGGTTCGATCCCGACTACAGGTGCTGTCTGTACGGAGTTTGTACGTTCTCCCCGTGACTGCGTGGGTTTTCTCCGAGATCTTCAGTTTCCTCCCACACTCCAAAGATGTATAGGTGTGCAGGTTATTTGGCTTGGTATAAATGTAAAGTGTCCCTAATGTGTGTAGGATAGCGTTAATGTGCGGGGATCGCTGGTCGGCACGGACTCGGTGGGCCGTAGGGCCTGTTTCCGCGCTGTATCTCTAAACTAAAAACTTAAAATAAAATTACATCAGGAATGATGGTAGGATGATGAAAATGATAATGTCAATGCCTTTAGCTCACTACTTGCCTTCAGTTGTAACTGGTTCCATTATGTAAGGTGTCTTCTCCTTCAAAGGGATGGAGCAAACCTTGAGCAACTGGTACCTAATATCACTTTCTTCCGCAGGAGATATAGCAGAGGGTTAGTCAGTGGTGGGCAAGGCATTGGGTGTTATGTTGTTATAATTGGATCGCTGGCACTTTGTGCACACTGTGCAATGTGGCTCTGTGCCTTGCAGTATTGTTCTGTGGGATGAAGGTTTGATACAGCCCGTGTATGTTACATGTGTGTCACGTGGAATGAAGAGAGTCAAGAGTATTTAATTGTCATGGGTACCAACAATGAAACAATCAAATTCTTACTAGCAGCAGCGCAACAGGTCTGTAAGCACGATATTATGTAATAAACAAAAAATTAACAAAGTAATGATCCCAATATTATTGTAAAAAAATAAGCTAAAGTCCTTAGCACATCCAATGATAGTTCATTCTGGAAGTTGGTGTTGTGTAATTTTCAAGAGCCAGATGGTTTTTGTGAAGAAGCTATTCTTCAAGCTGCTGGTCATGGTTTTCAATCTCCTATTCCATCTTCCCGATGGTAGAAGTGAAATGAGAGCGTGGCTAGGGTGATGTGGGTAATTGATGATACTGGCTGCTTTTTTGAGGCTGTGCCTCCTATAGATCCCTTTGATGGTGGGGGTGTCAGAACCAGTAATGGACCAGACAGTATCGACCACTTCAGAAGGTATTTAAATAACAAGGGTGCTGTGCATTGAATAATCTCTGTGACTCAAGTGCATTTGGTGGGATATGCCCATGAAGATGGATTATTTAATCTTGACCACTTGTGTGATACCATTGAACTTCTCGCAGCATTGCTTTCAATGCTTGACTCACCATTCTCCAATGCTGGTGTAGTGATCGCCAGTAGAGTGGCCTGGACACAAAAGTCAACTGGATCTTTTCTATTCTTCCACCAAGACCTCTAGTGCATAATTGGGAAACCATGCAGTCTGTTGCATATTTTGTGCTTTGCCTGTTTGACTTACAGTACGTGCACTTGCCACTAAACTCAATATTCGCCACGGAGAAGACAAAGTACACCTTTGCTTTAAGAAGTACCAAAGGTTTTTAAATGTTTAAGAAGGAACTGCAGATGCTGGAAAATCGAAGGTTGACAAAAATGCTGGAGAAACTCAACGGGTGAGGCAGCATCTATGGAGCGAAGGGAAAAAGGCAATGTTTTGGGTCAAGACCCTTCCTCAGACAGGTTCTTAAATAGTCAGTCTAGCATTAACTCAAGTTCTTCACATCTGAACTGGTCCCAGTTTGACCATTGCCTAGACTGGCATGAATGGCGAGTTTTAATTGTGCACTATGATCCTTGCACCAGTTTAGTAGTCATCAAATTAATCCTGCTCTGCATGTAATGACATCTTTCTAAATGCCTTTAACCAAAGGCACATTGCCTCCTTGGTAACAATTTATGAACTATTCTTAAATTATCGTAATTTGTAATAATGATCCTTTTTACTCAGCATGGCCAAGGAATCAGGCTGAAGGGCCTGATTCCATGTTGTAGAACTCTATGACTCTAACATAGTTTGTCCATATACCATATAACTAAATATTTATTTCTGAGAATGCAAGCATGGCAATGAATAAATGTAACTCTGCACAGCCCATTGTTCACAAGCAATCATTGAAGTTCATCAAATAGTATGAAACATTTCAAATCTTGGAGCAATGCTTTGTAACATTTCATGACATAAATATCCATTAATGCCAGGTGGTACTTTCATCTGCATCCTTCAGCTGCTAAACGCTCATTGAAAAACACAAACAAACCCATTGCACAGAGAGCCAATATTCAAATTAGTTAAAACTTCAAACAAATGTTTGGTTTAAACTGGGTTATTCAATTTAAACCTGTGTGAAAGTATTGATATGACTTGACATAACAAGAGACAAGTGTGTGTGATATAATTAAAAGTAATCTTACAAAAATAATTATACAATATTTTTATACAAAATAATTGTACAAAAATATATTAAAAGTAGCTAAGATTAAGTAGATAATTTTAATTTTTTGGAATATTTGAAGAAATATTTTTCTCAATTTGTAGATGATATCAATAATTGAGGGGAACAATAATCAATTTGCAGATTGGCAAAGAATTGGCAGGTGAGATTCAATGGAACTAAATTGTGATCGCAGATTATTCTAGGAAGAATAGAGAGATCACTTATTGCTTGGAGGGTCTTGATTTAGTAGAGATCTCAAACTACTGTAAATGTCCCAATCACAAAAAAGGTTTATTGTTTGAGGGATAGAATTGAAAAGTAAAGAATTTTTGCAAAATCTGTATTTTACCTTTGCTTAGATCACTCTTCGGAACAGTGCTCACAGTTCTGATTGCCGAGTCATTAAAAAGATGAGGAGCATTGTAGGGGGTGCAAAGAAAATATATATCAGAAACAAACAAACACGTTAGGTCTTTATTATGATATCAGAAAGCTGAGAGGACTAGTCATTAAAATGTGAAAACAGTTTTATTACATAGATTTAGAGATATTATCTCCAGGTTTGGAGACGAATGTCAGTACAGGGCATCAATATAAGATAATTACCAATACATTCAAAAGGGAATTCAGAAGTAAATTCTTTGCTCAACGATTTATGAGAATGTGGAACAGGGAATCATAGAGTTGTATATTATGGAAACAGGCCCTTTGGCACAGCTCCCATCGCCCAGACCGCCAAGGGCAGTCACGGTGGTGCAGCGGTAGAGTTGCTGCCTTACAGCGAATGCAGCGCCAGAGACACGGGTTCGATCCCGACTACGGGTGCTGTCTGTAAGGAGTTTGTATGTTCTCCCCTGCGTGGGTTTTCTCCAAGATCTTCGTATTCCTCCCACACTCCAAAGACGTAAAAATTGTCCCTTGTAGGCGTAGGATAGTGTTAGTGTGCGGGGATTGCTGGTCGGTGCGGACCCTGTGGGCCGAAGGGCCTGATTCCCCGCTGTATCTCTAAACTAAACTCAACTAAACTAAACTCAGCCATGCTGACTAAACGAGTCCCAATTGCTAGTGTTTGACCCATATCCCTCTAATTCTTTTCTATTCATGAACCTGTCCAAATGTCCATAAATGTATACAACCTCTGCAGCTTCCACTGGCAGCTTGTTCATATACTCACCATCCACTGTGTGAAAATGTTGTCCCTTAGGTCCCTTTGAAATCTTTCTCCTCTAACCTTAAATCTATGCCCTCTAGTTTTACTCTCCCCTGCTCTGGGAAAAGACTGTAACCCTCAACTTTATTCATACTCCTCGGGATTTCATATGCTTCTGTGAGGGCACACCTCAGCCTCCTACGCTCCAAGACCCAGCCTCTCCTTATAACTTAGACCTTCCAGAACAGGTAACATCCTCGTGAATCTTTATCTGCGCCCTTTCCAGCTTAATTATATTCTCTGTATCGCTGGGCGTCCAGACTATGCATAATACTACAAGTGTGGTCTCACACACAACTTGTACGGTTGTAACATGATGTCCCAATTCCTGTATGCAAAGCCCTGACTGATAAAATTCAAGTATGGCATTTGCTTTCTTCACCGCTCTGTCTGCCTGAGCCGCTTCTTTCAGGGAACTTGCTGTCAAGGGGAGGTGGCTGCATTGAAGAGGAGGGTTGAGAAGGGAATGGAGGCCTTTGACAATGGGAGTATCCCAGCGAGCGGGAACAAGTCCTCCAGCAGGCCCACCGTGCACCGAAGACTCGCTCGCCGCAGTCTCCGAACTTGGCCCCGAGCCACCAGCATTGATGGGACCGACGCCATCGAGAGTGAGGAGGGCCACCGAGAGCGAGGAGGGCCCCTTGATCAACCGCTGAGAGCAAGGGGACCGTGGAGAACGAGGTGGGCCGTCAGTGAGCGTTGAGAGCTACTCGGCAGGGGGCCGCTGGGAACGAAGGGGGAACCCGGCCAGGGGGGGTTGCTGAGAACAAAGGGGAGACCCGGTGGGGGGCCACCGAGAACGAAGGGGGACGCGGCGGGTAACTTTGTCGGCACCAGAAACACTTGTGTACTGTCCAGGTGACATCTGCTATATGATGTCACCGTGTTGTATGCAAAACAAAGCATTTCACTGTACCTAGGTACATGCGACAACTTTATTCATGCCGAACTAATACAGAAAAGGAAAATCAAGAGGATGCTCCAGTAGACCGTAACAACCAGCAGACCAATTGGCATGTCCTTTACTATCTATTTTCCATAATTCCATGCATTACCTAACTTCTTCAATTTCTTATAAAAGTAAATGATTGTTTTTGTTTCTCAAGTAAGTGGATACAAGCATATAAATCTCGTAAATTAGACAGTATGTACCATGATGCAGGATGTGAATATGAATATGACTTCCCAAATCATTCAGCAGTTGAAACATTAAGCAAATGTTTGGCATTTTAAGAACGTCAAGCGGAGTTTAGAATCTCCATCCATTCCAACCTCTGCTTCAGTAACAGTTGTTGTGACCTAAGAACTTTGATGAGAAAAACAATTTTACTTGACTACTTATATTGTCCAATATCCAATATTCAAAAGCAGCCAATATCCATTCTTGGAATCTTAATAGATTATTTAACATATACAAATAATCTAAACTGAAAGAGATTCTAGATCTGTAGGTAAATAGAGAAGGATATGGTGAACCACATTTAGATTGCTTTGTAAATGGGGTTATTTAAATTTACTTAAATTATCCCATTAATGTAAAAATACACCCTATCAATAATGCAGAAGAAGTCAGTGTTTTTTATTTGCTGGAAAATAGTTATTCCTTTGCCAAAGTCAATGTAGAATTTTTGAGAATTTTTTTAAAGTTATACACAGTATACAAAAACAGATTGTAGAAATATTTGGTACAATGTTAGTTGTACCAAATATTATAGAATGGAAGAATATACATTTACTACTAATTTGTATTTGCATATTCATTTAATTGAATATCCAATTCAAAGCATAATTATATGAAAATATTATTATTGTGTTTTAAATGCCTCATAATATTTTGACAAATATTCTAAGAAATAATATTGAAAAGAATCGCTATTACATTTGGTTGGTTTATTAAATCATGTCACACTAATGTGTAAACAAAATGAATAATTGCCCGTGATTCTTTGTACAATCCAGATTTTGGACAACTGGTAAAAATACATTAGAAATGTACTTACATGGACACAAGGAACACATCCACATGCCGAATGTAGAAATCACTCTAATTATAAGACAAAGAAAAGATAGCAATTCCAAAAAAATGGTCCAAAGAAAAATAACTGACAATAGAATTTATTATGGTCATAAGAGTGACCTTGTTCAACCTGCGCCAAATTACTTCAGGTATTTCCAGTTCAGCAGATGAATTCTGGCTGATGTCTACTATCATCTGCATGTGATGTAAATATTTTTTCTGAC
This sequence comes from Malacoraja senta, assembly GCA_038087875.1. Classification (NCBI taxonomy): domain Eukaryota; kingdom Metazoa; phylum Chordata; class Chondrichthyes; order Rajiformes; family Rajidae; genus Malacoraja; species Malacoraja senta. The sequence goes on from CM075981.1 coordinate 51,372,174, forward strand.
ATTATAGCCTGGAATGGTTCAGATGACTGAAACTATCAACATCGTGCCTAATCTTACTTTCCAAGCACATTCTTATATTTGTACAGAGAAACAGTCCAGCTACAATGCTGGAAATATACCCAGCAGTTTGCATTGGCATATGCAGGGTACATTTGCGGATCCAAACATGCCCATGGAATCATCTATTAGGAAATGGTAGATTAGCAACAATTGTTTTCAGAATCATAAACATAATCATACTTTACTAGCCAAGTATGTTTTGCAACATACGAGGAATGTATGAACCTGTGCTGCAATTTTCATACATGTCTGTAGTAAAAACATATACCTAATATTTATTTTTCTTTATAATTATTCAGTGCTTACATTTTATATATTTTTAAAGCTTATTTTTGCAGCGTTGTCTGTATTATGTCAATATACCTATCCACTGCCCATGAACTATTCCAGTGAAAAAATACCAGAAAATCCTATAGCTTTGCTTTGACATTTTGTAATCACTATGGTAAGGGTTTCCCAGCTGCCACTTTGAGTCATACATTATTCCATCCCAAATCTTGTGGATGGCGTTGTAAACATAATATTTCTTGGGTTTTTTATCGGGCATTTATTCTGCAGTTGCCCAGGAAGCTCAGGGCAGAACCTGTAAGGGGACATGTTTTTTGATATGTGATGATAGTGATCTAAGACCACTATCATCTCAATGTTAAATTAAGTTGATTGTTTTACATGCCAAGACACACAATGAAAACTGGTGTCAGCCCTACCTGTTTGAACAACATCACAATAGGGTAGGTTAAACACAAGGTATACCTGGATCATTGTGGACAAAATATTTTCAATCAATAAAAAAGCGCCAAAATGTAAGAACAAAAATAGCATTCAACCTCTCGAGTTGACATGTATTTATGTATTCTGCACCATTGTCTGCATTTGTTACATATTCCTTGACACAATTCCCCACAAAGACATATTGTGATTAGTCTTAAGAACTTCAGTTGACAGTGACTTTGGGAATTAGTTACCTCTGAATCTGCTTGCTTTCAGCACATGTCAGTGCCCTGTAAAATGACTTGGTTCCTACACAGAGTCTTTTACTGATGGTTTATTATAATCACTAACACACACTATGCAATAGCTGTCCGTGGTCATCACTGGAGCTAGAGAGCGGGCTGGAGGTGGGGACCTTACAATTATACGAGAGACAATGGGGAGTGGTTAGTAATGGTGAGGTCACTAAGTTAAAGGAACATGCACTGATCTACATCCCTCCTCTTGGAAACAAAAACATGGCAATACACAGAGCGACCACGGCTCATACGCTAGGATTACAAACCGCGCTGGGAACAGTTAATCGTGTCATAACACAGCTAAGCGAGCTCCCCGTAACGGACAGGCGGCTTGACCAACCGGCCAGAGCGGGTGCGCAACCCGCATTCCCCCTGAACCGCAGGAGCAGAAGGGACAGAGTCAGAGAAAGAGGTGGGAGAGTCGGGCGGGGAACGAACCGGAGACGGAGGAGAACAGCGAGGCGAAACGGGCACGCTGGCAGGGGAAAGAGGCTTGTGAGCGCCACCGCTGGACTGTGTTCCAGCGCGACTTTGAACATTACACAGCCATCGCTCATCCTAATGCCACCCCTACTGTGCAGGCTCACCTGCTGCTCAACCTCGCTGGCCCGGAGGCCATGGATCACTATGCTTCATTCGACTTCGCCCCCGGAGAAGACCGTCGGGACCCGGTATGTCTCATGGCTAAATTCACTGCCCTCTGTGATATCCCTACCAATAACATTATTGAACGCTTTATATTCTTCCAGAGGCGGCAGAATCCCGGCGAGCATATTGACGCTTTTATTGCCTCTTTGCGTCATATGGCTCGGCGCTGTCGCCTTGAAACAATCTCCACGGACGAATTGATCAGGGATGTCCTGGTCAATGGTCTCCTGAACGCTAAGCTGCGTGATGAGCTCCTTATGAAACCTGATTTGACACTAAGGGAGGCTATGCATGCCGCTCGTATGACCTCTGCTGTTAGCTCCGTGTCTCAACCGGTGTCCCTGGACATTAACTTTACCGGTGCAGCTGGCCGCCGGCGGAACGCTGGTCCGCCACGATGAAACCCTGCTGCAATGCCCGCTAAGGTCACCCCACGCCGTTGCCCCAATTGTAATTTTTCTTTCCACCAGTTCAACGTTTGCCCCGCGCAGGGTAAGACTTGTAATTCCTGTGGCAAACTGAACCACTTTTCGGCGGCTTGTCGGTCCCGTGATAAGCCGGTCCCTGCTCCAAGGAGGAATTTAAACAACCTTGCAGACCCTGATAGCGCGCTTGGTTATCAGTACCAGTCGGACTTTGATAGGAGCTCCTCCCATGGTGATTCAACGGTGTTTTTGCTTTTGGGTGCACCTGCTACGATAACAGATCCCTCTGTGCATGTTACTGTGAATGGCCATTCATTCTCTGCCAAGGTCGATACTGGTGCCTTTGCAAATGTTATGTCTGTCAGCCTTTTCAAGCGGATAAGATCTGGGGAGATAGTTACTCCCGATGACACCCGCCTTCATGTCTATGGGGGAGGAGTTCTAGTTCCAGTGGGGAAGGCCACGCTTATCTGCACAGTCCTTGAGACATCTCGGCCCCTCACCTTCCACCTGCTGGATTCTGACAACGTCACCCTGTTGGGTGCCCGTGCGTGCCAGGACCTTAGCTTGGTTTCTTTCCACCGCGGAATTCACCTGGTGCAGGCCCCCATGGACCCCCTGGGTGACTACCCCGACCGTTTTGATGACATTTTGGGCAAATTGCCCTGTGACTATAAAATCGTTGTCGACCCGAGTGTCGACCCGGTGGTTCGACCGGCCTACCGCGTCTCCGTTGCTATGAAGGGCCGCGTGGAATCTACTCTGCGTGATATGGTGACCATGGGCATCCTCAAGGAGGTGAGCGCTCCCACCAGGTGGGTCTCAAACATGGTTGTCGCTGCCAAGAAGGACAAGAGCGAGATCCGGATCTGCATTAACCCAAAGGACCTGAACCTGGCCATCAAGCGCCCGCACTACCCCATGCGGACGGTGGAGGACGTCGCTGCACAGGTCGGTCCTGCCACTGTCTTCTCTGTCTTAGACGCCAAAAGCTCATTTTGGCAGATCCCTTTAGATGAACGTTCCTCATTCCTGACCACCTTCATCACACCTTTCGGCAGGTTCCGTTTCCTCCGTATGCCGTTTGGGATCAACTCGGCTAGTGAGGTTTTCCAGCGCACCATGGAACAGCTGTTCGCTGGGTTGCCGTGCGCTATCATCGTGGAAGACATCCTGGTGTACGGGAGGGACGTCGCTGAGCACGACCTGCACCTCCGCAAAGTCCTGGACAGGGCTCGTAAAATCAATCTCAAGCTCAACCCCAAGAAGTGTCGGTTCCGGGTCCCGGAAGTCACTTACGTTGGTCACGTTTTCACGGCAGGGGGTTTAAAGCCTGACCCCCAGAAAACATCAGCAGTCACCAAGATGCCCGCTCCTACTGACGTTCCCGGCCTGCAGCGCTTCCTGGGCCTGGTCAATTACCTGGGGAAGTTCGTACCTGACCTCAGCGAACTGAGTGCTCCCTTGAGGGAGCTGATCAAGAAGGACTCCGCATGGGTCTGGCTCCCGCATCACCAGTCGGCGTTCGTGGCTCTGAAGTCCAAGCTCACACACACTATGCAATAGCTGTCCGTGGTCATCACTGGAGCTAGAGATGGGGACCTTACAATTATACGAGAGACAATGGGGAGTGGTTAGTAATGGTGAGGTCACTAAGTTAAAGGAACATGCACTGATCTACATGCCCCACCAACAAATTGTGCAGAACCTCATTAACAACCATCTGGAAGACAGTATGGCCAACATTCCTGTCTAGGAAGGAACTGTGGATCCTGGTTTAAACCAAAGATAGACACAGAATGCTGGAGTAACTCAGCTGAACAGAAGGAATGGGTGACGTTTCGGGTTGAGACCCTTCTTCAGACTGCTGACCAGTTGCACATCTGGGATATCTATTTGCTGAATCCACATCTGGATTGTCCACTTACTGAGATCCAGTCAGTATAAAGGCCGCGACCCAAAACGTCACCCATTCCTTCTCTCCAGAGATGCTGCCTGTCCCGCTGAGTTACTCCAGCCTTTTGTGTCTATCTTCAGGCCAGCATTCTTTGACCATCATGCTGGTGAAGCAAAGATTTATTGTAACTCCATGCTAACTCTTTTTGATCTGCTGATGCTTGTCCTAATGTTCAGTGACTTGACTTCCTTCAATAGATCATAGTAATATTTTCACAACATTTTAAGTTAAAGACTTGATGTTAACTGGTTTCTCCCTCCCCCACTTTCTATATAATGGACTGATAATTACAAATCAAATATAGTAGTCCGTGGGCCAGACGGGCCTACCGTGCCCCACCCCCCCCCCCCCACCCCTATGATCCTACTTCTTGGGTGTCATTTTGTTCATTGGTATCTCTTCTGTCGGAAAAAATGATGTTCCCAAGAAAAAAACTCATTTGGACTATGTTTTTAAAACCCCTTATTTCAATCTATGTCAAAATTGTGTTTTTTCACTCTTTGCCCTCTTTCTTGGGGTCTGTGAATTTGGTACTTGCAATTGAGTCTGTTTCTTAGTAAAGATACATAAAAAATCCACTAAATTAGGACCATATCATCTTCAACTCTATGAAAATCACCAAGCTCTGCCAGAGGTTTCACAAATTTGTTACGCCGTTGCATCAGTTTGATTGGCTTGACTTTGCCGATTCCTTTGAAGGCACTTGTTGAGTCACAGCCTGAGAACGCATGCAGTCCAAGTAATGCTGAACAGTATTCTGAGGAGGACTGCTTTGCAAAATGGGTGACATCTATTAGCCTTTGCCTGTTGCCTCTCCCTGTGTCAAAGAACACTGTGATGTCTTGAATGCTGTTTGCATAGTGAAGCACTATGAAAAAGATATCGCTGTCTGGGCTTTTGACTTGTACGTGGTCATATCCTTGCTCTTTGCCATAGTTGCAGTATAGGATGACTCGCGAGTCTGTTTCTTCTTGGTTTGACTTCAGGGATTGAATCTCAGACAGCAGTGTCTCTTTCCCATTCTGAGAAATAAGAAGTGTGGCCTCTCCGTCCTTATGGAAGGAAGGTGATCTTCATTGTAGCCTCTTTGCCATGTCATTCCCACTCCACACATCAAGAAGAAGTTCAATGAGTTGTTTCTTGTTCTCATCATTGGTCAAGAACTGCTTCCAATCTCTTGGTTTTTTGGTCTTTCCTCCTTTGATTATTCTCTTCTCCGCACACCCACGCCGTGTCCGTTCACTTGACTTCACTGAATCTGGTTTGTACATATCGGTACTGAAGACTACATCATTAGATGACAATGCATTGAAGATTTTGATGCCAATCTCTTTGAAGTTTGCTGGAATCTCTTTGAGATAGTAGAATGCAGTATTGCCATCTTCCACTATCAATGTTTTGTTACTGGCAGGAGGTTGTGAGTTGTCTACATCTTTCAATAGGTAGTGTTGGCCCTTGGATTTATCAGTGTTTGCAAATAAGTTGTCTAATGTACCAATGGAGTAGGGTACAGGAGTCAGAGAGTACTTCATAATCTCCCGTAGATTGAGTTGACTGCCAGAACTTTGGGCTTTGACCATCAGTTGAAAAGCAATATCTCCTGAGACCAAGCGGAGGCTTGGCGATCGTTTCGCCGAACACCTCCGGTCGGTCCGCAATAACCAACTTGACCTCCCGGTGGCTCAGCACTTCAACTCCCCCTCCCATTCCGTATCTGGCCTCTCTGTCCTGGGTCTCCTCCATGGCCACAGCGAGCAACACCGTAAATTGGAGGAAATGCACCTCATATTCCGCTTGGGCAGTCTACATCCTGGGGGCTTGAACATTGAACTCTCCCAATTCTGCTAGCCCTTGCTGTCCCCTCCCCTTCATCAGCCCTCTGGTTGCCTCCTCCCCCAGCCCTCTGGCTCCTCCTCCGCCTTTTTCCTTTTTTCCTTTCTTCTCCCCACCCCCTATCAGTCTGAAGAAGGGTTTCAGCCCGAAACGTTGCCTATTTCCTTCGCTCCATAGATGCTGCTGCACCCGCTGAGTTTCTCCAGCATTTTTGTGTACCAGCAATATCTCCTTGTTGCTTGTACTCTATAACCTTTTGTTCAGATGTTTTCAGCTTCACTTTTTTCTTTGTTTCTGCCATTGTTTTGAGCTTCAGATTCTTGATGGGTTCGGGATGCTGTCTTTTTCTCAAGTCGTTCTCTGATGAACTTCTCTTTCTGTTCTTTCCCTGTGGTAAGTACCTTTATGACATCTTTCTCAACTTCAGCTGGAACACGTGCACCAGAAGAGAGTACATACAACCCAGTCTTGTCATCTACGTCAAAAGGATTCAGGAAGCTCTTTACAGTATCAATGGCTTTCTTTACACATGCCTCACTTTTCCTTATCTCAGTTGGTTGTAGAATCTGCGTTTGCTTCCGCGATTGGTACCAGAAGTCATGTCTGCGAGGCTGAGAGTTGCAGAGCGAAAGTGTGCCCTTTCTGTTGAAGTTCGAACCCATCTCTGATAATTACTGTGATTCTCCAAGATGCCAGAGAGCCCAACATCACTACCACCACCTCGGGATTTGTTCGTCTCCTCAATCGTTTTGTCAACAGCACATCGGTTTCCTGGTATGAACGACCTAGCGACACTGATGGCACCTCTTTCGAGGAAAGCCAGGGCACCGGGATGTGATTCTTCGATGTTTGCCAAGAACACAGCGAGGTAGGTCAGATAGCGGGAGTAATTGTGACCACCAAAGGTGAAGAAGAGATCGGGCATTTGAAACAGACAGTGCAAGTACAATGGAAAGTTGTTCCCTTTCACAGACCTAATCAATGAGAGAGCAATCCACACAGAATCCATGGACGACAACCAAAATCTTCCCGAGAGATCCTTTTTGTACATCAGCTTCGAAGCTCTCATACGACTCCATCAATGTGTTGAGATCTGCATTGGCTGTGACTTCAGCAAGTGCCTGCTTTGTTGGCGATCGGATTTGCTCTTGAAAGATACCCTGAATGAGTTCCTGAATGAAGTGAAATTTGTGATACTCGCATGTGCTGGTCTTAAATCTTCTCTGTAACTTCCAAAAATAAGGATGCACAGATGCACTGAGAGTAACATATGCATAATGTAGTTCACGTATGAAATTTAGTTCCATTAACTACAATGAAGTTGGATTTTGGAAATGGATTACAACATACACAGCACTGCACTATTACACAATCACTGCATGTCACCAGTTCTAGCGGGACTTGGTGTCAGCACTCATCTCTGCAACTGGACCCTCGACTTCCCGACCAACAGACCCCGATCGGTGAGGATAGGGGACAAATCATCCTCCACGATAATCCTCAACACTGGTGCTCCACAGGGATGCGTTCTCAGCTGCCGCCTTTACTCCTTGTACATCCACCACTGCAGCCGTGTACAAATCTAATTCCATTTTCAAATTCGCAGACGACGCCACCAGTGTGGGCCGGATATCAAATATTGATGAGACGGAGTTCAGGAAGGAGATTGAGATCCTCGTGACCCGGTGTCGAGACAACAACCTTTCTCTCAATGTCAGTCAGCAAGACAAAGGAGATAGTGATCGACTTCAGGAAGTCAAACGGTACACACACCCCAATTTGCATTGATGGTGTCGAAGTAGAAATGGTTGAAAACTTCAAATTCCTAGGAGTCAATATCACCAACAACTTGTCCATATTGAAGCAACGACCAAGAAAGCACACCAGCGTCTCTACTTGCTTAGGAAGTTTGGCGTGTCAGTTACAACTCTCACCCACGTCTACAGATGCACCATAGAAAGCATTTTATCAGGATGCTTCACAGCTTGGTTTGGGAACAGCTCCATCCAAGACCGCAAGACATCGCAGCAAATTGTGGACGCAGCCCAGACCATCACACAAATCAACCTCCCTTCTATTGGCTCCATTTATACCTCACGCTGCCTCGGCAAGGCCAGCAGCATAATCAAAGATGAGTCGCACCCTGGCCACTCCCTCTTCTCCCCTCTCACATCAGGCAAAAGGTACGTAAGTGTGAAAACATACACCACCAGATTCAGGGACAGTTTCTTCCCAGCTGTTATCAGGCAACTGAATCCATCCTACCACAACCAGGGAGCAGTGCTGAACTACTGAAGACTGAACTACTATCTACCTCTTTGATGACCCTCAGACTATCCTTGATCAGACTCAGCCTGCTTTACCTTGATTTACCTGCTTTATTCTCATATGTGAAAAGCTTTTGTTGCGTGCTATCCAGTCAGCGTAAAGACAATACATGATTACAATCGAGCTATTAACAGTGTATAGATACATGATAAGGGAATAACGTTTACATACACTGTAAATGGATCGGTTGTAATCATGGGTAGACACAAAAAGCTGGAGTAACTGCGGGACAGGCGGCATCTCAGGAGAGAAGGAATTGGTGATGTTTTGGGTCGAGACTCTTCTTCAGACTAGTTAGAGATAAGGGAAATGAAAGATATAGACGATGATGTGGAGAGATAAAGAACAATGAATGAAAGATATGCAAATAAGTAACGATGATAAAGGAAACAGGCCATTGTAAACTGTTTGTAGGGTGAAAATGAGAAGCTGGTGTCTTGGGTGGGGGAGGGATAGAGAGAGAGGGAATGCCGGGCCTACCTGAAGTGAGAGGAATCAATATTCATACCACTGGGCTGTAAGCTGCCCAAGCGAAATATGAGATGCTGTTCCTCCAATTTGCGTTTAGCCTCATTCTGACAATGGAGGAGACCAAGGACAGAAAGGTCTGTGTAGGTAGACACAAAATGCTGGAGTAACTCAGTGGGACAGGCAGCATCTCTGGAGAGAAGGAATGGGTGACGTTTCGGGTCGAGACCCTTCTTCAGACTGATGTCGGGGGAGTGGGCGGGACAGAGATAGAATGTAGTCGGAGACAGTAAGACTGGTGGAAGAACTGAGAAGGGGGATGGGATGAAGAGAGGGAAAGCAAGGGCTATTTGAAGTTAGAGAAGTCAATGTTCATACCGCTGGGGTGTAAGCTACCCAAGCAAAATATGAGGTGCTGTTCCTCCAATTTGTGCTGGGCCTCACTCTGACAGAGGAGGAGGCCCAGGATAGAAAGATCAGATTGGGAATGGGAGCTGGAGTTAAAGTGCTGAGCAACCGGGAGAGCAGGTAGGTTAAGGTGTTCCACGAAACGATCGACCAGTCTGCGTTTGGTCTCGCCGATGTAGAAAAGTCCACACCTTGAACAATGGATACAATAGATGAGGTTGGAGGAGGTGCAAGTGAACCTGTAATCATGTATTGTGTTTCTGCTGTCTGGTTAGCATGAAACAAAATCTTTTGACTGTACCTCGAGACCCTTCTTCATACTGATGTCGGGGGAGTGGGCGGGACAGAGATAGAATGTAGTCGGAGACAGTAAGACTGGTGGAAGAACTGAGAAGGGGGATGGGATGAAGAGAGGGCAATAAACAATAAATAAACTATATGACAATAAACTAAACTAAAACTAAAACTAAGGACAAACTTATACCCCCAGGACTTTTGAAATATTCAATATGTTAATATTTCAATATGTCAATTCAAAACATTTGTTTTAATGATTCCAACATGCATTTTTTGATGTATTCCATCTATCAAATGGAGCAGTTAGTAAGCCTGTGACCTTGTCTGTGTGCTGTATTCTTTAAGTGCTCATTTTGTACTCCTCCTCTGGAATAGTACTTAGAAGAAAGTTCTCAGATCAAACTTGATGTTAACAAGCCTGGATTAGTCATGTCTGACCTTTGCTGTGATTGACAACAATTTTTAATTGTACCATTAAGGACCTTTCTTGAAATCCTTTCAGTCTGGAGGCAGAAGTTGACTGGCAGTTTCTTGCTGAGGCAGCAAAATACACGTCGCCACTTTTTGTCACTTCAACCATTTCCCTTTTCTGCTGTAGCGCTGTCAACTGAAAGCTGGAGACGGGGAATAAACTAGAGAGTAAGCTTTTGCTCAGCTGTGATCATGGTCTGCAGCATCACTGACAATTATATAACAGAATTTACAGCTCACCAAAGGGAAAATATCAACCTGCTCTATTTTTAACAGACCTTTAGTGTAATGAAAATGAGTTTTGAGCCCCTGGCCAAGCTAATATGTAATATTACTTGTGACAGTAACAAGAGGTTATTCATTTTTATTTTAGTTTATTTTAGTTTAGAGATTTAACGTGGAATCAGGCCCTTTGGCCCATCGCTCAGACAAGTAATCCCTGTGACTAGCACGATCCTAAACACTTGGGGCAATTTACAATCTTTACCGTAGACAATTAATCTACAAACCTGTACATCTTTGGAGTGTAAGAGGAAACTGGAGCACCCGGGTAAAACTCACACGGTCACGGGGAGAACGTACAAACTCCCTACGGACGAGACCCATAGTCAGGATTGAACCTGTGTCATCTGGCGTTGTAAAGCATTATCTATACCGCTGTGATATCACAGATATCACACTCAGGATGGATAACATCTTGAATGTTTTTCCATGTATCCTAAATATTAGATCGATATAGCTAATGAACATATTATATTTGAATATTCTTATCACTACTGAGTGCCGGGAAGTTTTTTTGAAAATAAGAAAAAACACACTCTTGATAAAGAGTTTTTCTTTGTTGATTTCTTCAGATTGATAGTCTACAGAATCCGAACTTTCAGTGATTTTTCTAGAACGATCCTAACCACCTTACATATTTGGCAACTAAAGAGATGGAGAGGTTTGTGAAGGTGGGATCTTGTTGGTCTCCAAATCTTGGGCATGTTATTATCAGTCAGTTGAATGTTTCTTGACACATTTCAGAATCAGAAGAAAGCAAACTCAATGCTTGCATTTATTTCAAGAGCACTTCTTTACAAAAACAGGTATGTAATGTTGAGGCTCTATGAGGCGCTGGTCAGACCGCATTTTGAATATTGTGAGCAATTTTGGACACCATATCTGAGGAAGGATGTGCTGGGCCCAGAGGAGGTTTACAAGAATGATCCCAGGAATGAGTAGGTTCACCTATAATGAGCGTTTGTTGGCACTGGGCCAGTCCTCGCTGGAGTTTAGAAGAATGAGGAGGGACCTCATTGAAACTTACAGAATAGTGATAGGCTTGGATAGAATGGATGAAAAGAGGATAGAAACATAGAAACATAGAAAATAGGTGCAGGAGTAGGCCATTCGGCCCTTCGAGCCTGCACCGCCATTCAATATGATCATGGCTGATCATCCAACTCAGTTTCCTGTACCTGCCTTCTCTCCATACCCTCTGATCCCTTTAGCCACAAGGGCCACATCTAACTCCCTCTTAAATATAGCCAATGAACTGGCCTCAACTACCTTCTGTGGCAGAGAATTCCACAGATTCACCACTCTCTGTGAAAAAAATGATTTTCTCATCTCGGTCCGAAAAGACTTCCCCCTTATCCTTAAACTGTGACCCCTTGTTCTGGACTTCCCCAACATCGGGAATAATCTTCCTGCATCTAGCCTGTCCAACCCCTTAAGAATTTTGTAAGTTTCTATAAGATCCCCTCTCAATCTTCGAAATTCTAGTGAGTACAAGCCGAGTCTATCCAGTCTTTCTTCATATGAAAGTCCTGCCATCCCAGGAATCAGTCTGGTGAACCTTCTCTGTACTCCCTCTATGGCAAGAATGTCTTTCCTCAGATTAGGAGACCAAAACTGTACGCAATACTCCAGGTGTGGTCTCACCAATGCCCTGTACAACTGCAGAAGAACCTCCCTGCTCTTATACTCATATCCTTTTGCTATGAATGCTAACATACTATTCGCTTTCTTCACTGCCTGCTGCACCTGCATGCATACTTTCAATGACTGGTGTACCATGACACCCAGGTCTCGTTGCATCTCCCCTTTTCCTAATCGGACACCATTCAGATAATAGTCTACTTTCCTGTTTTTGCCACCAAAGTGGATAACCTCACATGTATCCACATTATACTGCATCTGGCATGCATTTGCCCACTCACCCAACCTATCCAAGTCACCTTGCAGCCTCCTAGCATCCTCCTCACAGCTAACACTGCCCCCCAGCTTCGTGTCATCTGCAAACTTGGAGATGTTGCATTCGATTCCCTCATCCAGCTCATTCATATATATTGTAAATAGCTGGGGTCCCTGCACTGAGCCTTGCGGTACCCCACTAGTCACTGCCTGCCATTCTGAAAAGAACCCGTTTACTCCTGCTCTTTGCTTCCTGTCTGCCAGCCAGTTCTCTATCCACATCAATACTGAACCCCCAATACCGTGTGCTTTAAGTTTGCATACTAATCTCTTATGTGGGACCTTGTCGAAAGCCTTCTGAAAGTCCAGATATAACACATCCACTGGTTCTCCCTTATCCACTCTACTAGTTACATCCTCGAAAAATTCTTTAAGATTCGTCAGACATGATTTACCTTTCATAAATCCATGCTGACTTTGTCGAATGAATTCACCACTTTCCAAATGTGCTGCTATCCCATCTTTAATAACTGACTCTAGCATTTTCCCCACTACCGATGTTAGACTAACTGGTCTGTAATTCCCCGTTTTCTCTCTCCCTCCCTTTTTAAAAAGTAGGGTTACATTAGCTACCCTCCAATCCTCAGGAACTACTCCAGAATCTAAAGAGTTTTGAAAAATTATCACTAATGCATCCACTATTTCTGGGGCTACTTCCTTAAGTACTCTAGGATGCAACTTATCTGGCCCTGGGGATTTATCGGCCTTTAATCCATTCAAATTACCTAACACCACTTCGGTCCCTTGCTATTTCCGGCAAATTATTTATGTCTTCCTTAGTGAAGATAGAACCAAAGTAGTTATTCAATTGGTCTGCCATGTCCTTGTTCCCCATGATCAATTCGCCTGTTTCTGACTGCAAGGGACCTACATTTGTTTTAACTAATCTTTTTCTCTTCACATATCTATACAAACATTTGCAGTCAGTTTTTATGTTCCCTGCCAGTTTTCCTTCATAATCTATTTTCCCTTTCCTAATTAAGCTATTTGTCCTCCTCTGCTGGACTCTGAATTTCTCCCAGTCCCCTGGTAGGCTGCTTTTTCTGGCTAATTTGTATGCTTCATCTTTTGTTTTGATACTATCCCTGATTTCCCTTGTTATCCACGGATGCACTACCTTCCCTGATTTATTGTTTTGCCAAACTGGGATGAACAATTGTTGTAGTACATCCATGCAGTCTTTAAATGCGTTCCATTGCATATCCACCGTCAACCCTTTAAGAATCATTTGCCAGTCTATCTTGGCCAATTCACGTTTCATACCCTCAAAGTTACCTTTCTTTAAGTTCAGGACCCTTGTTTCTGAATTAACAATGTCACTCTCCATCCTAATGAAGAACTCAACCATATTATGGTCACTCTTCCCCAAGGGGCCACGCACAACAAGACTGCTAACTAACCCTTCCTCATTACTCAATCCCCAGTCTAGAATAGTCTGCTCTCTCGTTGGTTCCTCTACATGTTGGTTTAGAAAACTATCCCGCATACACTCCAAGATATCCTCTTCCTCAGCACCCCTGCCAATTTGATTCACCCAATCTATATGTAGATTGAAGTCACCCACTATAACTGTTTTACCTTTGTTGCACGCATTTCTAATTTCCTGTTTGATGCCATCCCCAACTCCACTACTACTGTTAGGTGGCCTGTACACAACTCCCACTAGCGTTTTCTGCCCCTTAGTGTTTCGCAGCTCTACCCATATCGATTCCACATCCTCCAAGCTAATGTCCTTCCTTTCTATTGCGTTAATCTCCTCTCTAACCAGCAACGCTACCCCACCTCCTTTTCCTTTCTGTCTATCCCTCCTGAATATTGAATATCCCAACTGGATGTTCAGCTCCCAGCCTTGGTCACCCTGGAGCCATGTCTCCATGATCCCAACTATATCATATTCATTAATAACTATCTGCACATTCAACTCATCTACCTTATTATGAATGCTCCTTGCATTGAGACACAAAGCCTTCAGGCTTGTTTTTACAACACTCTTACCCCTTATACAATTATGTTGAAAAGTGGCCCTTTATGATTTTTGCCCTGGATTTGTCTGCCTGCCACTTTTACTTTTCACCTTGCTACCTATTGCTTCTACCCTCATTTTACACCCCTCTGTCTCTCTGCTCTTGCACCCATCCCCCTGCCACATTAGTTTAAATCCTCCCCGACAGCACTAGCAAACACTCTCCCAAGGACACCCCCCCAAGGATGTTTCCACCAGTGGGAGAGTCTAGGACTGGAGGTCATTGCCTCAGAATTAAAGGATGTTCTTTTAGGAAGGAGATGAGGAGAATTTTCTTAAATCAGAGGGTGGTGAATCTGTAGAATTATTTGCCACAGAAGGCTGTAGAGGTCAAGTCAGTGGATACTTTTAAGGCAGAGATAAATAGATTTTTGATTAGTACGGGTGTCAGGGGTTATGGGGAGAAGGCAGGAGAATGGGGTTAGGAGGGAGAGATAGATCAGCCATGATTGAATGGCAGAGTTGACTTGATGGGCCGAATTACCTAATTCTACTCATATCCCTTATTTGCTCAAAAATATATATCTGGATCAGAAGAAGAAATATTTGAATGAACTGCTGACAGAAAACTATGGTTGGCTTTGCAGATGGTTAACTGAATGAAAACATTTGCACAGTTTAGTTTATTGTCGCATGTACCGAGGTTGAGTGAAAAGCTTTTGTTGCGTGCTCTCAAGTCAGCGGAAAAACAATACATGATTACACTTGAGTCATTTACAGTTTATAGATACAAGGTTTCAAGGTTTCAAGGTTTCAAGGTCAGTTTATTGTCACAAGTACCAATTAAGGTACAGTGAAATTTGAATTACCATACAGCCATACTAAAAAAAAGCAAGACACGCAACTACATAAAAGTTAAAATAAACATCCACCGCAGCGGATTCCCCACGTTCCTCACTGTGATGGAAGGCAATAAGGTCCAATCTCCTTCCTCTTTTATTTCCCCGCGGTTGGGGCAGTCGACCACCTGCAGTCGGGGTGATCGAAGCTCCCGCAGCCGGCGGTCGAAGCTTCCACGTCCGGGCGGTCGATATTCCCACATCGGGATAAAGGAATAACGTTTAGCGCAAATTAAAGCGAGTAAAGTCCGATCAAAGATACTGAAGGTTACCAAAGAGCTAGATAGTAGTTCAGCATTTCTCTCTCGTTGTGGTAGGATGATTCAGTTGCCTGATAACAGCTGGGAAGAAACTGTCCCTGAAGCTGGAGATGTGCATTTTCACACTTCTATGCCTTTTGCCCGACGGGAGAGGGGAGAAGAGGGAGTGGCCTGGGTGTGACTCGTCATTGATTACGTAGCATGAGGTGTAAATGGAGTCAATGGAAGGGAAGTTGGTTTGTTGGTGGTCTAGGCTGCGTCCACAATTCGCTGTAATTTCCTGCGGTCTTGGATGGAGCAGTTCCCAAACCCAGCTGTGATAAACCGCTGTCTATGGTGCATCTGTAGAAGTTGGTGAGAGTTGTAGGGAACATTAAAAGAAATGTAAGGATGAATTATTAATTGCAACATGAATTTGTATACATAGGGCTAACATTTTCAGAATAATGCTGTGTAAATAATGCTTATTGTTATTCATGAACAAATCAGCCAAACACTTGTGGTGAGGAAATGGTCCCATGAATTGTAAATCAGTGCAAGTCATGGGTAACGTCACACATTTTAAACGTGCACTGAAAGTTTTCTTGTAATTAGTTTGATAAGTACTCCATATATTATTGTTCCAATCATTGTTAATCATCCTCTCTGGCTCGTGAAATGAATAATTGAAAAGTATAGCTTCTTCGTCCCTCAGGTAAATTATTATTAATTGATGATGTATGCGATTCTCCTGCAGTTTCTCCGTGCTTCCAAAGCACTAACTCAAAGAGGAATTTGGACAGCTGCAATAG
>CM075981.1:51388429-51505633 GCA_038087875.1 Malacoraja senta
TACCACTACCATGAAGTGGAAAACATGAAAATGGCACGAAGGAAACTGGCCGCTGCGGTTAGAGGTCAGGTCTCCAAGACTTTGCCACCCGAATTCTTCAGGGTAGAATCCGAAGCCCAGTCATCTTCGATTGCTTCATCAATAACCTCTCTTCGTCAGAAGGTCCAAAGTACTGATGTTTACTGGGGATTCCTTTTGTAAAAGTTTCTACTTCTTGCGTATGGCTTGCACAGCCTAAAGTTGGAGGACAACTTGTTCTATTTGATCTTATTCGATTGTGCACACCGGGTTGATTGCATTCGTTGAAACAGGGCGGACCACGTGAAGGTTGCAATCTTCCACCCCTGTAAAAGCTCAGTAAAAGAAGCAGACCTCCCCTTTCTATTTCAATGTCTTTCAGGCACAGGCTGATAAGTGGCATGAAACATTCACGCTACAGAAAAGCCAAAGCCTATCTCCGACAAGAGAGAGTTTATCTACCTACCCTTGACATTTAGTCAGGGCTGCTAACTCTCACGCTTTGAGCGTGAGAATCACACATTTGAATAAGCTCTCACGCCCTCACGCTGATCAGATATTTCTCACGCTCTGTGGTGAGAAATTCTGTGATCAACGAACATTTCAAAACTCAGATAAACTGCATGGTCCGCGGGTGTTGGAGAGCCGGGCTGAGGGAGGGATGGAAGCAGTGGGTGGATACAGATGCGGGGAGTCGGGGCTGGCGAGTGTTTGCGGGGCTGGCGAGTCGCTTGCTGCAGCTCCGGCCATGGAGCAGCCCCAGTGCGAGAGACCCGGGCCGTCGGAGGCGTCGGAAGCGTTGCGCCGCTGCCGTGAGAGTCTCTGTGCCGAAGGGACAGACTCTCAAAGGGGGGTGGAGAGAGAGAGGGGAAGGAGACAGGGAGACAGGGGAGAGAGAGAGGGGAAAGACAGAGGGGGGGTGAATGGAGAGAGAGACGAGGGAGAGGAGGGGAGAGAGAGAGGGGAGAGAGAGGTAGGGGGAGAGAGAGGGGGGAGGGTGAGGTGGAAGAGGAGGGAAGAGAGAGAGGGGTGCGAGGGAAGAAAGAGGGAAGAGAGAGGGAGGAGAGGGTAGGAGAGAATGGGAGAGAGAGGGGGAAGAGAGAGGGTGGTAAAAGAGAGAGGGGGAAGAGGGAGAGAGGGGAAAGAGAGAAACGGGGAAAGAGAGAGATGGGGGGCAAAGAGAAAGAGGAGATAGAGACAGAGGAGAAAGAGAGGGGGGAGAGAGCAAGGGGGAGAGTGAGGTGGGAGGGAGAAATGGGGGAGAGAGAGGGAGAGAGGAGGAGAGAGGAAGAGAGAGAGATGAGAGAGAGAGGGGGAAGAGAGAGAGATGAGAGAGAGACAGAGAGAGAGGGGAGAGAGAGGGGAGAGTGTGTGGAGAGTGAGGGAGAGTGAGAGAGAGTGAGAGAGATAGAGAGAGAGAGGGGGGAAGCGAGGGGGAGAGAGAGGAGAGAGAGAGAGAGAAGAGGGGGAGAGAGAGAGGGGGAGAGAGAGTTAGGGGAAAGAGAGGGGAGAGAGAGTTAGGGGAAAGAGAGGGGAGAGAGAGTTAGGGGAAAGAGAGGGAGAGAGAGAGGGAGAGAGAGAGAGAGGGGGGGAGAGAGAGGGGATGAGAGAGAGGGGGACAGTGAGGTGGGAGGGAGAGAGGGGGAAGAGAGAGAGAGAGAGAGGGGGAGAGAGAGGGGAAGAGAGGAGAGAGAGAGGGGGGAGAGAGAAGAGAGAGGGAAGGGAGAGAGTGAGGGGGAGACAGAGGAGAGAGAGGGGGGGGGGTGAGAGGAGAGCGAGGGAGAGAGAGAGAAGAGGGGAGGGGGAGAAGAGGGGGAGAGAGGGGTTGAGGGGAGAGAGAGTGGATGAGTGAGGTGGGAGAGAGAGAGAGAGGGGAGAGAACGAGAGGTGGAGAGAGAGGGGAGGGAGAGAGTGGGAGAGAGGAGGAAAGAGAAAGGGGGACAGAGAGAGGGGGGAGAGAGAGAGGGGAGAGAGAGAGAGGGAGAGAGAGAGGGAGAGAGAGGGGAGAGAGAGAGAGACGGGGGAGAGAGAGGGATAGAGAGGCAGGGCTGCCAACTCCCATGCATTGAGCGTGAGAATCACGCATTTCCCCAAATTTTCACGCTGATCACAAATTTCTCTCGCTCTGTTGTGAGAAATTATGTGATCAACGAAGATTTCAAAACTCATATCAACTGCATGGGCCATGGGTGTTGGAAGCAGAAGCAGCGGCGGGGACAGATGCAGATGGGGAGCGGGGCTGGCGAGTGTTTGCTGGATTGGCAAGTCGCTCACTCCAGCTCCGGCCATGGAGCAGCCTCAGTGCAAGGCGTCGGAAGCGTTGCGCCGCTGCCGTGAGAGTCTCTGTGCCGAATTAGCCCAGGTGACCGGCATGGATCAGGCTGCGACTCGGTGCATCCAAGAGGACAACCAGTGGCTGCTGGAAGTAAGTACCAAGCACTGGGTAGAAACGGTGGACGATAGTGGACTTCAAATGGGGGTGGTTGGAGAAAGCATCCTGCTTGCCTGCTAGATTTTTCACTTACTGTAACTGCAGGAGAAATGTTCCCGATGTTGGGGGAGTTCAGAACCAGGGGTCACAGTTTAAGAATAAAGGGGGGGGGCAGTTAGGACTGAGTTGAGGACAAACTTTCTTCACACAGAGAGTTGTGAATCTGTGGAATTCTCTGCCACAGAAGGCAGTGCAGGCCAATTCACTGGATGTTTTCAAGAGAGAGTTACATTTAGTTCTTGGGGCTAATGACAACAAGGGATATGGGGAACAAACAGGAAAGAGGTACAGATTTTAGATGAATAGCCATGATCATATTGAATGGCAGTGCTGGCTCGAAGGGCCGATGGCCTATTCCTGCACCTATTTTCTATGTTTCTATGCTTGAGTATATGGCAATAAAACTCGATCACTTGATTTTGAAGCATTCATGCATGGTGGAGGTATAATGTAGTCAGAGTGATACAGTGAGAAAACAGGCCCTTCGGCGCAACTTGCCCCCACCCGCCAACATGTCCTAGCTACGCTACCTGCTTTTGGTCCATACCTCCAAACCTGCCCTATCCATGTATCAGTCTAACTTTTTCTTAAATGTTGGGATGGTCCCTGCCTCAACTACCTCCTCTGGCATCTTGTTCCATACACCCATCACCCTTTGTGTGGATAAAGTTACCCCTTAAAAAGTTACCTCTTAAAAATACTTCATACAAAGAACATTGAAATCATACTTCTACAATGCACTAAAACATGATGTTAATACATCAAATTTCAAAAAGTTCCTACCCTGGGAGGGGGGACACCCTTCTTCCACACCCTTTCCCCACTCGGTTGCTCCACTCCCTCACCTGGTACCCCCAAGGCCAGTGATCAGTGATCACTCAGCCTCCCCCTTTCAAAAATACTCCAATCCAATTTAAAGCATATATATTGCATTCAAGTGTAAGTTAAAAGACTCGCTACAGTATGCACCATATTGCACAATTTCAAGCTGAAAAATGCAAACCCCCCCCCCCCCTCCCCGCTCGCTATGCTCCCTCGGGCTTGGTCTCTCGCAATTTCTCACTCCCAACTCTCATCCAATGTTGACAGCCCTGACCTGACATGACCATCATCAATTTCCCATTCATTGGTACCTTGAAGGTAATGTCCATAAGTACTGTGTCAACAAGTGTAGGTCATAGATTTGATATCCTGCAGCAAGTGATTTGATTCTTAACATCAAGGCCCTTCCACCAAGGCACAAGCCAGGAAAGCGATGGAAAGTGATGCAGCCCCAATAAAATATTAAAAAAGTTGACACCATCCAAGACAAAGCAAGCAGTTTGATTGGTATCTCATTCACTTCTCTAAACATTTGTTCTTTCCACCACCGGTGCAAATTGGCTGCAGCGTCTTTCACCTACAAAATATCAAACCAAGAATGCTGGAAGACCTCAGCCATTCAAGCAGTATCTGTGGGAAGAGAAATCAATTCATATTTGGGTCGGGGACTCTTTGTCAGGACTGATTTCTA
Organism: Malacoraja senta; assembly: GCA_038087875.1. Lineage (NCBI taxonomy): Eukaryota > Metazoa > Chordata > Chondrichthyes > Rajiformes > Rajidae > Malacoraja > Malacoraja senta. The sequence continues at coordinate 51,392,452 of CM075981.1, forward strand.
AGGAAGCTAAGAATGTCCTTCCTAATTTGAGGAAGGACATTCTTGCTATTGAGGGAGTGCAGCATAGGTTTACAAGGTAAATTCCCAGGATGGCGGGACTGTCATATGCTGAGAGAATGGAGCAGCTGGGTTTGTACACTCTGGAGTTTAAGAAGGATGAAAGGAGATCTCATTGAAACATATAAGATTGTTAAGGGCTTGGACACGCTAGAGGCAGGAAACATGTTCCCGATGTTGGGGGAGTCCAGAATCAGGGGCCACAGTTTAAGAATAAGGGGTAAGCCATTTAGAACGGAGACGAGGAAACACTTTTTCTCACGGAGAGTGGTGAGTCTGTGGAATTCTCTGCCTCAGAGGGCGGTGGAGGCAGGTTCTCTTGATGCGTTCAAGAGAGAGCTAGATAGGGCTCTTAAAAATAGCGGAGTCAGGGGTTATGGGGAGAAGGCAGGAACGGGGTACTGATTGGGGATGATCAGCCATGATCACGTTGAATGGTGGTGCTGGCTCGAAGGACCAAATGGCCTGCTCCTGCACCTATTGTCTATTGTCTATTGAAGCACCCCTGATCCAAAGCAATAACTGGCTTAACTCTCCACAGATGTTGTTTGACCAGCGGACCTCCTCATATCTGTTTCTTGTTCAGATTAATGCAGTTTAATTTGCTTTCCATCTACAAAAATTCACAAATTTAACTGTTTTGACAGCATGTCCGCAATCTCCAACACCAAAATGGACAAGAGGAGCATGGCGACGTCAACAACTGAATATTCCCTCAAAGTCATACACCAGTTGATTTAGAAATATATCACTGTTTCCTGTCGCTAGATCTAATTCTTGAAACTCCTTTCATGAGAAGGAGAGCAGTGGTCCCTGAAAGTGGGAAATTATAGTCTACTTAGCAATGCCCAGATGGCAATCAATAAATAAATAATTTAATCTGCTTTATATGTTACTGGGCGTCACGGTGGCACAGCGGTAGAGTTGCTGCCTCACAGCGTTTGCAGCGCCAGAGACCCGGGTTCGATCCCGACTGCAGGTGCTGTCTGTACGGAGTTTTACGTTCTCCCTGTGACCGTGTGGGTTTTCTCTGAGATCTTCCGTTTCCTCCCACACTCCAAAGGCGTACAGGTTTGTAGGTTAATTGCCTTGGTGTATGTGTAAATTGTCCCTAGTGTGTGTAGGATAGTGTTGCTGTGCGGGGATCCCTGGTCGGCACGGACTCGGTGGGCCGAAGGTCCTGTTTCCGCGCTGTTTCGCTAAACTAAACTAAACTAAAAACTAAACTTGTGCATTATTTCCAAAATCTCTATTCATGAAAACTGTGGACCCATGGTCCTCCTTCTTGACTGGGGGTATTGCTGTGATGGTTTATAAATTTACATGGTCAATTTACATGGAAGATTTATGCATATCCCTTGGAGCTGTTGCCACCGATGGATTTGTCTTTTTTTTCTCCTGGAATTTGGAGGAGTCTGGCAGGATAATCAGAGAAGGAACCTGAATGGGCATGTTCCATGACTATTGTCCTGGGATTGATTGGTCACCTGAAGAAAATATGGATGGATACTAAGAAGCCTCATAAAACTTCAGGTTTCAATCCCTAATGTGCTGCAAATGGAATGTGGGGAGTTAGCTTTAATAAATTATTAGCAATAAGCCCGGACGGTTTATTGGAATCCTTTATGCATTTCTGCTGTTCTGAGCTTCATTGTGTAATCAAAAACCCTTCCTCATTGTTATGTATCTAACAGAGGTGATGCGCTATTGGTGCCCCCATGTTGTGCGAACTGCTCGGAAACATTGACGTGGGATCAGTATCCTAAACCTGAGCTAGCTTATTGCAGTTCAAGGCATTCAACTCCGCTCAGCGCTATACTTGCTTGCCTTTCTAAGAAATCCTGCAATGAAGTTCCATGTCCAGTTGCTGTGGTTGATTTCTCCAGTCTGGTGCAGCATTTTCTGGTTGAGCAATATTATTTCTGTGCATTTTTTGGTACCCCAAAGCTATAACGGTGATGATTTTTAGTCACTTAACCTGCGAGGTAATTTGCTTATTTATATTTTGCTGGGAGTTTGTCTGATGGAAATGTTTTATTAGAAGCTTTGCCACATAACCCAGAGCTTTTCTTCCATAAGTACAATGCATGCAACATAGTGGTGAGTTTATACCTAAATTCTCATTGTGCATTCATGGCAGTAGAAATCCCACCGTCAGACTTCAAGAGTCACGAGTCAAGTGTGTTTTATTGTCATGTGTCCCAGATAGAACAATGAATTTTGTACTTGCTGCAGCACAACAGCATATGTAAACATAGTACACTGTAAACAATATCATAAATGAGAGAGAAAGAAAAGGAAAAAAACATTCAGCATGTGTGTATATACACATACTCACAAATACAAATATATATAGATCATATGTATAAGATATATATACATGCAGGCGCACACACAGGTACGTACACACAAAAAACAAGCAATAATAGTGCAATAATAACAATAATTACCTCTTAGTGGTCATGTGAATAAATCATACAAAACTGTACTCAGAAACAGCCATTAGCAAATATTTGCTTATTCTAATTCTGCAATTCCTCTTTCATATTTTTCTTTGTTTATCCTGTTCTTTTTGCAGCCTTCATTTTCAGTATTTCCAACTGGTTTATCCATTCTAAGTCATTTTCTTTGCAATGAAAGGGCCTCATTCCAGTTCTAATTTTTTTTTTGACAGTCTAGTAATAAGGGAAGTGCTTGCTCCCTTTCGGATGAGATATTAACTAGAGGCTCCACTGTCCGCTCATGTGTGCAGCGAAGATTCAGCAGCACGATATCAAAAAGAGACTGGTTAAACCAAGTGTTCCTTATAATATTGATGCTCAATCTGCGTCACAAAATTAGATTGTCTGGTTATTGTTACCAGGAGTTAGTTGTTAGAAAATTGGCAATATTACAATACAATATTGCAGAGAAATATTTCGAGAAAAAAAACATTCCAATCATGAAATGCAAGATAGACACAAAATGTTGGAGTAACTCAGCGGGACAGGCGGCTTCTCTGGAGCGAAAGAATGGGTGACGTATCGGGTCGAAACCCTTCTTCAGACACGTCTGAAGAAGGGTCTTGACCCGAAACGTCACCCATTCTTTTTCCCTGTCCCGCTGAGTTACTCCAGCATTTTGTGTCGATTTCCGGTGTAAACCAGCATCTGCAGTTCCTTCCTACACACTAATCATTAAATGGCAACAAGTGGCTTTGGAAAGGATGCTATAAAACAGGTCTTTTTTTTACCTTTTAATCTTTTTGATAGGCAGCTTTGGTGTGCGAATCTATTATTTAAGCCTTAACCTTTTATGGGAAATGCTATGTTGCTAAGCGATATTTTTTGGGGTTTTAATTGTAAACATGGCATTGCATAATATGTATGATTTCACTTTGCCTAATATCAATTTTAATTTATTAATGAAATATTGATTATTAATTTCAATGCAGAGTACATGAAGTCTGTAAACAATCAGACAGTTTCCTGCAATTAAATCATTGTTGTGGAAAATTAGTTCCTTCCAAGAAATATGTTTGTCAGAGCATGCTATATCTGAATGATACAGCAGAATGGCTACAAAATCTCATGTATCTCTATATCCCCTAAACAGATCAATTCACCAATTAACATAAGAAATGTACTATTTTTTACATATTAAGTTCCAATGAGCAGCAGCCACTTGTTCTTAAAGCCTGCCTGCCACGTAAAGGTGATAAACTAAGAAATAGCAATAATATTCAAGGATAAGGTTGGCCAAATGAAAGATCTGAAAACAACTGCATGATGGTGTTGCAACAAATGAATCTAATTTCAACACGATATGGAGCTGATGCTCTCCTGTGCAAACCGTTTGAAAAACACCTTTTGTTAAATGGATTTTTCTGATCAGAAGTGAGTAGTCATCCGGCAGCCTGACCTGACAGCAGCTCGAACATAAGCTCATCAAAAATATTTCACCCTTTTAAAAAGATATTGTGGTTGTACATCAGACATCCAGATATTTCCTCGGGAGCAAAGCCAGCTCTCTGGGTTAATTGGAGAGGATGTGTTTGAAGCCATAATGTTTGCTCAGTGCTCAACTTGGATTTATTTTTCATTAGATCTAATTGCAGATAATATTTCCTCCCAATCATCCCAACATAACAGGTAATATTCCATGACATTTCATCATTGCGCTATTTTTTATTGTTTCTTTTGACATAGAAGGCCATTTGGCCCATTGAGTCCATACTGATTCTCAGAGCTGTCCTATCAATTTCATTCTACCACTTTTTTTCCCCCACCACCTATTGTCTTTGACATTTCCATCATCTCCCCTTTAATTCGCCTGCCACTCTTTCACACTGGCAAAATTGACAGTGGCCAGCCTACCATCCTCAACATGGTAGGATGAAACGTGGGAGGAAAGCTCAGCAACCAGGCAAATCTTTGAAATCTTTCCGCTGCACGGGAGATCCGACCTTTTCTTTGTCGGGTCTCCGTTGTCGTTGGGGCTGGGCAACGTGGAGCGGCCTCCAGCAGGAACGACCTGGGGCTCCCGTGGAGCTGCGGACTACTCACCGTCGCGGGGCTGGCCGAGTCCGGAGCGGGTGGAGCTGTGGTGGAGCGCTGCTGCTACCCGACCGCCGGAGATTCGGAGGCTACAACCGCGGGTCTGGCGGACGGCAACACTGGAAGCCCGCGGGTCCCCTGGTGGGAGACCGCTTTTCGGGGCTTCTGCAGCGGCGACTTCTCCCGCCCGAGTTGCGGGGTTGAAGCGCACCTGGAGCGGGGCTTTATCCCCCCGCGCGGCTTGGAATGGCCACCGAACTTTGCGGGTGCGCGCCGGGGCTCTAACACCAAGACCCGGTGCGCGACCTTGCATTACCCGGCGTGGCTTTAATGGCTGCGGGACAATCACCATCGCCCGCCGGGGGCTTTGACTTTGACTCTGACATCGGGGGGGAGTGCAGTGGAGAGATACGTTTTTTGCCTTCCATCACAGCGCTGTGATGGATGTATGTGTAAATTGTGTTGTGTCTCGGGTCTTCTTCGTTTTGTATTGTATGGCTGCAGAAACGACATTTCGTTTGGACCTCAAGGGGTCCAAATGACAAATTTGTCCAAAAGACAAATAAATTGAATTGAATATATGTGTTAATTTCTGATAAGTTGGTGCTGAAAATCAACGGGCAATTTATTACATGGGCTCGGGCAGATTTGGGCCTGATGCAATTATTAGGCGCGGAAACAGGCCCTTTGGCCCACCGAGTTCCCACCAACCAGTGATCCCCGCACATTAACACTGTCCTACACACACTAGGGACAATTTACAATTATACCAAGCCAATTAACCTACAAACCTGTACGTCTTTGGAGTGTGGGAGGAAACCGAAGATCTCGGAGAAAACCCACGCGGTCACAGGGAGAAGGTACAAACTCCGTACAGACAGCATCCGTAGTCGGGATCGAACCTGGGTCTCCGGCGTCGCAAGCGCTGTAAGGCAGCAACTCTACCACTGTGCCACCGTGCTGCCATTTCTGCCATAACCAGAACCAGAATCCGCTAACCTGACTACTCCCTTTTAGAAGCATTAAACCGATTACTATTGTCTTCTGGGGACCCTTCTTATCACCATCACTATCTTTTCATACCATGCTGTTCCAATAAAGGTAAAAGTCTTGCATGTGATCATTTAAAATATTATATAACCAATGAGAATGTAAGAAATTTGTGGATGGGTGCACAACTAAAAGCTTGTGTAAGTTTAAGCCTCCAAGTTCAAGATGCTGGTCCTGAAATTAATGTTCTTCCTTGTTTCTGTGAGTGGGAGTCCAGTGTAAATGTTCAGCTCTTTATATGTTACATCTATGCATTTAACAAGGTGCGTCACGATAGGATGGTCCCATAAAGTCATATTACAATCCATGGTAAACTGCTAAATTCAATCCAAAACTGGCTTGATTGTAGAAGGCAGGGTGCCATGGTAGGGGAGTGATTTTCTGACTAAAAGTCTGTGTCCAATCTTCTTATTGAGTCCACACACAAGATTAGAAGTTGTTCAGCCAGAGCTGAACACACTTCTCGGCATCTGCACACAATGATGTCTATCTTGTCGCTTCTTGTGCAACTTGTGCGTGGTGGTGGAAAGATTGGTGGAAACAGGGCCACGACGTGAACGCTCTCTCCTTGACCAATTCTGTCCAATGGTATTCCACAAAGATTAGTAAGTAAGTGAATAAGTAAGTAAAGGGCCTGTCCCACGGGCATGCGACTCCATGCGGCAAGCGCGACCTAACCGCAAGCGGGGGCCGCGCGGAGGTCGAGTGATCCCCGTACAGGGCCGGTCCCACCAGCATGCGGCTGCATGCGGCAAGCGCTACCAAATCGGAAGCGGGGGCCGCGCGGAGGCCGAGTGCCGTCAAGACGGTGCGTATGGCGGCGAAGCGGTGCGCACGGCCGTCGATGCGGCTGCGTCTGGCGTCAAGGTGGTGCGCACAGCCGTCGATGCGGCGCGCACGGCCTCGATGCGGTTGCGGGGCGGCAGGTCGTAGCCGCACGGAATTTTTAAACAGTGTCAGTTTTTCGGAGCCCTGCGCGATGTCGGGACCAGCTCCGCACAACTCCATGCGGCTCCCGCGATCGAAGTGGGACCGGCCCCGTGACCTCCGCGCGGCACCCGCACGGCCCCCGCTTGCGGTTAGGTCGCGCTTGCCGCATGGAGTTGCATGCCCGTGGGACAGGCCCTTAAGTTTATAGGCCAAGTATTCACATACAAGGAATTTGCCTTGGTGCTCCGCCCACAAGTAACAATATGACATACAGTGACAGTTACGAATGACTCAGAAAACACTAAACATTAATAATAATAAAACATTTGTGATAAAACACCATTGATCAAGCATGTGAATCAACAAAATACCAGATCAAAGGGAGGCTACAGATTTTTGGTTGTTGAGTAGAGCAACTGCTCGTGGATAAAAACTGTTTTTATGTCTGGCTGTGGCAGCTTTGACAGTCCGGAGTCGCCTTCCAGAGGGAAGTGATTCAAAGAGTTTGTGGCCAGGGTGAGAGGGGTCAGAGATGATCTTGCCCGCTCGCTTCCTGGCCCTTGCAGTGTACAGTTCATCAATGGAGGGAAGGTTGCAGCCAATAACCTTCTCTACTGATCGGACGATTCACTGCAGCCTCCAGGTGTCGTGCTTGGTGGCTGAGCCAAACCAGACCATGATGGAGAGGGTGAGAACAGACTCTACGATGGCCGTGTAGAATTGGACCATCATTGCCTGTGGCAGATTGTGCTTCCTCAGCTGCCGCAGGAAGTACATCCTCTGTTGTGCCTTTTTGTATTGTATTGTATTGTATATCTTTATTGTCATTTCCTGAGTATTCGCATACCCAGAGGAAACAAAAAAATGTTCCTCAACCAGTGTCCATTTCAGTGTGTGCAGTAAAAAATAAATAGAAGTAAAAATACATATATCATGAACAAATGAACACTCTACTCTACTAAACATCAACAGGCGTTCCGATCGGCAGCGGCACGACAGTGGCTCTGCTGCAGTGTGTCCAGGTTGGTGGTTGGTGCACAATACTTTGGCAGGGGACTGTGTAGTCGATGGTAGCCCCCCACTTAAGGTCCTTGGAGATGATGGTTCCCAGGAACTTAAAAGACTCCACAGATGTGACTGTGGTGTTGTTGATGGTGAGTGGGGTGAGGGGAGGGGGAGCTCTCCTAAAGTCTACAATCAGTTCCACTGTCTTAAGAGCATTGAGCTCCAGGTTGTTGCGACGGCACCAGGACGCCAGCTGTGACACTTCCTGTCTGTAGGCAGATTCCTCCCCATCCTGGATCAGTCCAATCAGGGTTGTGTCGTCCGCTAACTTGAGAAGCTTGACAGAGGTGTCTGTGGAGGTGCAGTCATTGGTGTAGAGAGAGTAGAGGAGAGGAGAGAGTACGCAGCCTTGCGGTGCTCCTATGCTGAGTGTTTGCGGGTCCGAGATGTGCTTTCCCAGCCTCACATGCTGCTTCCTGTCTGTCAGGAAGCTGGTGATCCACCGACAGAGGGGTTCAGGCACAGTCAACTCAGAAAGTTTGGAGTGTGGTAGCTCTGGCACAATGGTGTTGAATGCAGAGTTAAAATTAAAAAACAGGATCCTCGCATAGGTCCCCTGGCGGTCTAGGTGCTGTAGGATGAAGTGCAGGCCCAGGTTGACTGGATCATCCACAGATCTATTGGCCCGATATGCAAACTGCATTGGATCCAGCAGGGGGATCGTGATATTTTTCACCTTGGCCAGCACAAGCCTTTCGAGTGTATTTGTGACTACAGAGGTCAGTGCGACAGGCCTGTAGTCATTAAGCAAGTAATCCTTGCCTTTTTGGGTACAGGGACAATAGTGGAGACTTTGAAGCAGGCAGGGACAGTACATGTTTGCAGGGACTGGTTGAAAATGTCTGTATAGACCGGTGCCAGCTGTTTGGCACAGAGCTTAAGAGTAGAGTGGGAAACATTGTCATGTCCTGGAGATTTCTGGCTTTTTTGTCTTCTGAAAAGCCTCTCCACCTCCTCTATTTTTATTGTTGATATTGGATAAGTGATGTTGTGCAGCACAGAGGGTGTGGGTGATTGGGTGTGAAGTGGTGATTGGAGGGGGGTGGGTGTAGAAGGGCCCAGTCTTTGCAGACTGAGGTCAGGCTCTGAGTGTGTGTGAAGCATTGGTTGGGGTGGGAAATGATCCAGTCTTTTCGTACTGGAGTCTTGCCTTAAGTAGGTGTGAAGTGGTGAATGGGAAGGAGAGGGTGCAGGGTCCATTCTTTGTAGACTGGGGTCTGGCTGTGTTGGTTGGGGAGGGGGGGATGAGGGGACTGGGTTCCAGGGTTACGTTTCTGATTTTCAAAGCTGCAGTAAAACTCATTTGGGTCGTTGGTCAGCTGATGATTGTCGAAAGAGCGGGGAGCTTTCCTCTTGTAGCTGGTAATTTCTTGCAAACCCTTCCAAACTGAAGAGGAGTCATTAGCTGAGAACTTGCTCCTCAACTTCTCAGAGTACCTTTCCTTAGCAGCTCTGATTCCTCTTCTCAGCTTGTACTTTGCCTGCCTGTAAAGGTCTGCAACCCCGCTCCTGTAGGCCTCCTCTTTAGACCGTCGGAGCTGTCGGAGTTCTGCAGTGAACCAGGGCTTGTTGTTGTTGAACAATGTCCAGGTCTTAGTTGGAATGCAACTGTCCTCACAAAAGCTGACATGTGATGATACAGTGTCCGTATACTCATCGAGGCTTGTCATTGCTTCCCTGAACACATTCCAATCCGTGCAGTCAAAGCAGGATTGTAGGTTCTCAATGCCCTCGCTTGTCCACCTTTTCGTTGTTCTGACCACAGGCTTAGCAGCTTTTAGTTTCTGCCTGTAGGTTGGAATAAGGTGAACTAGATAATGATCAGAGAGACCCAGACCCATCCGGGGAATAGAGCGATATGCGTTCTTGATTGCCGTATAACAGTGATTGAGTGTTCTCTCCCCTCTGGTGGGGCAGGTAACATGAAGTCTGTATTTTGGAAGGTCACGGCTGAGGTTAGCTCAGGTTAGCGCTAGTGTAATGGCAATTTCTTCCATTTCCAATGTCCAACTTTCCGTTGCCATTACTACACAGGTAGGCAGGAGTGATCTTACACAGATTAAAGAAAACGGATCTTCCAGTCGTTATTTCCAGTTTAATAGATTCTTCATTGAAGTAGTTGTACAAATAAAGAGATGAACGTACCAGGTTCTCCTTATTCTCATACAAGTTGTAGCTTTCTGTTCTTACCATCTGGTGAGAACTGTGTACTCTCCACCTTCAGTGCCTGGTCTGGTCTGGTCACTCCCTATCCAATATGATAAATGTAACGCCTTCTATGCATCAAATGCCCGCTCCCAAGTGTTCAAACTAGTACTGCTAGAAATATCTAGACAAAATAATATAATATGCCAACAGTAGCTAGCCTAAACATAAATGTCTCCTACAGCTAGGATCTCGGTGTTTGTCGTATATATTATTGATTCAGTTGAAAATGTGAGTGGTCTAATTTGTAAATTAGGAAATTACATGAAAATTTTGGTGGAGTTGGGGAATGAGGAAGGACATCAAAGGATACAGTAGGTCCGTTGGAAATTTGGGCTGATGAATGACAGATCAGGACATTCTGGGAGCAATTTGTGAGTTCAAATGCAAAAGGAAAGTATATAGCAAATGGCAGAACTCATTGGAAATATTGACATGTGGAAAAGGATCTTGGGTTATTAGCCCACAGCTCCCTGAAAGTAGCACACAAGTGATAGGTGATAATGCAGAGATATTTGCTTTTATTGATTGGGGCATTGAGTGTAGAAGTTGGAAAATCGTCTTGTAGCTGTATAAAAGTTTGGTTAGGCGATAGTTGGAATATTTTGCGCAGCCTGGCACCAAGTTGTTGGAAGGATGTGAAGTCGTTGGAGAGAATTCAGACTTGGATTACTGGGATGTTGCATAGATTGGGATGTTTATAAGCTATAGGGAGAGATTGGACAATCTACAAAGAATATGGAATTATGAGAGGCATAGATAGTCAGAGTCTTCTTCCCGGGGTGGGAGCGACACAGCAGAGAGCACAGGTTTAAGGTGAGAGGGAAATAGTTTTACAAAGCCAGTTTTTACATAGTGATGGGTGCCTGGAACATCCTGCCTGAGGAGGAAGTAGATTGGACAGCAAAACAGACACATGAACAGATAGGGGACCAGAGGAATACAGACCACATTCAGGCAGATGGAATTTGTTTATCATGGCCAGCGCTGACATGGAGGGCTTAAAGTCCTGTTCCTATGCTGTACTGTTCCTTGTTTCGTGTTATATCTATATAATTAAAAGTCTCATCTTGACCACTTCCTGTCTGTGCTGTATATTGATTTTAGAAAAAACGCTACCATATATCGCTATGATGTTTGGCCATCTTACTCACGGTCCTCCTCCGCTGAGCAGGCCCCGAGGATTTTTCCCATCGATGAAGAATATAAAAGTTATGAGTGTTTAAAATTCCTTGAAATCCTCTCGCCTGTCAATCACTGCAATGAGGGTAACGCCCCTTCCTGGGGGGGGGGGGGCAGGACTATAAAACCCCGGATGCCTGGACGTGACTCAGTCACTCTGCAAGATCGCGAGGGAGAGGCCACGACTCTCATTCTAAGCTGTGAATCAACTGAACTGTGAGTCTGCAATGTACTTGCAATAAATGATTTGTTAGCCCTTAATGACAATGCCATGAGTTGTTTGGCCTGCTGCCCTGCCTGTGCTTGAAACTAAAAATGCTTTATTAGGTCCGACTGTGTTTGGAAGGAATAAATGCTTTATTAGGTCCACTGTGCTTGGTTCAAAAGTCCCGCTCATTTTGTGACTTCCGCTTAGTGGACAATTCGCGCTGAGTGCGTAATTTCCGGTAAGTGCAGAGGTCACGCTGATTGCGGAAGTGCCGCTGACTGCGGAGGCCCCAAAGTGGAGAGGTCGCGCTCGGCTGTGTGAGTATTCAAGAAAGTTTACTGCCATATATATGGTGTGTGAGTCAGTGAGTGTGTGTGTATGTGTTTGTGAGTGTATGTGTGTGTGTGTGAATGTGTGTGTGTCTGTGTGAGTGTGTGTATGTGTGTGTGTGTGTGTGTGTGTGTGTGTGTGTGTGGTCTGCCAGCCCAATAATCCATTCGGCCCACAATGTCCATACTAGCCCTCTGGCAACCAGTCCCTTCGGCCCACAACACCATGCTAGCGCTCAGAAGCCCCCCCCCCCTGCCAACTGGCCACCAATATTGGAATTGGTGGACAGGTGGAATATTTATGGGTCCCAGTTAGTCTAGTCCTCTACAATGTTTTAGCAGCACTGGCAGAATACTTGAAGGCTCAACATTAAACTTCTTTACTGCCACCTTCAACGAAAGTACCATCTGGAATCTGTCAAATATGTATAACTGTGCAGGAAAGAACTGCAGATGCTGGTTTAAATCAAAGGTAGACACAAAATGCTGGAGTAACTCAGCGGGACAGGCAGCATCTCTGGAGAGAAGGAATGGGTGACGTTTCGGGTCGAGACCCTTCTTCAGACTGATGTCAGGGGAGTGGGTGGGACAGAGATAGAATGTAGTCAGAGACAGTAAGACTGGTGGGAGAACTGAGAAGGGGGAGGGGATGGAGTGAGAGGGAAAGCAGGACGATTTGAAATTAGAGAAGTCAATGTTCATACCGCTGGGGTGTTAGTTACCCAAGTGAAATATGAGGTGCTATTTACAATTAAGTCATGGCAAAAGGAATCAGAAATATATAATTTTGTCACTTAGGCCTTACCTCATGGTACATTTTTCAAAGTAAAATAAATTCTGGAAGCTTTCATTACCTTGCTATCTTTTCCATTGGGGAATTTTTCATGGGTGATGGGACAGCCTGCAGACAGCAAGTGTTGCTTTGTAAATAGCCAGTTTTACTTAAAATCATAAATATTTTTGAAAGTTGGCTGTGCAAGTTTGTGCTGGGAGCTCTAACTTGCTCTCTTGAGTAACCTCAAGGCTCAGATTTGTTATGTAGGCGCAGGTTTTTATCTCCATTCACAAATGAAAACAGTGTGGTAGAGGCACAAAGCATAGAGAAATAATATTTTGCTGTACGTGGCATTCATTAATCTAGCCAATGTTTTGATACTATCACTCATGAAGTCTGATTCTTCTTCTTCTTGCGTATGGCGTGCACAGCCTAAAGTTGTAGGACAACTTGTTTTATTTGATCTATTTGTTTGTGCACGTCGGGTTGATTGCATAAAGGGCCTGTTCCACTTGCATGCGATTGCGTGCGTTTGGCGCGACCAACCGGAAGCGGAGGTCGTGCGAAGTTCGCGCGTGATGTCATTTACGCATATAAACGTGTTGTTATAAACTACAGATATGCACTTCTAAGCACCAAGCCTTCACTTCATTCACACAAAAGCAACGGCATTTTGGACTGGAAATTGTATTGGTGATTTGGTTTAGGCCAAAATGAGCTGTTATTGTGGACTGTGGGATGGCTTTGAAAAGTGGTGGACTGAGGATGAAAATTCTAATCAACTGGGTGTAACACGAGAGATATTGAGAAATTCACAAATTCGGGTCATGACACTTAATTAACAATAAAGAGAGAGGATGGATTTGGCTGCCTGAAGCAGTCAGTCAAGAGTACTGTGGCTATATTCAGGCTCGAGCTTTGCCTGTTTGATTAGAATGAAAATAATGGGTTGGCTTTAAAAGTGCTGACTGATTTGGGCATCGGGCGGTGACGTCATCATGCAATGCCACGCGCTAGGCGTACGCTGTCAAGACGCTGCGTACGCTGCTTAACAGCTTTCATCAGACTTCATGGGGTGGGAGATTGCAACCTTAACGTGGTCCACCCTGTTTCGACTAAAGGGCCTGTCCCACTTACGCGAACTTGGCTCGCAATGCGCCTGCGTGCGTACGCGGGCCGACAGGCTGTTGGTGCGTGAAGATTTCGGTCACTGCAGGAATTTCGGAGCCCCGCGCGATGTCGGGACCAGCCCTGCACAACTCCATACCCCTCCGCGCTTCTAAGTGGGACCGGCCCCGCGCGGCCATACGGTGCCCGTACGCCTCAAGCGACCACGTGGTCGCGTAATTTGCGAGCCAAGGCCCTTTAGTCGAAACAGGGTGGACCACGTTAAGGTTGCAATCTCCCATCCCATGAAGTCTGATGAAAGCTGTTATCTAAGATTGGGTGGCTCATTGAATTTCACCTTTGTCCAGAGGCTACCGCACTCTGGAACAATAGTCACACTATTTTGCAATGAAAGGGAGAACATACATCTGCAATCCATGCTGGAATCACATGCCAAACCTTTCTATCTATATTCTGATTTTAGAAGACCATAAGAAATAAGATTAGGTCATTCAGCCCAACGAGTCTGTTCCGCCATTCGATCATGGGTGATCTGTTTTTACCTTTCAACCCCATTCTCCTGCCTTCTCCCTGCAACTTTTGACACCTTTACTAATCAAGAACCTATCAATCTTCACTTTAAAAATACCCAATGATTTGGCCACCATCACCATCTGCAGTCAATAAATTCCACAGATGCACCACCTTCTGGCTAAATAAATTCAACTGTCTCCATTCTAAAGATATATCCTTTTATTCTGAGGCTGTGTCCTCTGGTCCTAGACTCTCCCACTACTGGAAACATCCTCTCCACCACTGATTCTATGATGGCTGCCAACAGAATCACATTTGATTCAATCATGGCTGCTTTCCACTTGGATTTGGTTTTGAGCATTGAAATAAATGGTTGACTCTTTCCTGAACAAAGATCAATGGTATGACAAACAGGATTTTAAAGCTTATAATAATAATAATAATGATGGATGGGATTTATATAGCGCCTTTCTAATACTCAAGGCGCTTTACATCGCATTATTCATTCACTCCTCAGTCACACTCGGTGGTGGTGAGCTACTTCTGTAGCCACAGCTGTCCTGGGGCAGACTGACGGAAGCGTGGCTGCTAATCTGCGCCTACGGCCCCTCCGACCACCACCAATCACTCACACACATTCACACACATTCACACACATTCACACGCAGGCAAAGGTGGGTGAAGTGTCTTGCCCAAGGACACAACGACAGCATGCACTCCAAGCGGGATTCGAACCGGCTACCTTCTGGTTGCCAGCCGAACACTTAGCCCATTGCGCCATCTGTCGTCCAAATCGTCGTCGTGGCTATCCCTCGAGGTCGAGGATGACGGTCTATGTTCTGCTGTTTTTATGGACTCTCAGGTGGTCATCCAGCCAACTGAGACAAAAGCACGCTGGATAGCCACCAAGTGGTCACAAGAATGGAAGGCAACCTCATCTCCATTACACAGCTACATCTCTTCACCAGATAAACGCTGTCCAGGGTCTGACCTCCCCAGAGGAGCATGGGTGAAGCTTAACAGACTTCGTAATGGAGTTGGACGTTTCAATGCCAGCATGTGGAGATGGGGACTCCGCCAGAGCCCAGCCTGTGAATGCGGAACAGAACAACAGACAGCCAACCATGTCATCTCTGAGTGCCCGCTCTACCACCCACCAAATGAAGCTCAAGGCCTGGCAGACATTGACACAGAGACAACAACCTGGCTGCTCAACACCCGGCTTGAGATCTAACTATTCCTTTGGTTTATTTATGTTTCATTCGCAAGAAGAAGAGGTGGCTTATGAGTCCAATCCTGGCTTTGAAAGTTCTTCGGCATTCAGGACAGGTAATTCCAGATGGCAGAACGTGCTATGGTTGTTGCTGCCTCTCTTTCCGTTTTCTTCTCTTTTCTTCTAATTCTGCGCATCTCTCGGCTTCGAAGGTCGCTGTTCCTTCTTGGATGAAGGTTCGCCAGAGTTTCCTGTCCTTGGCATTGGTTTCCCAATTGTCGATGTTGATTTCACATTTCTTCATGCTGGTTTTCAAGGCGTCTTTGGATCCCCCTGGATGCGGCTTTCCAGACGGGACGAGGCGAAGCAGACTATTTTTAGGGCACCTTTTCTAGCCCCTTCCCAGTTCAGGGTGAGCAGAGTGGATCCTAAATAGGGCTGATCAGACATGAATACTGCTACCGAACAACTTTCCTGCTTCTGTCCAAAGTTGAGCGATTGGATCAAGTATTCTCCGCTTCCGTGCTGGTTCTTGACTCGGAGCTCCCAGCCATCACATGGCCTGCTCCCGTCGCCATTTCCCGATCGGCGAAAGTCTTGAGAAGTTTTGTGCTGCTCACAGAACGAAGACGCCTGCGCGTGTGTTTGTTTAACGTGCACTTGATGTTGCACTCCAAGAAGCACACGGTCCTTCACAAATTAATCAACTAATTCCAATGGCAAGGGAACTAAGACGATTGGAGCTGATAGGTCTGTTGCAACCTTCATCCGCCTTCACAGCCGTTGAGTTCAAGATAACTTAGTCCGCCTGGTCCGCCGTTGAGGTTTTGTAAGTTGGATCGTTCTTAGTCTGGACCCTCATCCTCGACCTTACCGCCATGGGTGGCCCTACCAGAAGCTGGTGCTTCCGACGGCATCGCTCTCAGAATCATTGGGGCATGCAAGCCTCTTCACCATGACAAGGTAAACGATCCGAAGAGGATATGCATTATAAGGCCAATATGAAGTACAAACAAAAGCTGTTCTTGGATATCCAACATAGCCTGAGACTCATAAACTAATTGTGAGGTTAAGGTCCGTCACCAGTCCGTCTCAAATTGTTGCTAATCACTCCTCAAATTGCCCGAGTGAAGAATATCTGAAAACTTTCAAGCTGTTCCATTTCGCCTAGAAAGATGTCTAGGTCCTTTGGCTCAACTCAAACATGCTGACCAAGATGCCCTATCTATGTCAGTCCATTTGCCTGAGTTTGACCGATATCCCTTTAAACCTTTCCTTTCCATGTACCTGCCCAAATCCCTTTTAAATGCTGTTATTGTATCTGTCTTAACTACTTTGTTTGGCACCTTGTTCCATATACCCATAACCCTCTGCATGATAAAGTGGCCACTCAGGTTTCTATTAAATATTTCCCCTCTACACAAACCTATTTCTTGATTCCCCTAACCTCCAGACTGTGCATTCACCCTATCTATTCTCCTCATGGTTGCATACACCTCTATAAGATAGCCCCTCAGCCCCCTGTGCTCCAAGGAATAAAGTCCTCACTTACCAAACCTCTTCCTGGAGCACAAGTCCACAAGTCCACAAGTCCTGGCAACATTCTCATGAATCATTTCTGTACACTTTGCAGCTGAATGTCATCTTTCCTGTAGCAGGATGGCCAAAACGGAACTCAGTATTACAACTGTTGCCTCGCCAATGTCTTGTCTAACAGTAACCTAATGTCCTAACTCCAACTGCTAGCACAACATCAACCCGGCAAGGGATAAGCCGTTGTAGTCTGGCATTGACTTCTACAGTGCTGAGGCCAGGCGCCAGCTCTCGGTCCCCTCCTCATACCTACTCCTAGACCACGATCCCACAGATGAACAACAGGCCGTCATCTTCCAGACCACTGTTGATCTCATCACCTCTGGTCATCTCCCCTCCACAGTCTCCAACCTTATCGTCCCCAGCCCCATGCTGCCCGCTTCTATCTCTTTCTCAAAATCTGTGACCAGGACTACACTGGCAAACCTGTTGTTTCTGCCTGCTCCTGCCCACAGATCTCATCTCCAATACCTTGAGTTCATCCTACCCCCTCCCATCCAGTCCAATCCGACCAGCACCCAAGACACCTCATATGCTCTTCAACAACTTTCAATTCCTGGTTCTAAATCGCCTCATCTTTACCATGGATGTTCAGTCCTTTTACACCGCCATCTCCCACCAGGAAGGTTTCAAGGCCCTCCAGTTCTTCCTTAAACAGATACACACTCAGTTTCCCTCTACTAACACTCATGCTCAATAACTTCTCTTTTGTTTCCCTCCACTTTCTCCAACTTAAAAGTGTAGCCCCGGGCACTCGCATGGGCCCCAACTCTGCCGACCTTTTGTTGGTTACACCGAACAGTCCTTGTTCCAGATGTACTCTGGCAACATCCTACAACTCTTTCTTTGCTACATTGATGACTACACTGGGCCTGCCTCCTGCACCTGTGCACAACTCATTGATTTCATTAACTTTACCTCGAATCCTGCCCTCAAATT
Source organism: Malacoraja senta (assembly GCA_038087875.1). Lineage (NCBI taxonomy): Eukaryota > Metazoa > Chordata > Chondrichthyes > Rajiformes > Rajidae > Malacoraja > Malacoraja senta. The sequence continues at coordinate 51,410,174 of CM075981.1, forward strand.
CACTTGTACTGTCTCTGACACCTCTGTCTCCTTTCTTGGTCTCTCTGTCTCCATCACAGGGACAGACTACCAACTGACATCTACTACAAACCCACCGACTCACACAGTTATCAGGACTACACTTCCTCCCACCCTGCCTCTTGCAAAGATGCATTCTCAATTTATCTGTCTTTGCTGCATCTGCTCCCAAGACATCCGAGATATCCTCTTTCTTTAGTAAACAAGGTTTCCCTGCTGTCATAGATCGATCCCTCACCGGCGTCTCATCCATGTCCTGTAGTTCTGCTATCGCTGCCCCTTCCCTAGATGGAACAGGGGTAGAGTTTCCCTTGTCCTCACCTTTTACCCCAACAACGTCTGCATCAAACACATCCTTCTCTGAAATTCCCACCACCTTCAATGTGATTCCACTACCAGTCACATCTTCCCATCTCTTATTACCTTCTGCAGAGACTGCTCCCTCCACAGCTCGCAGTTGGTTCATTCATCCCTTCTCACCCAAACCATTCCCTTCACAGGTATTTACCCCTGCAACTGCAGGAGATGTAACACCTGTCCCTAATAACTCCGACCTCACATCCATCCAGGGACCTTCAGTCCTTCCAGGTGAGGTGGCGGTTTATGCATACCTCTTCTAATCTCATCTACTGCATTGATTCAGTGTTCCCATTGTGGCTTCCTTACATCAGTAAGACCAAGCATAGATGAGGTGATCGTTTTGTCGAACTTGCGGTCGGTTCGATAAGGCTTACTGTATCTGCCGCTTGCAATCCATTATAAAACCCCTTCCCATTCTCACACTGACCTTTCTGTCTTGAGCCCTTTCCATTGCCAAAGTGAGGCCACACGCACATTGGAGAAACAATACCTCACATTCCATTGGGTAGCTTACAACCTAATGGTATGAGCATTGAATTCTCCAATTTTAGGTAGCTAACCTACAATCTTCTTTCTCATCCCTCTTTTTTCCTCCTCTCTTCCTTGTGTCCCGCCAATACGCGCACCCATTTATCCCTTCCTCCTCTCCCATCCCCTTCCATGTATAATCCTTCATCTGGTACCACAGTTTGCACCTTTTATCTCCTTACCTGCTCACACATTTTGCCTTTTTATCTATGGGTTTTTTTACCAACCATCTTCCAATCAAACCTACCCTCCCTCACCTGCATCTACAGTATCTATCACTTGCCAGGCTATGCACCCACTGGCTTTTAACCCCCCCCCATCATAATCAGTCTGAAGACTCCTGGCCTAAAACATCATCTACCCAGAGATGCTGCCTGCCCTGTTGAATTGCTCCAGCAATCTTTGTGTCTTTTATTGTAAACCAGCATTTTCTTCTTCTTGTGTATGGCGTGCACAGCCTAAAGTTAAAGGTCAAGGGTAGACATCCAGGCCAGGACAGCATCAGTTACTGGGTGGTCTGGTCTGGATGTCCGCAGTCGCAAGCAGGGCTGTCTGTCATCCCCCACTTATGCAGGTGATGTTCTGTTCTTGCATGGAGGGTGCGGATTCTGTTCAGGGTATTCGGGGTTGGAGATTGCAACCTTCACGTGGGTCCACCCTGTTTCGACTAATGCAATTAATCCGACGTGCACAAACCAGCATCTGCAGTTCCTTGTGTATCTAATGCTCAATACCCTAACTGATGAAGGCTCAGCATGCCAAAAGCTTTCTTCACCATCTTATCTACCTGCAATGCCATTTTCAGGGAACTATGTGTTTGAACTCCAAAATCTCTCTACAACACTCTACAATACTCCTCTGGCCCAATCATTTACTGTGAATGTCCTGCCCTGGTTTGACTTCCCAACTGGAAGACCTCACACTTACTTGCATTAAATTCCATGAGCTATTCCTCAGCCCACTTGCCCTCATGATCAGGATCATGCTGCCCTTCTTGATAACCATCTTCACTGGCTTCGACGCCAACTGTTTTGGCGTCACCTGCAAACTTACATGGCTTGTACATACACATTGCAAATCAAGTTCACTTCTCAACTTAATCGCTGTGAAAATGCTAAATAGAGGCAGAAGTAGGCCATTTGGCCCCAGGTGCCTGGTCTACCATTTACGTGGTTCATGGCTGATTCTTTTTGCCTTAACATCAATCCAATAATCCTTATATGGAATTTTGGATATTCAAGGAATAAATCTGGAATATATATTTAGCAATTGAGCCTCCACCACCACCACCTTGGGTAAAGATTTCCGAAGATTCACTACCCACTGGTGCAGAAATCTCTTCTCAATCTCATTTCTAAATGGCCGATCCTTTAGTTTGAGACTTTGATTACTTGATCCACACTATTGTTGCATCTACCCTATCATCCTTCCTTGTTTAGGAAGACCAGATTTATATTGAATACTCCAGGTGTCATCAAAGCCCTTTCCCTCCTTAATCTCCTGCTGTTAACTGCTATTCATTGATTGAAGGGCACTTGGATTCCTCTGATCACCAACAACATTCAGTCCTTTATAATTGTAAGAAATAACTTTGCTTTTCTATTTCTTTCCACCCAAATGGAAGGCCTTAATTACTTTCAAGTTTATATTCTACCTCCTATGTTCTTGGCTGTTCACCTATGCTGTCCTTATCCTTCTGAAGCACTCTTTGTATGCTTCACAAATCTTCAAGATTTTTTCTGGATAGGCAAAGGATACATGGGTACCCTGAAAGCATACTTTGTGCAGAGAGGTGTTACCTTGGCCAACTGGGAAGATTTTGCTTGGATTGAGCTGGAGCTTCTTTTGAAACGATACGATATGTTAGAACTTTATTTATCCCAGGAGGGAAATATCTGCCAACAGTCATAAACACAACAAGATACATGAAACATGAAATTAAAGTGACGAGTGGAAAGTCCAGGATGTGGGATGAGCAAAGAATGCGGGGGGGGGGGGGGGGGGGTGGGGGGTGGGGGGGGGAGGGTAGTCAGTCTACCCTACGACAGAAAGGGGAAGAGTTGTACAGTTTGATAGCCAAAGGGAAAAAGGATCTCTTGTGGCGTTCTGTGCTGCATCTTGGTGGAACCAGTCTGTTGCTGAAGGTGCTCCTAGAATCATAGAATCATAGAATCATAGAAAGTAGGTGCGAGAGCAGACCACCAGGTCCATCGAGCCCGCACCGCCATTCGCTCATGGCTGAACACCAAACAAACACCCCTACCCACAAACAGTAGACACAAGACACAGAACACAAGACACTACCCTCCCCTTTATACCGCTATCACCCCTCTCCACCCCAAGAACCGCGTGATCTCCTGGGGGAGGCAAAAAAACGGATAAAAACCCAGGTCCAATTCGGGAAAAAAATCCGGGAAATTCCTCTCCGACCCCAATCCAGGCGATCGACACTTGTCCAGGAGATCACTCAGGTCTTACTATACTAACCCTACCTAGGTCCATATCCCTGCCCTCTCCCCGTAGCCCCTTATCCCCTTGGCAACTAAAAAACCATCTATTTTAGACTTAAATATATTTAATGTTTCTGCTTCCACTGCTCCCTGGGGCAGTGAATTCCATAAATTAACCACCCTCTGGGTGAAGAAGTTCTTCCTCATCTCAGTTTTAAAAGAGCCCCCCCTTATTCTGCAACTATGTCCCCTAGTTCTAGTTTCCCCGATCATTGGGAACATCCTCGGTGCATCCGCCCGATCAAGGCCCCTCACGATCTTATATGTTTCAATGAGATCGCCTCTCATTCTTCTAAACTCCAAAGAGTAGAGTTCCAGCCTACTTAACCTTTCCTCATATGTCAATCCCCTCATTGCAGGAATTAATCTTGTAAACCTTCGCTGCACTGCCTCCAGGGCCAGTACATCCTTTCTTAAGTATGGACCCCAGAACTGTACACAGTATTCCAAATGTGGTCTCACTAATACTGTGTACAGCTGCAGCAAGACCTCCGTGTTTTTATACTCAATCCCCCTAGCAATAAAGGCCAAAACTCCATTGGCCTTCCTGATAGCTTGCTGCACCTGCATACTAACTTTTAGTGATTCATGTACTACTACCCCTAGATCCCTTTGCGTTGCATTACAACGCAGCTCCACCTCATTTAGAAAATAACTTGCCCTATCATTTTTTTTCCCAAAGTGAATGACTTCACATTTATTAGTATTAAATTTCATCTGCCAAGTTGTTGCCCACTCACCTAGCTTATCTATATCCTTTTGCAGACTCTTCCTATCCTCCTCATCCCCTACTTTTCCTCCCATTTTTGTATCGTCCGCAAATTTTGATATATTACACTTGGTTCCCTCCTCCAAATCATTTATATAAATTGTGAACAACTGGGGTCCCAGCACCGACCCTTGCGGAACCCCGCTAGTTACCGGTTGCCATCCCGAGTATGAACCATTTATCCCCACTCTCTGCTTCCTATTTGTTAGCCAATCCTCTACCCATGCTAATATATTATCCCCAATCCCATAATTTTTTATTTTTAGCAATAGTCTCTTATGTGGCACCTTGTCAAAAGCCTTTTGGAAGTCCAAGTATACCACATCCACCGGTTCCCCTTTATCCACCCGGGTTGTTACTTCCTCAAAGAATTCGAGCAGATTCGTTAAACAGGACTTCCCCTTCACAAAACCATGCTGGTTCTGTCCGATGAAGTCATGTTTATCCAAGTGCCCCGTTAGTGTTTCTTTAATAATTGTCTCTAACATTTTACCCACCACCGATGTTAGACTAACCGACCCGCCTTCTGTTTACTTCCTTTTTTAAATATAGGTGTTACATTGGCCATTTTCCAATCCACTGGGACCGTTCCTGCCTCCAGGGAGTTTTGGAAAATTATCACCAATGCATCCACAATCCCCACCGCTATCTCCCTCAAGACCCTTGGATGTAATCCATCAGGCCCAGGGGATTTATCCTCCTTCAGTCTCATTAATTTCCCTAATACCACCTCCTTGGTGATCTTAATAGTATTTAGCTCCTCCATTCCTACCGCCCCCTGTTTATCCAGCGTTGGAATATTTTTTGTGTCTTCTATGGTGAAGACTGATACAAAATACTCGTTTAATGCCTTTGCCATTTCCATGTTCCCCACCAACAACTCTCCAGTCTCACCCTCCAATGGACCAACGTTCACCTTAGCCACCCTTTTTCTTTTTATATAGCTATAAAAACTCTTACTATTAGTTTTTATGTTGTTCGCTAAATTCCTTTCATAGTCTATTTTCCCCGTCTTAATTAATCTCTTAGTTATTTTTTGCTGACCTTTAAATGCTTCCCAATCCTCTACCCTCCCACTATCTCTGGCTACCTTATATGCCCTTGCCTTCAGCCGAATACTATCCTTTATAGTTTTACTGAGCCATGGCTGACTGTTCTTACCCTTACCCCTTTTTTTCTTCATAGGAATAAATTTTTCTTGAAGGTTATACAGTAGATCCAGTGTGTCATGGAGGGGGCGAGTGTGTCATGGAGGGGGCGAGCTGTGTTGTCCAAGATGCTCCGCAGTTTGAGGAGCATCCTCCCCTTCAAGACCATCTCCAGTGAATCCAATTCCACCCCCAAGACGGAGCCAGCCTTCCTGATGAGCTTGTTAACTATGTTGCCGTCTGCGGCCTTCGCCCTGCTGCCCCAGCGCACGACAGTGAAGAAAATTGCACTGGGTACCAGCGATTGCTAGAACATCTGCAGCATCTCACTGCAGACATTGAAAGACTGGAGCCTCCTCAGAAAGTACACCCAGCTCTGACCCTTCTTGTACAGTGCCTCAGTGTTCCTGGACCAGTCCAGTTTACTGTCCAGGTAAACTCCAAGGTACTTGTACTCCTTGGTAAACTGCACACCCACACCCTTGATGGAGACAGGGGACTGGGACAGGTGAAAGAAACCCTGAAAATGCAAGAAATTGAAGAAAGTATTAAAAAAATGAGAACAACAATTGTGCTCAACGATGCGAAGCAAATTTCATAATTATGGGGAAAAAATGTAGAGCTTGATAGGGCTTTCATTGCTTGTCCATGCACATTTGCATAGGCACACGCAACTGCACCATAGCAATACCTATAGGTAGAGTGTACCTTGTACCTATATTAACAAAGTTGGGAGACCCCTATTAACGTGTAGCTTGTAACATTGCAAGAATAGCCTGAAATATTGTAGCTTTCTACATCCTGCTTTCTGGGAACCAAACTTTAAGCTTTGAATCTATGCTGATGGCCATGAGGAAGAGAACAACAATAAATAGTCAACAACAGATGGCGCAATGGGCTAAGTGTTCGGCTGGCAACCGGAAGGTAGCCGGTTCGAATCCCGCTTGGAGTGCATACTGTCGTTGTGTCCTTGGGCAAGACACTTCACCCACCTTTGCCTGCGTGTGAATGTGTGTGAATGTATGTGAATGTGTGTGAGTGATTGGTGGTGATCGGAGGGGCCGTAGGCGCAAATTAGCAGGCACGCTTCCGTCAGTCTGCCCCAGGGCAGCTGTGGCTACAGAAGTAGCTTACCAACACCGAGTGTGACTGAGGAGTGAATGAATAATGCGATGTAAAGCGCCTTGAGTATTAGAAAGGCGCTATATAAATCCCATCGATTATTATTATTATTAACAACTCGGGGGTATACCCTTGCTGATGGTGTTGTGAAATAAACCTCCCTGGTACCTGGGCTTTGTTCTCATGTTACAGTGTTAGAGTGTTACAGTGCGCAACTTGCCCACACCGGCCAACATGTCCCTGCTACACTAGTCCCACCTGCCCGCGTTTGGTCCATATACCTCCAAACCTGTCCTTTCCATGTACCTGCCCTATCCATCTCTCCATATATATATATATATATATATATATATATCTATCTATCTATCTATCTATCTATCTATCTATCTATCTATCTATCTATCTATCTATCTATCTCTCTCTCTCTCTCTCTCTCTCTCTCTCTCTCTCTCTCTCTCTCTCTCTCTCTCCCTCTCTCCCTCTCTCCCTCTCTCCCTCTCTCCCTCTCTCCCTCTCTCCCTCTCTCCCTCTCTCCCTCTCTCCCTCTCTCCCTCTCTCCCTCTCTCCCTCTCCCTCTCCCTCTCCCACTCCCTCTCCCACACTCACACTCACACTCACACTCACACTCACACTCACACTCACACTCACACTCACACTCACACTCACACACACACAGAGCAAACTGTTCCAATTGTCAACTCAACGGGATCTAAACCACAGCTAACAATGAATGACCTATAGAGGAAGGAACTGCAGATGCTGCTTTTTATGGAGGGAGGGAGAGAGTGAGGGAGGGTAAGGGAGAGGCGAGGGAGGGTTTGGGGGAGAGGAGGAGGAGAGGGGAACGATCCTGGGGAGGAGGGAGAGTGTGGGATGTCAGGAGGGATAGTGGGAGGGGGATAGGGGAGGTGAGGAGTGGGGGATAAAGGGATAGGAAGGGGGTAGGGAGGGGAGAGGAGTTATGGAGGGAGCGAGTGAGCGACTGATTGTAGGGGATAGGAGAGAGAGGGGAAAGAAGAGGGAGGGTGAAGAGGAGGGGGAAGGAGTGCTGGGGGATGAGGGGAAATGAGCCGTGGCTGCACAGTTGGGGGCTATGCGTGAGTGGTGGAATATTGCGTTGGGGAGCAGACCCAACCGTCTAGTTGGGATAGTCCCAGCCTCAACTACCTCCTCTGGCAGCTTGTTCCATACACCCACCACCCTTTGTGTGAAAAATGTTACCCCTCAGATTCCTATTAAATATTTTCCCCTTCACCTTAAACCTATGTCCTCTGGTCCTTGATTCCCCTACTCTGGGCAAGAGACTCTGTGCATCTACCCGATCTATTCCACTCATGATTTTATACACCTCTATAAGATCATCCCTCATCTTCCTGCGCTCCAAGGAATAGAGTCCCAGCCTACTCAACCTCTGCCTTTCGCTCAGACCCTCTAGCCCCGGCAACATCCTCATAAATCTTCTCTGTACCCTTTCCAGTTTGACAACATCTTTTCTATCTGTTCTCATTGGTTTTTAAAAGATTGATGTGAATTAGCTTATTACAACAAGGATATTAAAAATGTCAAAGTTGTCTTTTCACTTATAATGTATTCCTGTGTATTATTTTATGGAAGCGTTATTTCATAACTAAAATATGAAAGTAACAACTTGTAGACAGAAATTGGATATAATCACCTGGCATGCAATTTATTATGAAGATAAACGCAAAATGATGGAGTAACTCAACGGGTCAGACGGCATCTCTGGAGAAAAGGAATAGGTGTCGTTTCGGGTCGAGACCCTTCTAATATAAATAATGATTTATTATTAAGATTCTATAATATTAAAACTGTAATAGCTGGGACAAGAAAGGTGGGAGAATCACTGAAGTATTCTTAGCCAAGAAGCGAAAGGAAATGTGAAAATGCTGTTAAATGGAAAGGAAAATTGGAGCTTATGTTATTTGTGACAGTGGAATTTTACCTTAAAGCGAAACATCTCCGCTGCAAAGTGATGCAGTCAGGAGAGTGGAATCTGTCACTCCCATCCCTCATCCTCAACATTGTTGGAGTCAGGGAAGTGAACTGGTTGTTCAGGAAAACTTGTTTCTTGTATGATTGTTATTGAGTTGCTCACTGGAATGGTTGTGAGGAGAACACAAGGTTTATCTTGTACTAAGAGAGAATAGAGGACATTGTGTCAGCTGTTACATTCAGGTTGCTATAAATCGTCATCCTTAAATAAAGGCATTTCACTGTAGAATAAGGAATTCTGGTTTGTCGTCGTTTACTGAAAAAATCCCAACTCAGGACTTTGGCACAGATGGCAGCGATCACAATACCATCCATCGGCAAATGTAAGATAGACACAAAAAGCTGGAGTAACTCAGCGGGACAGGTAGCATCTCTGGAGAGAAGGAATGGGTAACGTTTCGGGTCGAGATCCTTCTTCAGACTGAAAGTCACCGGAAAGGGAAACGAGAGATATAGACGGTGTTGTAGAGAGATAAAGAACAATGAATGAAAGATGTGCAAAAAAGTAACGATGATAAAGGAAACAGGCCATTGTTGGCTGTTTGTTGGGTGAAAACGAGAATCTGGTGCGATGTGGGTGGGTGAGGGATAGAGAGAGAGGGAATGCAGCGGTTACTGTAGGAAGTGAGGGAAGATTCCAGTCCCATAACACAGATTGCTGCATCAAGGGAAAATTGATGGTAATTGATAATCAATTACATTATCAATGGTTTAAAATTGAAGTTAGTTGTTGCAAAACTTATGTACAAAGGGTTACTACAGTAGAAGTGCAATGTGTGGTGGGCTGAAAAATCTCTTCAGTCTGTTAATGGAGAGAGGCATTAATACTAAACCTGTGTTATAATTTGACAGGATGCTTGTTTCCACCTGACGATTAATTCTAATAACGAGGAGGTATATCTAACAAACAGGAGAGGTCACCAGATTTTCTCATTGGATTTGTTTGGTGCAGAGACACAGAAAAGAGGGATAGGAGAATAAGAACATTTTTTAAAAATAATATATTTTTTTGCAATTTTCTATAACTGGTTTTAAAATTAAAAAGCAGCATAGTGCCCACAATGTCATGAAAATGCTGATGAAAAGTACTGAAGCTTGGAAAGGGTTAATATTGAAGTCTTTAAGATGCTGTATATCTCTCCGTTTCTCTGCAGAGCAGCAGTGTGCCTGTAGGTCCCCGTATCAGTGCTGTAAGTGTAATTATGTTCGGGCAGGGCCCACCATCTTTCATCAGAGGGAGCTACTGAGGCAGCAGCTGTGTGAAAAATCCTACAGAGAACGTTCGAGCCATGTCATTCACTCTCAATTTGTTTGGGCATGATTGGCTGCACCTCTTCTAGGAGCTTGTTGGCATTCTGTTGTGTAGATGTTGGTTATTGAAGGACATTGTGCAGAGAGGGCCTGGATCAAGATCGGTACTGCCTTGCAAGCTCTCCTCAGTGCCTGTGAGTGCTTGTGCTTCTATCTGAGTGCTGGGAGAGGCAGAGAATTCTTGCCTGGTGTGCGTGCAGCAAGCCCAAGGTTGTATATGGATAGGAGTTCTCTGCTTCAGCTCATACAGGAGCAGGTCAGTATATCTTTCGTCACTCTCCCAGACTTGGATCATCTTGTTCCAGAGTTCTCATCTTTCATTGCTGTGAAAGCCATCTCATATTAATGAATCACACACCACATTTTACATGGGCTTTTAAATTGTATCTGTCTGATTCAATAATGAGCTAATTTCATGGCAATGTGACCCTGGCGCTGAGGGGAGTGAATGCAAAAAATGTTGGAAAGCATGAGGCGACTTAGAAAAATCAAAAGTGAAAAGAAAGTCGGTGATCAAATTTTTGTACTTTACCCAGAAGAGAAGGGGGGTGGGGGGTGGGAAGAGGTGAGAGGGGGGGGATACAGAGAGAATTGATGTCCTGAATTAGAATATGATGAAATGGAAAAGCACTAAAATTAAAAGTAAGGGAAAAGATCATTAATATGTGGATTAAAAACAAATTAAGGAGGGAATGAAAAATAAGGGCTGTGGCTGAGAATAAGAAGGAAGGAATCAGAAAGTGAAAACAAAATTGAATATCTGGTGAAGCAGCAGAATGAAGGATAAAATTTAGAACAGAAGACCGGCTAATTGCAGAACCGCACTGGGCAAAGGTTGAGTACTCGCAAACTCTTCATGCTATTTTAGCTTTGTTCATAAATGAGGTTTTATTCAATTGTAAGGTATACTCTTTATTAACCAAAGGGTAGAGTTTTAAGGTAATTAAACAGAATGCTAGGAAAAACCCGGCTCTGCCTGTTACCATGATACCAATTTCTTTTAACTTTTGCTTTTAAACTCTAAATTCCTGTACGTGACTGCACCTCTTTATTTGGTCTTACCATCTTTGCAGTGCTTTATATATTACTGTTTTACATTGCTTCCAGAAGAGGGCCACCACACCGATGGTAATTTAACAAAACATACAAATTACACTAAGTAAGCCACAAGTTAAGTGATTTTGTGACCCTTTCAGGTGCGGATTAAAGTGTCAGAAATACTATGCTAAAAGATTTATTGATATAGTGATAGCTAATCTTTGCTTACAAAAAATATCTTCCATTAAATATTATGCTGGAAATAATCTTTTAAAAATAAATTTGTGGTTCATGTATCTTGGTTCATTTAATCACTGATGTTATACCTGATTCTATTTTTGAATGCCTGATTATGCATTGTACATTTTTTACAAGGAGCTGTCAATGTATGAAAGATGACTGACATGTTCCAGCCTGATATTTTTTCAGCAAGCGATTGCATAGGTGGGTAATTGGGGAATGTTTTATGAGTTATATTCTGATAGCAATGCCTCTATCAGAAATCACGTGGAATAAGGAATAAAAAGCCAACTGGCCAATTCTAGCTCTTCAGAATGGGGATGAATAAGAAGTGGTTTGGTAAATTGGATCTCTGTATTATGTGAGTGAACGAGTTCTAATGTAGTCCAAGGAAAATTTGCACAAGTAGAGATTTTGGGAAATTACTTTGCTCGTTGAAATCTTCGGGAATGGGAATGTCAGGGCACTAACTTGGTTTGGTATAATTCTGGATAGCGATACTAAACGTGAAGTGACCGTTGGGATATTTATCACTTATTAATATTTATTCTCAGGACATAAGCATCACGGGCAAGTCCAATATTGTCAGTTGTGCTTGTGGGAGTGGTGGTGACAACTATCATGAACCGCTGTAATCCATGTGGTATACACACAATGTTGTGTGCCTGGGAGTTCCAGGATTTTGAACCAGCAACAATCATGGAACAGCAGCCTATATCCTACTAGGATGCTATATGACCGGCAGATACTGATTATCCTTTTCCCATTCTGATAGGTTTTGATCACTGGCTGAAATTGAAATAAGAAATGTTATGTTGCACAAATTCCTACGTTGGTGCCATGACACATCAAAATATCTCAATTATTTAAAAACTGTCAAAACATTGTATATGTACCACTGCCTCTAACTCGTTATGCTTGCAGCATTCACCTGCAGTTCTGGACCATATGACAGGAAGACGAAACATTTCACATAGTGAAGGAGACACAAAATGGTGGAGTACCTCAGTGGTTCAGGCAGCATCTCTGGAGAACATGTACAAGTGATGTTTCGGGTCAGGATCCTGTTTCGAACCGAAATGTCACCTGTACATGTTCTCCAGAGAAGTAGCCTGACCCACTGAGTTACTTGAGCACTCTGTGACTTTTTTTGTAAACCAACATCTGCAATTCCTTGTATTTACAGTTGACACGGTGATGTTATTTCCAAGTGAATCCCAGATATGAGATTTATAGCTGTATACTCAAGGCAAATACATCATTTTATTAAACATAACAGCCAAGCAATTCTTCTGCACTGTGCTCAAACGCACATGTGAAATGGACACAAACAGATTTTGACTTAAATTGCAAAATTTTGAGCGTGTGTGCTTTGCAAATATGTTCCACAACACATTCACTCTTTTCGATCCGTTATGCCCATCCAATAAATGTTCAAACAAATCTTCTCATGTTCAAAAATGCCTTTGACAGTCAAATGTGAGTACCCCATAAATTCGCCTTTTTTATTGATCATTTTACATCTTCCAAATTTTCAGGCACAGCGAGAAAAAAAATCTTGACTTTTAATTGCAATATTGTGAGGATTCTTTGAAAGAAAAATATCCTGGGATCCGCTCGGGTCCATGTTTTGTTTATAATATTTTCAATGACAAAATAAAACCCACCTTAAAAATTAAAAAGTTAAATCAGTTGTGGGCTCCTGAATATGCTGTGCCAGATGCACATGTGTCCAAATTCAAAGGGAAATCTTCAAGATGTGGGTCTGGTATTTTGGTCACTCATTGTTTCTGCTGATCTCAGCCACATGGGAAAATATGTGGGTGGTGTTGAGGTATAACACAAGCAAAATGGATGCAATTGTCAGGTGCAATTTTTGGATTGTACCCATGGAGCACAGTCCTGCCTGACAAATGCATTGATTCCATTGTATAGCATATCTATCTGATGTCATTAAAAAACACATGCATTTATTCTGAATTTTAGCAGGGGAAGAAGAAACACCACAATCTACATTTCAAAGGTGTTTTAAAAAAAAAGAATAGAGAGTGGAATCCTTAGCAGAGACATTTATAGATAGTACGTAGGGAGTATCTCACAAGCTGAACTAGACTAAAGGATAATTTTTTACTCCTTATGGAAATGAGTAGGTGGATGTAAAAACAAAGTTAAAGATATAGTTTAGTTTAGTTTAGAGATACAGCGTGGAAACAGGCCCTTCGGCCAAACTGAGTTCGCACTGACCAATGATCCCATGCATCTTAACACTATCCTACACACACTATGGACAATTTACAGTTATACCGAGTATACAAACCCAAGGCAATTAACCGACAAACCTGTACGTCTTTGGAGTGTGGGAGGAAACCAAAGATCTCGGAGAAAATCCGCGTGGTCACGGGGAGAACGTACAAACTCCATACAGACAGCACCCGTAGTTGGGATCGAACCCGCGTCTCTGATGCTGCAAGCTCTGTAAGGCAGCAACTCTACCGCTGCACCACCGTGTCGCAGGTGCGGTTTAAAGAACTATTTGTTAAAATTGAAATCAAATGAAAGGAAGGGTTTCGAGGGCCAGGGAGCAAATGCCCTGTAGGCCAACTTGGTCAGCATGGACAGGACGGGCCGAATGGTCTGTTTCTGCACATTGTGGCTCTTTTCAATGTAGCTCTTTGACACTATCACTCTAATTGATCTGTATGCAACAAGAAAGCCATGAGAAACTTGGTTCACAATAAATTGAAATTGTTCCAATAAGTGTGGGATGGTAGTGAGGAAACCAGATTAGGTTTTGAATGGGTCAAAATTAAACAGATGTAATGCTGATCATGCTTTATAAATAAGTATGTGATGTTAATGTTTAGTTCTGATCTGTAGAATAATCGCAATGGATATTGTATTTCTAAAGAATGTACAAACTTGGGTAGCCAGAAAGATGGAGGGAGTGAATCATGGTAAATTGAACATGTTGCTTGAAAAGTGTTTGTGAGAGGTTTTATCATTATCTACTTTGGGGATTGTAAGGGGATTTAAAAAAATAAGTGATGCTGAATTCTTTCACCTTATCCAGAATAGTGGAATCAGAATGCTCTTCGCCTGCTGTTAATGGGGTATTGATTGTCTCAGAAAGGAATGAATAGCTTTACCACCCAATAGCTTTAATGCAGTCGACGCCACGGGAATCAGAGTCCTAAGGCATGAGTAGAACCCGTTATTATTTTAAGAATGAAGTAATCGTAGCCTACTCAGAACAGGCTTTGTTGGATTCCGTTTGTGATAGAAGAGGTGAGATCCTCCCAAATCAAACATGAGGCACAAGAGACTGCAGGTGCTGGAATCTTGAGCAACAAACAAACTACTTGGGGAAAGCAATGGTTGAGGCAGAATCTGTAGAGGGAAATGGAATGATGACTTTTCGGGTCGGGACCTTCTTCAGACAGGTGAAGAAGTTCCTCCAGCAGTTTGGTTCATTGCTCTAAAACGGAATAACGTGGTTGGATTCTTGATACGGAAGAACGTGAGTCACTGTAGCTGCCGGTGTTAATTGTGACTGTGACAACAACTTATCTGGTAACTCCTGATAATGGATAGTGTCCAAGCTGGCAAGGTACATTGCGACACCTATTGTGTAAGTGTCTTCCTTTCGAAGGACCAAGTTCCCTATGGTAACATTGGACAGAGACGACACTAGTTTAATTCAAATCAAAATCAGTTCAATATCTTTAAGAAAATAATATCTTAAAATGAAATATACAAGTTGGTTGTATAGTGCAGTGAATGCATGTTTGGGAGGAAGAAGTAACTGGATCTATGGTTCTCAAAGCTTCCTATTATTGTGGATTTACTATACCTCATGTCTTGCATTGCAATGCAGTTGCTAGAGATTTATTTCCACATTTAGTCAACAATTTTATTATTTATTATATCATCCTACAGCTCATACGTAAATGGCAGGACATTTAGTGGACTTTGACCTTTCCTGTTGTCTCACAATTCCTATGTTCTGAATCTCCAAAGGCGATGGTTTTGGAAGTAGGAGAAGATAGAGAAGCAGAAGTGCCAGGAAATTGGATTTCATCTTTGTCGGTGGTCGAAAACATTGCAGTGTGTTGCGCTGGTATTAAAGTTGAGGACCCTTCCCCCACCAGAAGAAAATGGCTGAAAATAAATTACAATAGGAGTGGACATGTTTCCACCCAAAAATATATGCATTCAGTTGTGGGCAGTCTGGGTTGCCAGGGAGTACGCCCAGTTTATTGCAGCTGCTTCTACTTGTTGCACAACAATCAGAGAAAAGCTTCAAGGGCCTGTCCCACTTGGGCGCCATGTGCCTCATTTACACGTCATGTAGAAAATTGGTCGACGCGTGGGGGGGTGCGTGGGTGACACGCGCATAGCGTATGGTGAGGCGTGGAATCGCATGCAGTGGCGCGCGGTATCGCGTGGCGCTCCAGGATTTCGTAGTGTACCGAAATCCTCGCGTGCCACCTGCGTGACGTATCGCTTATGCACGCTGACGTCTTGGGTACGCACGCTGATGCATTGGCTACGCAAGCTGATGCATTGGGGTCGCACGCTGTATCGCGTGGTGACGCATGATTACGTCACCGTGCGTCAACGTCCGTAAACTTGCGACGCCGCGCGACGTCCATACGCAGTCAGCCCACCTTTTACGTGTCATGTAACCTCTAACCTCGTAGACACAAACCTCTTCCTGGGTTTCTTGCTAGCCTTTCTTGTTGTATTCCTGCCTGGCTGATCTGTAACTATGAGGGCTGCTGCTAACAGACGTCTCTGTTGTTGCTGTAGCAATAAAATCTGTAGTTCTTCCATGATGGTCATGATGCAGAATAGAGAGGCAGGGTATTCTAATGACGTCACGCGCACCAGACGGCTGCGCTGACGCATGATGACACGTGATTTGCGCGTGACAGTTGCGCATTCCGTCGTGCGTCAGTCACTACCGGCCTGTCGCGTAAATGATGCCCAAGTGGGACAGGCCCTTCAGCCTTTCAAAGCACAGACTGTCTTCACATCAGCCAAATACCAACTACACAGGCAATGGCTGTCGTAGACGGGTGAAAGGCTGGAGAAGCCAAGGGTAAAGTGCCTCGGTTCTCTGAGAGAAGGATCTGCTGAATGAGATAGACCTCTGGAGAACGAATCCAGATGCAATGAAGTAGCACTGGAACAAAATGTGATGACATCATCATCAAAGTGACCTCAACGTACGATAATTATATGAACTATATGTAGATAGACAAATCTCCTGGGCCTGATCAGATATATCTGAGGACACTGTGAGAAGCCCGAGAGGAAATTGTGGGAGCCCTGGCTGAGATTAAATACAGGAGAGATCATTAAATACAGGAGTCATCATTAAATACAGGAGAGATACCGGAAGACCGGAGGGTGGCGAATGTTGTATTTTTGCTCTATTTGTTGTACAAACTGCTCTATTTAAGAAGGTCTGCAGGGAGAAGGCTGGGAACTATAGGCCAGTGGTCTTAATATCTGTGGTTGGGAAGTTACTAGAGAGTATTCTGAGGGATATGATATACACGCATTTAGATGGACAAGGGCTAATTACGGATAGTCAGCATGGTTTTGTACGTGAGAGGTCGTGTCTCAGGAATCTGAGTTTTTTTACCAAAGAGGTTGATGAATGCAGAGCTGTAGATGTTATATATATGGATTTCAGCAAGGCATTCGACAAGGTTCCGCATTATAGGCTGCTCTGGAAGGTTAGATCCCATGGGATCCAAGGAGAGATAGCTCAATGGATAGAAAATTGGCTTAATGGAAGGAAGCAGAGGGTGATGGTGGAAGGTTGCTTTTTGGACTGGAGGCCTGTGACTAGTGGTGTGCTTTAAGGTTCAGTGTTGAGCACATTGCTGTTTATCATCTATTATCAATGATTTGGATGAGAATGTTCATGGCATGGTTAGCAAGTTTGCACTTTTGCATACAAAAGTGGGTGGTATTGCAGATAGTTAAGATGGTTGTGAAAAATTGCAGCAGAATCGTTTGGCCAGGTGGGCTGAGGAATGGTTGATGGAATTTAATACTGAAAAATGTGAGGTGTTGCATTTTGGGAAGACTAACATTGGCAGGACCTACACAATGAATGGTAGGGCTCTGGGGAGTGTCGTAGAGCAGAGGGATCTAGGAGTGCAGGTACATAGTTCGTTGAAAGTGGCACCACAGGTAGATAGGGTGATCAAAAAGCACATTGGCCTTCATCAGTCAGTATTGAGTATAAAAATTGGGAGGTCATGCTGCAGTTACATAAGACGTTGGTGAGGCCACATTTATAGTATTGTGTTCAGTTCCGGGCACCATGTTATGGGAAAGATGTTGTCAAGTTAGAAAGGGTGCAGAGAAGATATATGAGGATGTTGCCAGGTCTCGAGGGAGAGCTGGAGCAGGCTAGGACAGGCTAGAGCACAGGAGGATGGGGGGTGATTTTATATGAGGTGTACAAAATTGTGAGAGGAATAGATTGGGTAGATGCACAGAGACTCTTGCCCAGAGTAGGGGAATCGAGAACCAGAGGACATAAGTTTAAGGTGAGGGGGGAAAGATTTAATAGGAACCTGCGGGGTAACGTTTTCACACAAAGGGTGGTGAGTGTTTGGAATGAGCTGCTTGAGGAGGTTGTTGAGGCAGATAGTATCACAACGTTTAAGAAACATTGGACAGGTAGATGGAAAGGACAGGTTGAGAAGGATATGGGCCAAACGCAGGCAGGTGGGACCAGCATAGATGGCACATGTTGGCCGGTGTGGGCAAGTCATACTGTGGGACTCTATGACTCTAATTACCGGTCACCAACTAATCTTCTCTCACTCTGTCCTCGCCCTCTTCCTCGCGTGCAGAAAAACCACAGAGACACCCATTAAATGGGCTTCACGGATGCTAGATTCTCCATAAAAAATACTATTCTTGTGTGAGCAAATTGGGAAGTGTGTGAGGTGTCTTCAGTGAGTTATGAAGCTGCCTTTTCAAACATCTCATTGTGACTTGAGAGGGTTTTTAAATGGCATTTAAGTGCGATGAGCTATGACCCTGTTTTATTGTCGCTGCCAAAAAACTATTTTGAAACTGGGAATTCCATTTTATGTTGAAAGGCTTCCAATGTGAGTTGCATGACAATTGATGTCATTGGATGTCATCTGATGCTCGGAAAAGTTTAGACATGATAGCATGGATTCTGACTGGAATCAAAGTATTTCTAATATTGTGCGCTGTTCTGCTCACCAGACCGTGGGGAAGATGTGATTACGTTGGGTAAAGGTGCAGAAAAGTATCACAAAGAAATTGTCAGGACTGCAGGGCTTGGATTAAAGGAGACTCAAATGCCCTTTTCCCAGGGCAGGGGAGCCTAAAATTAGAGGACATCAATTTAAGCTGAGAGGGGAAAGTTTTAAAAGGGACATGAGGGTCTAGGTTTTAACACAGAGAATGGTGGATATGTGGAACAGGCTGCCGGTGAAAGTGGTAGAGGCAGATACGATTACAATGTTTAAAAAAAAGACATAGATAGATGCATGGATAGGAAAGATTTAGAGGAATATGTGCCAGATGCAGGCAAGTGGGACTAGCTCAGCATGGATGAGTCGAGCAAAAGAGTCTGTTTCTGTCGAAGATAGACACAAAATGCTGGAGTAACTCAGCGGGACAAGCAGCACCCCTGGAGAGAAGGAATGAGTGACGTTTCAGGTCCAGACCCCTTCTCCAGAGATGCTGCCAGTCCCGCTGAGTTACTACGACATTTTGTGTCTATCTTCGATTTAAACCAGCATCTGCAGTTCCCTCCTATGCACACAGAGTCTGCTTCTGGGATGCATAATTGTTCCCTGACAGGATTGACACCAGATTGCACGGCTTTTGAATCACTGTCCTGGTTTTACCAGTACAATGTATCCAGTTTATAGAGCTAAGGACCTAGAGCAGGATTTTGCAGTATGAAGCCGAAGTAGCTGACAGTACACTTACCAATGGACAGACAGAAATTGAGGCTCTTGTCGGGAAAAAAATAGAAGGCATGGGACAGGTAAAGGCATCTGGGATCTAGCATATCCCTGGAGGAGTTTCAGGAACTGAGGAGCATACTAAAGAAGGAAGATAGATACAAAAAGCTGGAGTAACTCAGCGGGACAGGCAGCATCTCTGGGGAGAAGAAATGGGTGACGTTTCAGGTCGAGACCCTTCTTCAGTCTGAAGAAGGGACTAGACGCCCATTTCTTCTCCCCAGAGATGCTGCCTGACCCGCTGAGTTACTCCAGCTTTTTGTGTCTATCTTCGGATTAAACCAGCATCTGCAGTTCCTTCTTACACATATTTAAGAAGGAAATCAGGAAGACAAAAAGGGGGTAAGAGATAACTCTGGCAGATAATATTAAAGAAAATCCAAAGAGAATGATGTACATTCAGGGAAAGAGGATGACTAGAGAGCGAGAATAGGGACCCTCAGTAACCAAAGTGGTCATCTCGGTGTGGAGACGCAGGAGATGGGCAAAGTCCTCAACCAGTGTTTCTCCTCTGTTTTTACTGTGGATAAAGACATGAGAACTGTGGAACTTGCGACGGATTACGGCTGAGGAGGTGCTGAACATCTTTAGGCGTAGGAAGATAGACAAATCTCTTGGGCCTGATCAGCTACATCTGAAGACACTCTGGGAAACTAGAGAGGAAATTGGCTGAGATATACGAATCATCATTAGATGCAGGTGAGGTGCTGGAAAACATCAGGGTGGCTAATGTTGCACCTCTATTTAAGAAGGGCTACAAGGAAAAGCCAGGGAACTATAGACCAGTGAGCCTAACATCGGTGGCAAGCAAGTTCCTGGAGAGTATTACGAGGGATGAGATACTGCATTTGGATAGACAGGGGCTGATTAGGGATAGCTGGCATGGTTTTGTATGATTCTCACAAATCTGATTGTTTTTTGAAGAAGAAACCAAAAACGTTGATGAGGGCAGAGCATTGTCTATATGGTCTTCAGTAAAGCATTTGATAAGGTTATGCACAGTAGACTGCTCTGGAAGGTTAGATTGGATCCAGGGAGAACTAGCTGACTGGATAGAGAATTGGCTTCATGGAAAGAAGCAATGAGTGATGGTGGAATGTTGATTTTCGGACTGGAGGCCTGTGACTCGTGACGTGCCTCAGTGATCGGTGCTGGGCCTATTGCTGTTTGTGGTTTAAATCAATGATTTGGATGAGAATGTAGAAGGCATGATTAGTAAGTTTGCAGATGTCACTAATGTAGGTGGTACTGTAGATAGTGAAGATGTTTATCAAAACTTACAGCAGGATCTTGATCATTTGGGTGAGTAGGTTGAGGAATGATGAATGGAGTTTTATGCAAGTAAGTGTGAGGTGTACATTTTGGGAAGTCAAACCACGGGAGAGTTGTAGAGCAGAGTGATCTAGGAGTGCAGGTCCATAGTTTCTTGAAAGTTGCATCATAGATAGATAGGGTAGTCAAGATGGCTTTCGGTACGTTGGCCTTCAACGGTCAGAATATTCAGTATAGAAGTTGGGGTGCTAGGTACGGTAGTACAGGGTGTTGGTGGGGACATATTTGGAGTATTGTGTTCAGTTTTGGTCACCCTGCTATAAGAAGGATGTGCAGAGAAGATTTACAAAGATATTGCCAGGGCCTGAGCTCTAAGGAGAGGTTGGGCAGGCTAAGACTTTATACCTTGGAGCACACGCGAATAAGGGGTGATCTTATAGAGGTGTATAAAATCATCAGGGGAATAGATAGGGTAAATGCAGTCTTTTACCTGGAGTAGGGGAATCAAGCACTGGAGGACATAGATTTAAAGTGAGAGGGAAAAGATTTAATAGGAACCTGACGGACAACTTGTTCATTCAGAGGGTGGTGGGTATATTGAACGAGCTGCCAGAGAGGTAATTGAAGCAGGTAGTGTAGCAACATTTAAAATACATTTGGACAGGTGCGTGGATAGGAAAGGTTTAGAGGGATATGGGCCATATGCAGGCAGTTGAACTAGTATAGATGGAGCATTTTGATCGGCATGGGCAGGTTGGACATAAGGGCCTGTTTCCATGCTGGATGACTCTATAACTATGACAATGAGTGGAAAGATACATGTAGGAATCACAAGAATTAGAGTCAGTTTCCCAGTCTGAAGAATGGTCTCAACCTGAAACCGTCACCCATTCCTTCTCTCCAGAGATGCTGCCTGTCCCGCTGAGTTACTCCAGCATTTTGTGTCCATCTTCGGTTAAAATAGATTACAGATTATCTGGTGTTTTGAGCGTGGGAACTTGTGTGCGTTACGCAGGCAACCAGACGGTATTACTGTGTTTAAACAATAAATAAAATGTGCTTCTTGTTGTCAGGGGGGTGGTGGGGGGGGAGTGGGAGGAGATAAAATTGTTCGTTGTCATGCACACTTGTCATCGGCCCGCCAGGGAATTTGTGTGTGTCCCCCCACCCATGTTTTAAAAGTGATTTACTATGGTTGCCAATGCCCCGAGCCATCTGTCCCCGCGGCCGGGGCGGGGGGTGAATCACTGGGTGTGGATGTCGGGCGGTGATGGCGGTGCGTCGCGGTCAGTGACTCTGGGTGGGCGGAGGGACCAGCCTGTCCCACACCTCTGCTCCTTCCGGTGCTGCCGACACACGGCCCGTCACAGTGCGGCCGCACGGTGGAGACGAGGGTGAGGGCGGCCATGGGGTCTGTCCCGAGGGATGCGCTCCTTCGGCCGCTTACAACTTGGTGCTCGGGTTCAGAGTGCCCAGTCACCTGTGGCTTGTGTGGGAAAATGACCCCCACCCTCCCGTCTCCACCGGCCAGTGATGTGATGGACGCGGGGGTCTAGACCAATCGCTGCCAAGTCCCGCCTCCCGGCAACGTCATGTCCGTTATTTGACATTTCGGCAGAGCGGCCATTCGGTGAGTTTGCTTTTAGGCGTCCCGCCCTTTCGGTTAGTTGCCGTTTCGGCTTCGTATACTTTCGGTTATTTGGCTTCCACTTCTTTGCTTCGGCTTCTCGTCCTTCGACGCCACGTCCGCACACGATCTATATACAGATCCATACAGCTCCAGCTTCAGTGGTAAATTGATGCAGTTTTTTAATTCAAATTTATTAACCTCAACTTTCCTGGTAGGTTCGAATGAATGTATTTTGCTGAACATAACTCTCATTTTATATGCACACATTGGTGACTTTACCTACATAAATAAATAAAATGCAAGGGCTTTGATCTATTTTACATGAATAACAGGTATCCAGGGAACAGGATAATTTTATGAAAGATAATTTCCTTGACTGCCGACATGTATCCATAAAGATTTAAATTGGGGCCATTGTACTTCCTACAATAAAAAGTGCATACAATAATGAGAGCACTTACTACTGCCTCAAAATAGACAAAGCAGCAAAAAATATATATATATATATATAATTTTTGGAAAGCTTCTGACTCTTGGAATGGGAGCTTGTTTACTGAAAAAAAATTAAGTAGCATTTAGAGATCTCTGAATGGGCTGAAAATAATCATTCAAAATCAAAATAATCATTCATCACCAATTCTTTTGGTGTGATTTTAGTCATTCCGTATTAACATTTTAGTTTGTTTCTGAAATTAAAGATGAGGAATAATATTGTTTCCTATTTTGCTCAGTAGTTTAGGCAGGACCCACTTAACATGCAGTGAGCTCAGTTTTGCGTGAGTGGCCTTCCTCTCTCTAGCTGAAACATGGGTACCTGAAAATCACGGAATGTGCATGCCATTTTTATGCCACTTCACATGGCTGATGTCCTCCATGCCTTACTGCTTAAGGTGCAGGTAGAACACAGAAGAAATATCACAGAAGATTATGAAGTAACACTAATCTACCTTGAATGAAGAAGACCGCACATTTTGGATTATTCACTTTTTGAACAAGAGAAATGGATTAATGGGCCTGTCCCACTTATGGGATTTTTTAGGCGACTGCCAGCGACCGTCATAGTCGTAGCAGGTCGCCGAAAAACCGGTAACTGGACCCCCCTATGACAATGTCTACTACAATGTCTAAAACAACCTACCACCTAGTCGACGTCAAGCTATGGCAAGCTACTGACAACCGGCGACCAATTAGGACGTCCACCTACAAGTTACGACAAGGTACGACCCTGTCGGCGACAACTGAAGACAATTCAGTCGCTGGTACCTGTCGCCGGTTGACGTAGATTGACGTAGGTAGTCGCCAATGGAATTCACCGAAGTTAGCCAATCTACGTCACCTGGTGACAACCTACGACAGCACCTACGTCAGGAGAAGTCAAGCTATGCTCACTGGCGTCAACCCACAGTCGGCGAAAATTTATGAACATGTTGAAAATCCAGCGGTGACCAGAAAGGCGCTACGACTCTTTGGGCGACTGAGGAGACTACTGACGACCATGCAGGCGACACCCCGACAACCATGTGGCGACAGCCTAGTCACCTGCAGTCGCATAAAAAATAGCCTAAGTGGGACAGGCCCTTAACACTGATTACTAATTGCTAGACACCTCTTTGCTGCATGTTTAATATGAATCACATATGGAGGTTAAGTGCAAAGCTAACCATGGCATGCATTACTTCACAATTTGAGGGGTCTTTTGCTCACTACATACTTGACTGACTTGTACATTAATAATGACATGCATCATTTACGCAGTTATTCTGAACATTTCAGCCCTCTTATCTTACGCATCCTGTCAGGTGATTCATCCTCGCATCCGTTTTATTACACAGGTCAGATGAACTGTTCTACTTTCATTCAATTAAGCATCCACTGAGCCCAGACTGGTTTCTGTCATCGTGGACCCTCCAAGTATATATTTGTTGCGTTTATAGGTAAAGGACTACCAGCATCTGTGGACACCAAATACCGTAATTGTGGATCAAGAATTGGAAATCTGCAAATTCCCATCTTAACAATTCTAATAAAGGCTGATGTTTACCTGGCTCCGGTGTCTAGAACCAAGGATCACACAAATCATAGCACAAAAATAAAGATTAGCCATTCAGTATTGAGTTGAGGAGTAATATTTTTCATTAAGAAGGTAGTGAAGTTTTGTAATTCTTACCCGGAGGTTCCGTGGAGAGTCAGTCATTGAAGCTGTTCAAGGCAGGAATTGATAGAATTTTGGATATTTAGTAAATTGAAGAATGTTTGTATAGGAAAATAGCCCCAAGGTGAAGGATCAGCTGTGATCTTATTAAATTGCTGAACAAATGCAAATGGTTTACTCCTTTCACTTTTTATGTTCTCATATAATCTCCTTCCTTTCCATTAGGAAAGTATTCCAAATGACCTTTTGAGTTAAGCTCTCCTTCTTCATACCACATTCATTTATCAGGGGAACATCCTACTTAAATTTTAAAAAAATCCATGATTCCTGTCATTGGGGAAAGTGAAAGGTGGTCGTGTCTGCCTCATGGGAAGATCCTATGTTGCTTCTCAATGTAGCGGACTTGTCCAACTCCTGCTCTCTACACCAGGAACATCTAACAGTGATGGGTTAGTCCTCCTAAATCCCAAGGGAATTCACCTCTATCATTACGACTGTGGTCTACATCCCACCTCAGGCAGATGTTCGGCGAGCACTGGAGAAGGTGCACGCTGTGGTCGGCAAACACCAGACAGCGTGCCAATTCCTTTCTCATTGCAGCCGCAGACTTCAACAACGCTAGTTTGAAGAAGTCATCTCCGAACTGGCACAAGCACATGTCCAGATCAAATGCTCGTGACCATTACTACTCCAACATCAAAGATGCCAATCGCACCAACCTTTGCCCTCACTTTAGGATGTGAGACCACCTGGCTGTGCTCCTTCCTGCATATAGGCAACGACTGAAGAGGACAGCTCCAGCGATCAGGACTTCACAAAGTTGGTCGGAGAGGCAGAGGAATGACTCCGCCACTACTAGGCATCAGTAGACTGGGTGAGGTTCAAGGACTCGGCAATGGAACTGAATGAATACACCACAGTTGTTACCAAACAAGGGTCTCGATCCGAAACGTCACCCATTCCTTTTCTCCAGAGATGCTGCCTGTCCCGCTGAGTTACTCCAGCTTTTTGTGTCTACCTTTGATAAGGATTTGTATGGAGGGGTGTGTTCCCATCAAGACCATCTTTATCCGGAAGCCTTGGATGAATCAGGAGGTCCATGAGTTACTAAGGACCAGATTTCAGGCGATAAGCACTGGCGAAGAGTGTTCATTTGGGAAGATAAGGTATGAACTTGATAAGGCCATCACAAAGACAAAAATATATTTTGCTCTAACCTGGAGGATGAGATGGATGTCAGGTCTTGCGCACTGTCACTTTCTACTAGGTAAAAACAAGTGTTAGCTCAAGCAACAGCGAAGCATCATTCCCGGACAAGCATCTGCAGTTTTTGTGTCTTGCTCTCAATGCTCTCAATGTTCACTTTGAAAGGGAGAACACTGGTGTTCCTTCTCAGGTACCCGTAGCCCCAGTTACATTATAATCACAGTCACTGAGGCCAACGTCAAAAGATACTTCATTGGATGAACACTCGGAAAGCGTTTGGCCCTGATGTAGTCCCTGGTCCTAGTTTTGATACCTGCGTGGACCAACTGGCTGGAGTTTTTGCAGATATCTTCAAACCTCACAACTAAAGTCTGAGCTTTCCACCTGCTTTAAAAGGGCATCAATAATACCGATGCTCAAGAGGAATAAGGTGGCATGACTATTATCAGGAAAGCAGACTATTATCTAAATGGTGGCCGATTAGGAAAAGGGGAGATGCAACGAGATCTGGGTGTCATGGTACACCAGTCATTGAAAGTAGGCATGCAGGTGCAGCAGGCAGTGAAGAAAGCGAATGGTATGTTAGCATTCATAGCAAAAGGATTTGAGTATAGGAGCAGGGAGGTTCTACTGCAGTTGTACAGGGTCTTGGTGAGACCACACCTGGAGTATTGCGTACAGTTTTGGTCTCCAAATCTGAGGAAGGACATTATTGCCATAGAGGGAGGGCAGAGAAGGTTCACCAGACTGATACTTGGGATGTCAGGACTTTCATATGAAGAAAGACTGGATAGACTCGGCTTGTACTCGCTAGAATTTAGGAGATTGAGGGGGGATCTTATAGAAACTTACAAAATTCTTAAGGGGTTGGACAGGTTAGATGCAGGAAGATTGTTCCCGATGTTGGGGAAGTCCAGGACAAGGGGTCACAGCTTAAGGATAGAGGGAAAATCCTTTAGGACCGAGATGAGAAAAACATTTTTCACACAGAGAGTGGTGAATCTCTGGAACTCTCTGCCACAGAGGGTAGTTGAGGCCAGTTCATTGGCTATATTTAAGAGGGAGTTAGATGTGGCCCTTGTGGCTAAAGGAATCAGGGGGTATGGAGAGAAGGCAGGTACAGAATACTGAGTTGGATGATCAGCCATGATCATATTGAATGGCGGTGCAGGCTCAAAGGGCCGAATGGCCTACTCCTGCACCTATCTTCTATGTTTCTATGTTTCTATGACACAATGACACTAACGATCGTGGTGATCCATTGTTTTGATCGGGTGGTTATGACGCATATCAACTGGTACCTTAGTAAGGACCGGGGCCCATTACAATTTGCCTACTGCCACAATAAGTCAACAGAAGATGTGATCTCACTAGCTACCCACTCACGCTGGACCACTTGGACAATAAGAACACCCACGTCAGGTTGTTGTTCATCGACTACAGCATGGTATTCAACACCATCCTCCCCTCCAAACTTATCATCAAACTCGGAGAATAGAGTCTCTGATCATTCCTCTGTACCTAGATCCTCGACTTCCTCATAACAGACCGCAATCAGTACGAATTAGTAACAGTATTTCCTCCTTGGTAACCATCCGCACGGGGGCACGTCAGGGCTGTGAGCTCAGTCCCCTGTTCTCTCTCGACACCAAGGACCATGTAGCCAGGCACAGATCCAACACCATCTTTAAATTAGTTGATGATACCACTGCTGTTGGACAAATAATGGGTAATGATGAGTCAGAGTATCAGAAGGATATTGAAAATCTGATTGAATGGTGGCAGAGCAATAGTCATGCTCGCAAGATCAAGGAGCTGATTGTTGACCAGGATGGAAAGCCAAGGATCCATGAACATGTCTCCATCGACAGGGCAATGGTGGAGAGAGTCGACAGCTTCAAGTTCCTGGGTGTGCGTAACTCTGCAGATCTGTCCAAGGCCCAGCACATTGATGCAATCACAATCACATCAGTGCCTCTGCTTTCTGAGAAGATTGTGGAGATTTGGAATGTCGACAAATTCTCTATTGTACTTCAGCAGATTTACAGTCAGGAGCGTACCGACTGGTTGCATCACGGCCTGGTTTGGTAACTTGAACTCCCAGGAAGGAAGGAGATTACGTAGATACTTCTCGATCCATTGCAGGTACAGACCTCTCCACTATCAAAGGGATCTACAGAAGGGGCTGCTTCAAAAAGGCAGCTTTTATCATCAAAGACCCATACCACCCTGGCCAAGCTCTCATTTCATCCTATCAGTGGGAAGAAGGTACAGGAGCCTGAAAACCATGAGCACCAGATTTAAGAACAGCTTCTTCCTAACAATCATCAAGTCTTTGAACACTATACAACATCAACCTCAGCAGCTATGAGCTTCTATGGAATATCTTTCATTGCACTAAGGACTTCGGTTTTTGCATCAGTATGATGGTTAATAATTTATTGAATTTTGAAAAATTATTAGGTATTTTCTGTGTAAATTACATTTATGAACCTGTTAAGCTGCTGCTAGCAAGAATTGTATTCATCCGTTGTCAATACATATGACAATTACATGCTCCAGACTCCTCACTATATTGTGTGTCCACGCTTTCAACCAAAGGAATATGTGTAAATGAACAACATTTTGTACACATTATTTGATAATTTGATAAAGATATTTTTACGCATTGGGATTGAGAGCATTGATTTGCAATCCTGAAGCAATGATTTCTGTCTAAGGAATGTCTTCTCATCTTCAGAATTCAGGGTTCAGAATTCTTCTCATCTGATAGGAATCACACCTGAAATACAGAAAGCTAATTTAGCTTTTCCTAGATGTTTTTGTCCTAATCTATATAATTCGTAACAAAAAAGGCACAAAGTGCTTGAGTAACTTAGCAGGTCAGGCAGTGTGTCTGGAGAACATGGATAGGAGACGTTGTGTGTTTTTAAGATTGGTATGAATGCTAACATCAGAAAGTTTAGCTCTAATGGGGTTCAGAGGTTAAAATTCAGCTGTGGATTAATATGTATATATTTTATCATTTTGAAAGACATTTTTTATAATCATAGGATTGTGTTTCATGGTGACACAAGCTACTGCAGATGTTGGTTTACAAAATAGGACACACAGTGCTGTACTAACTCAGCGTGCCATTCAGCATCTCTGGAGATCATTGAGACCCTTCTTCAGACTGTTCCAAGTTCAATAAGAACAAGGTTAATAAATTCAATAAGATTAAGATTTGTGTCTATCTTCGATTTAAACCACATCTGCAGTTCTTTCCTACACCTTCAATAAGATCAAGTTTGATCTTTTACCTCAGCACCACTTTCTTGTGCTAATCCATATCCCTTGATTCCCTAAATATTCAAAAATCTGTCTTCAATGTACTCAGTTCCCAAGCCTCCATGACCCTCGGTGGTAAAAAAACTCCAAAGATTTACCACTCTCATGATGAAGAAACTTCTCCTCATCTTTCCTTGAATGGCTGCACGTGTATTTTAAGACTATTCTGGCACCCCAGTTCGAGGAAACATCGCCCTTGCGTTAATCTAATATGCCTTATGCATTTTCTGTAGGCTCTTCAGCAACATTGCCTTTTGTTAATTAGAGCTGAATATAACATGGCAACCTTGGATGTCAGTGTTGTCCAATCTGAAATACCTATTTCTTCATATTTTACCAACTGCGATCAATAAAGGGAGCAGAGTAGCATAATGAATCTCAGAGAGGTGAAGAAGTGAATTCGTTTAGAGCAGATACTGCACTGGATTTATTTTTAGAGAATCTTTGTTGGAACTGGATGATTTATTAAAATGTAAATGGCTTAAAGTTGTTGGAGACAGAACTGATGATTGCTGAAGGGCAATGGAGGTTTTTAGGTTCTAATCAGTTTTCTTTGAGTAAATCACTAAATCCTGGCTCAAATTGTACTTGTTTCCCACCTTGGAATTAAGTTACCAGTGTTTTTCTTCTCAGTTCAAACCAACAAGCTTGGAATGGCTGATGGGTGATGTATAGTCTAAATTGCGACATCATCATATGCTGCTTGCTGGAAGGTTGATGTGCCAAAGGTTTATTGTTTTAAAGTGTGAGGACCCTTGTGGTAAATCAATAAAGGTTTTTCAATTACTTGCCCCTTGATCATCGCGAGATTGTAGTAGGTATAGGACTTGACCAGGGCAGGTGATTGAGCCCACATTCAAAGGAGTAAAGTCAAGTCAAGTACCATGACTTGCACACGTACGGTGAGCGAGAAGAACAATGAAAATCTTGTTTACAGCAGTTTCACAGGCACGTAAGCTCAGACAACATAGGAAATCTCAAATTGTGCATAAATTACACATCTAGTTTACAAGAGAGTGAAAAGAAAATGATTGCAAAAAGCAAGACATTAGTGTGAAACACAATTAGAAAACAAGTCCATGATTGTCCAAGTCTTGGTCCTTAGTTTCACTGCTGAGGTAGGGTAAAGGGCCTGTCCCACTTTCACGACCTAATTCACGACCTCTGCCCTTGACTCATACTCGCAGCATGGTCATCACGAGGTCGTAGGAGGTCGTAGGTAGGTCGTAGCAGGCCCTGATGCTAGTCGTAGGTACTGGTGGCATCAAGTAGGTCGGGGCGTTTTTTCTAGCATGATGAAAAATGTCCACGAGTAAAAAAGGTCGTGAATTAGGTTGTGAAAGTGGCACAGGCCCATAAGGGTTGTGCTGGTGATGGTGAAGACCTGATGGTTAGGGAAAGTAGTTCTTCCTGAACTTGGTGGTGTGGGACCTGGGGCTTCTGTACTTCCTTCGTGACAGCAGCAGCAAGAAGTGACCATGACCCAGATGGCGGAGATCCTTGATGATAGATGCTGCCTTCTTAAGATAATGCCTCGTGTAGATACTTTTGATGATGGCAGGGCTGAGACCATCTCTCTCTGCAGCCTCTTGCCTTCCTCTGTGTTATTATTGCTGAACGGAGCCATGATGATGCAACCAGTCAGGACACGTTCTATATTATATCTGTAGACATTTGTTAAAGTATTCGGTGGCATGCCAAATCTCTTCAAACTTCTAAGAAAGTGGGGGCGCAGGTTTGCCTTCTTCATGATTACATCTATGTGTCTGTACCAAGACATGTCATGCAAGATGTTACCATCCAGGAATTTGAAACTGGGAACTGTTTACTGATGACCCATTGATGAAAACGGGCCTGCAGCCTGCTGACTTCCCCTTTCTAATGTTCCTTTGTTCTGCTGACATTGAATGAGAGGTTTAAGAAGGAACTGCAGATACTGGAAAATCGAAGGTAGATAAAAATGCTGGAGAAACTCAGCATCTATGGAGCGAAGGAAATAGGCAACGTTTCGGGCCGAAACGTTGCCTATTTCCTTTGCTCCATAGATGCTGCCGCACCCGCTGAGTTTCTCCAGCATTTTTATCTACCTTGAATGAGAGGTTGTTTAGTTTAGTTTTAGCCGCAACAAAGTCAATTGGGCGATCAAGAATACTTGCTTAGTAAATGAGAGATCCATTCAGCAGTCTGATAACAGCTGGGAAGAGACTACTCTTGAATCTCGTGGTACATACTCTTCCAAGCTTTGGTATCTTCTGCTCGATGGGAGAAAAAGAGGTAATGATCTGGGTGAAAAGGATCATTGATTATGTTTCCTGCTTTGCTGAGGCAGGATGACGTGTGGATGGAGTCAATGAGGGGGAGACTGGATTGCGTTATGTACTGGGCTGCGTCCACAGCTCTGCAATTTCGTGTGGTGTTGGGCAGAGCAGTTGCCAAACCAAGCGTGATGCATCCGAAAAGGTTGCACTCTGTGGAGCATCTGAACATTAAGATCTTTGGGCACAGTTACCATGACTATTCACAGGACTTATTATTTTTCAGTTATCAATCTTGCAGATAGTAAAATGATATCATGACTTGCAGCCAACTTCATACCTCATTAGGTGTAAATATTACAACAGTCTCGAACAATTAAAATGAATCGGCATATCATTCGCTAAACTTAATGTAGGTGGAAAAAATATATTTCTCCAATAAATTGTTCCTAAATTAGATGCTCATTGTATGGTAATCTATGGGAGTGAAAGAGTTAAATTGAAGTAAACTAAATACCAGGTTACTCAACTATGTTTATGTGCTGTCGTTATGTTTGACACTACGCAAAAAATGTTAATGGTATTTTACATGAAAATAATAAAGAAATAGACAATAGGTGCAGGAGTAGGCCATTCGGCCCTTTGAGCCAGCACCGCCATTCAATTTGATCATGGCTGATCATCCACAGACAGTACCCCATTCCTGTCTTCTCCCCATATCCCCTGACTCCGCCATCTTTAAGAGCCCTATCTAGCTTTATTTAATCTTTAATTAACAACTGTAGGCTGTGCAGGAAAAATGTATGTGAGGGTTGTTCTGATGTTTTCATTTTTAGTCCATTATACTAGAATTTAGTTATTTGTAAATTGTACTAATGTGATGAACAACGCTGAACAGCCAAGGAGTGTGACTCCACCATTGAATGCACCTGCCATTGCACTGTGCTGCCAATTCTATGGCTTACATATCATTTGTGCTGCTCTTATTAGACCATATAGAAGATTTTACATCAAGCTCATTTACAAACTAATAAATTAGAATACAAGACATTTTAGTTATGATGCCCTGGGTTCATGTACAGTCAATATATCCCCAAACTGTAATGATTTCTGACCATATGCTGCGATTTCAACATCATTTCTACCAACTGTGGTAGTTTTGCAGCTAATAGACGTTAACCTACTCATTGCACTGTATTCGCCAAGTTTTACTGTAATATTGAAATTGAACCTGAAGAAGGGTCGACCCGAAACGTCACCCGTTCCTTCTCTGCAGAGATGCTGCCTGTCCCGCTGAGTTACTCCAGCGTTCTGTGTCTATCTTTGATGTGTAGTTCCTTCCTACACATGATACTATCGTAGTCAGACTGAAGCATGGAGTAAATACAAGAGAGAGCAAGAAGATGAGGGCATTTTGTTCCTCGATCAACAGGTTATCTCTAACTGAATTCTTCCAGGTTTTATTTTACTATTTATAGGGATTCTAATTCATGACAGAAATAAATGAGACACATTATTGGGTTTAACTAGGTACACTATTAGCCCTGCATAAAATGTATCCCAGACTATCAAGGGAAGCAAGGTAGGAAATAATGGAATTTCGGAGCAATCCAATCTCCTTTACCTACAGGAGTAGCCAGCCTTTAAAGGATGGTAAAGTACTGTTATTTAAAATGGGAGGGAGGAAATCTGAATATGCATTTTTATTGTGGAATAAAGATCTCACAGGAAATATGATCCCCATGTCCACCGAAGAATAAGATATTAGGCTGAAAAGCTTACAATGATGGAAAGAATAGTAGCAGACATGGGGATTAGGAGAATGTTTACAATTAAAAAATGGATAGGATGAGAATGAATGTGAAATTAATAAGAGAAGGAGAAACCAATTGTTGGATCTTCCTCGAGTAAATAAAAGAGGAAAAGCATAGCAAAAGCAACTTTTTTGTCTACAGTAAGCTTAGACGTAGGCAATTAAAAGAAAGGTTAAAAGAGAGGTTGACCTATATTTTTTGTTATCTGTTTTTCTATAAGAAGAAACGAGAAGAATATTTAAAGGACTTCTTCTTTTCGTGTCCATCTTGTTACGAATGTTGACCTCGCTGCCATCGTCCGTCCTGAAAAGGACGCAAGCTTCCGGCGACAATCAGTGGAAGCCATCACTTGTTGCAATAGATGATGGTGGTTCCAGAATTAGTTCAGGATACTTCCAGTTTCCAGTCCCGCGATGTGGACACTTCTGCTATGGGGCCATATCTACAGATAATAGACACCAATGCACAAAAGGGAATGAAAAACTTAAAAGAACAGCTAAGTGGTTAGTTATGGCCAATAGCAAAGTGGTTGACTCTTATCCGCCCTTTGAGATGACACAAATGCTGTCACATTTGATGTCCAAATGATGGACAGTAAATGCTGTCTTTGCTCACAATATCTAAATAAATAAATAAAAGAACTTGAAGATAATAAAATGTGTAGGTTAGAGCTAATATATATTTGATGGTCGATGTGCGCTGAAGAGCCTGTTTCTGTTTCCATGACTATAAAAATCACTAGGCAAACTAATAGGACGAAGGGTTGAGACATTTCTGGCTCCGCTGCCTACATCTTAGAGTGAGGAAAGAAATGACTGCAGTGGTAGCAGATGCATTGGTTATCAACGTACAAAATTCTCTCAATTCTGGAAAGATGGCGCAGCGGTAAGATTGCTGCCTTACAGTGCCAGGGACCCGAGTTCGATCCTAACTACGGGTGTTGTCTGTACAGAGCTTGAATATTCTTCCCATGACCTGCGTGGGTTTTCTCTGAGATCTTCGGTTTCCTCCCATTCTCCAAGGACGTACAGGTTTGTAGGTTAATTGGCTTGGTATCATATCTATCTATATTTAAAACTGTGTGTGTGTGTGTGTGTGTTTCTGCCTGCCTGTGTGTGTGTGTGTTTCTGCCTGTCTTGTGGGTGCCAGCCTTCCTTTGATTCGTTTCTACGCCAACAGCACACGCAGAAACACCGAGATTTTTCCATTTCGGTAGAGATTTCACTTTTCATTCCAAGTATCCACTCCTGTTTAAATTTCGGCATCTTTATGTACACATTTTAAATAAACTCCTTCTTCCCCCCCCCCCCCCCCCATCACTCATTTTGTCTCCTCCTGCTGGCCAGCCACCATAACGGCTGCTGCCGCCCGGCTCTGCTCCAAAAACGACGGCATTTTTTTCTTTCGCTAGCGATTTTCGCCTCGGGGTCTGAAGCACGTTCGGGGTCCAGACCCAATGGGTCTGCACTTGGTCTAGTAACTTATAAAACTCTGATCTTGGATGTTTACTTGTTGGGATGTTTGCTTGCTTGAACCTATTCTTTAATTGACATCTCCTCGAAAACCTGATGCAGTAACGGTGACATTTTTACATATTCCGGTGGAGATTTACCTCATGATTTCAAAAATCCCCTCATCTGTAAATTTGATTCATTAT
The DNA here is from genome assembly GCA_038087875.1 of Malacoraja senta. Taxonomy (NCBI): domain Eukaryota; kingdom Metazoa; phylum Chordata; class Chondrichthyes; order Rajiformes; family Rajidae; genus Malacoraja; species Malacoraja senta. The sequence goes on from CM075981.1 coordinate 51,444,580, forward strand.
TTCCCGAGTTTTTAGTAAAATTGTTCACCAATCTGACATCTTTTTAAAATCTAACGTGCTGAAGCGAGCTGGGTGTGTGTGTGTGTGTGATGGATGGTGTGTGTGTGTATGTGTGTGTGTGTGTGTGTGTGTGATGGAGGGTGGGTGTGTGTGAGCCCAACAGCCATGAGTGACTGAACTGCGAGCCCACCAGCCATGAGTGACTGAACTGCGAGCCCACCAGCCGTGAGTGAGTGAACTACGAGCCCACCAGCCATGAGTGAGTGAACTGCAAGACCACCAGCCATGAGTGACTGAACTGTGAGTCCACCAGTCATGACTGACTGAACTGTGAGTCCACCAGCCATGACTGAATGAACGGTGGGTCCACCAGCCATGAGTGACTGAACTGTGAGTCCAAGAATCCATTCGGCCCACATTGTCCATACTAGCCCTCTGGAAACCAGTCCCTTCAGCCCACAACACCCATACTAGTGCTCCAGAAAGCCCCCCCACTGGCCACCAATATTGGAATTGGTGGAAAGGTGGAATATTGCATTGGGGGACCAGCCCTTCCATGTGAGAATGGGACCCAACGGGTCCCACTTAGTCTAGTAGTTTATAAAAAATGTAGCTTGAAAGATGGACACCATTCTTTAACCGAATAGTAAACCTGCTTACTGTCTCATCCTTGCCAGGACTGGAGGGTCTGAGTTATAGGGAGAGGTTGAGTAGACTGGGTTTCTATTCCTTGGAGCGCAGGAGGATGAGGGGTGATCTTATAGATGTGTATAAAATCATGAGAGGAGTAGATCGGGTGGATGCACAGAGTCTCTTGCCTAGAGTAGGTGAATCAAGAACCAGAGGACATAGGTTTAAAATGAAGGGGGAAAGATTTAATAAGAATCTGAGGGGCAACTGTTTCATTCAAAGGGTGGGGGGGGGGGGGAGTGTATGGAACGTGCTGCCAAAGAAGGTAGTTGAGGCTGGTGATATCACAATGTTTAAGAAACATTTAGACATGAACATGGATAGGACAGGTTTAGAGTGATATGGGCCAAATCAGGCAGGTGGGACTAGTGTAGATGGGACATGTTGGGCGAGTTGGGCTGAAGGGCCTGTTTCCACGCTGTATGACTCTGACTCTATGAGAAGCTTGGGGATGATAGAGAGTTAAGGGAGTTGTACTCTGATAATCTGGAACATGTGTGTGTCAGGAAAGAGAACGTATTAGAGGTTATTGAGCACATCAAAGTAGATAAATCCACAGGCCTGATGATATCCATCCCAAGGTGTTATGAGAAGCAAGGGAGGAGATTGCTGTGGGTCTGATGGAGATTTTTGCATCATCTTTTAGTTTAGTTTAGTTCATTATTGTACCAACAGTGAAAAGCTTTTTGTTGTGTGAAAATTGTTAGGTACAGGATTTATGATCATTTGATTAGGAGAATCAGCATGGTTTTATTCATGGGAAATCGTGCCTGACAAATCTATGTTGCTTTGAGCAAGTTGCCGAGAAAATTGTTGGAGGCAAGTTGGTAGATGTGGTGTACACAGATTGTAAAAAGGTTTGACAAGATCCTGGATGGCGGGCTGGTCTAGAAAGTTAAGGAACGTGGCAAATGGAATACAGCATAGCAAAGTGTACGGTCATTCACTTTGGTAAAAGGAAGGACTACTTTCTGAATGCGGAGAGGATTCATAAATCGGAGGTGCAAAGATATTTGGGAGTGGGAGTGCTAGATTCCCACATTTTTAATATTGTGAGCAGGTTAGGGTCCCGTATCTGAGGAGCATGTGCTGGCTTTGGAGAGAGATCCAGAGGAGGTTTACACGAATGATCCCAGGATTGATTGGGTTCACATATGAGGAGAGTTTGAATACCCTAGGCCTGCACTCGTTGGAGTTTAGAAATATAAGGGGGAGATTGAAACCTATCGATAATGAAAGGCCTGGATAGAGTGGACGTGGAAATTATGTTTCCAGTAATGGGAGAGCCGAGAACCACAGGGCACAGCCTCAGAATAAAAGGATGAGGCTTAAAAATGGAGAAGAGGAGGAATTTCTTTAGCGGTGAATCTGTAGAATTCCTTCACAGGTCATTGATGGCAGTGGAGGCCAAGACATTGGGCATTTTTAGGGCCGAGATTGATAGGTTCTTTGTTAGTAAAGGTGTCAAAGGTTAAGGAAAGAAGGCAGGGGAATGGGTTGAAAGGGAAAAATTAATCAGCCATGATCGAACGGCAGAGTAGACTCGATGGGCTGAATGGCCTAATTCTGCTCTTATGGTCTTGTCGATCCAATGTGTTTTGGCAAACTGGATCAGAATTTAGCTTGATAGGAGACGGCGGTAGTTGTAGATGGTAGAGACAAAATGCTGGAGCAACTCAGCGGGACAGGCAACATCTCTGGAGAGAAGGGATGGGTGACATTTCGGGTCGAGACCCTTTTTCAGACTGTTGTAGATGGTTGTTTGTCTGACTGCAAGTCTGTAACCAGCGGTATGCTGCAGGGATCGGTGCTGGAACCTTTCCTGTTGTCATGTATATAAATGACTTTGGATAAGAATATCTGTGGTCTGGTATGTAGGTTTGCTTATGGATTGGTGGAGTTTCAATTTTTTTCTGTTATCCAACCATTCTGCAAATCGAAAACCCCCTCACCTGTGTTCACCAATTACCTGCCATAATTTGTCCTGCCCATCCTTTCTTCCAGCTTTCCTAACCCCCCATCCCACTGCAGTCTGAAGAAGGGTCCCTACACGAAACATCACCTATCCATGTTCCCCAGGGATGCTGCCTGACCTGCTGGATACGCCAGCATTTTGTGTTCTTTTTTGTAAACCAGCATCTGCACTTCATTGATTTAAAATCTTGATCAATTCAATGTCAGGCTTAGAGTAGGTTGGAGGCATAAGAGGCTCCAGATGCCAGAAGCTGGAATTAAACAAAGGAGAATGCTGGTAGAACTCAGCGGGTTAGAGATCAGCTTTGGAGGGAAATGGACAGTCAACATTTAGGATCAAGACACATTGAAAGAGTAGATGCCCAGGATAGAGAAGTGGAGGCGAGGATTGGGGCAAGAACTAGCAAATAATAGTTGGAATGTGTAGGAAGAAACTGCTACTTCTTCTTCTTGCGTATGGCGTGTGCAGCCTAAAGTTGTAGGACAACTTGTTCTATTTGATCTTATTTGATTGTGCACGCCAGGTTGATTGCATTCGTCGAAACAGGGCAGACCACGTGAAGGTTGCAATCTCCCACCCCGAAGAAACTGCTGATGCTGGTTTACACCAAAGATAGACTTAAAACGCTGGAGTAACTCAGCGGGACAGGCAGCATCTCTGGATAGAAAGAATGGGTGACATTTTGCGTCTTCAGTCTGAAGAAGGGTCTCGACCCTAAATGTCACCCATTCCTGCTATCCAGTAATAATGGGATACAGGTTAGGAGGGTTAATTGACAGAAACGTTGTCCGGTGCGTTTAGTTAGATGAGTAACTATAATGGCCTACTCCACATCAATATTCTGTGTGCAACTTTGATTTTGCACATTGGGGGCAAGTCCAATCCCCTGCTGCGGGAAAATGTGAGAAAACAATGGGTGTGACTTCCTGCAGGGCTACAGAAGGTCAGCCCATTTGTTGTTTATTTTACACTTCACTGAAACTCAAATATTTCATTCGTCATTCTTCCAATCTCTACTTTCTAATCTTGACTTGATTTGTTTGCTTTGGCCCTTTTGTTAAGGTTAACGTTTTGACCATATGTTTAGGAATACGTTATTACAGTTGGACATTCTAAATCTGTGAGCCAAATTGAATAAGATTCAAATTAATCGGTGATGCTGCTTACAAATATTTTTTGTGAAGACAAGGATATGATAGAAAAATAAATCCTCTTAATAGGCTCTTCCAGAATTCATTTTCCTGCCCACTCAAAGCTTTACCGTAAGTCTTAGTTCTCCTTATAGATTGATCTTCTAAGCTTTATCCACTGTTTTCCTTTTAAAATTCTATCCACTTGGTGTTTCTAACCTTTCGGTCACTAGAAAAACAATTGTGTGATTACTAGAAGATCGACACAAAATGCTGGAGTAACTAAGCAGCACCGGCAGCATATCTGGAGAGAAGGAATGGGTGACGTATCGGGTGGAGACCCTTCTTCAAACTAGAGTCAGGGGAAAGGGAAATTGGAGATATAGACGGTGATGTGGAGAGATATAGAACAAATGAAGGAAAGATATGCAAAAAAGTAACGATGATAAAGGAAACAGGCCGTTGTTTGCTCGGTGTGAATGAGAACCTGGTGTGACTTGGGTGGGGGAGGGATGGAGAGAGAGAGAATGTAGGGGTTACTTGAAGTTAGCAAAATCAATATTCATACCACTGGGCTGTAAGCTGCCCAAGTGAAATATGAGATGCTGTTCCTCCAATTTGCATTTAGCATCACCCTGACAATGGATGAGACCTAGGACAGAAAGATCAGTGCGGGAATGGGAAGGGGGATTACAGTGTTTGGCAACCGGGAGATCAGGTAGGTCCAGGTGGACTGAGCGAAGGTGTTCAGCAAAACGATCACACAGTCGACGTTTGGTCTCGCCGATGGGGAGGAATCTGCCTGCAGACAGGAATTGACACAGCTGGCATCCTGGTGCCATGACAACAACCTGGAGCTCAATGCTCTTCAGACGATGGAATTGATTGTAGACTTTAGGAGAGCTCCCCCTCCCCTCCCCCCACTCACAATCAACAACACCACAGTCACATCTGTGGTAGACAAAATGCTGGAGTAACTCAGTGGGTGAGGCATCATCTATGGAGCGAAGGAATAGGCAACATTTCGGGTCGAGACCCTTCTTCAGAATCTGTGGAGTCATTTAAGTTCCTTGGAGCCATCATCTCCAGGGACCTTAAATGGGAGGCCACCATTGACCCCACAGTCAAAAAGGCCCAACAGAGAATGTACTTCCTGCGGCAGCTGAGAAAGTTGCGCCGGTGGGCGGCGCGACTTTCGTCTGCAGCGGCCTCTGCAGTCCGTCTGTCTTTTTATTATTTTTGTCTCGTTTTTATGTAGTTTTTTATTATTTTTTTTGTCGGGGTATGTGTGTGGGGGGGTGGGGGTGGGGGTGGGGGGGGGGGAAACTTTGAAATCTTTCCGCTGCACGGGAGACCCGACCTTTTCTTTGTCGGGTCTCCGTTGTCGTTGGGGCTGGGCAACGTGGAGTGGCCTCCAGCAGGAACGACCTGGGGCTCCAGTTGTGGAGCTGCGGACTACTCACCGTCGCGGGGCTGGCCGAGTCCGGAGCGGGTGGAGCTGTGGTGGAGCGCTGCTGCTACCCGACCGCCGGAGATTCGGAGGCTACAACCGCGTGTCTGGCGGACGGCAACACCGTAAGCCCGCGGGTCCCTGGTGGGAGACCGCTTTTCGGGGCTTCCGCAGCGGCGACTTCTCCCGCCCGAGTTGCGGGGTTGAAGCGCACCTGGAGCGGGGCTTTATCCCCCCGCGCGGCTTGGAATGGCCACCGGACTTTGCGGGCGCGCGCCGGGGCTCTAACACCAAGACCCGGTGCGCGACCTTGCATCACCCGGCGTGGCTTTAATGGCTACGGGACAATCACCATCGCCCGCCGGGGGCTTTGACTTTGACTCTGACATCGGGGGGGGGGGGGGGGGGGAGTGCAGTAGAGAGATACATTTTTTTGCCTTCCATCACAGCGCTGTGATGGATGTAATGTGTAAATTGTGTTGTGTCTCGGGTCTTCTTCGTTTTGTATTGTATGGCTGCAGAAACGACATTTCGTTTGGACCTCAAGGGGTCCAAATGACAAATTTGTCCAAAAGACAAATAAATTGAATTGAATTGAATTGAATTGAATTGAATTGAACACAATTTGCCACTGGCAATGATGGTCCAGTTTTATACTGCCATCATAGAGTCTGTCCTCACCTTCTCCATCACGGTCTGGTTTGGCTCAGCCACCAAGCACGACATCCGGAGGCTGCAGCGCATCGTTCGATCAGCTGAGAAGGTTATTGGCTGCAACCTTCCCCCCATCGACGAACTGTACACGGCAAGGGCCAGGAAACGAGTGGGTAAGATAATCTCTGACCCCTCTCACCCTGGCCACAAACTCTTTGAATCACTTCCCTCTGGAAGGCGACTCCGGACTGTCAAAGCCGTCACAGCCAGACATAAAAACACCTTTTTTCCACGACCAGCAGCTCTACTCAACAGCCAAAAGTCTGTAGCCTCCTTTTGCTCTGGTGTTTTATTTCATTCTTCAAATGTTTAAATTATAATATTTTATTTTTATTTGTCTACTGTATATCGTGTTGTTACTTACGAGCAAAGCACCAAGGCAAATTCCTTGTATATATACAGTGCATTCAGAAAGTATTCAGACCCTTCCACTTTTTCCACATTTTGTTACGTTACAGCCTTATTTTGAAATGGATGAAATTCTTTTTTTTATCATCAATCTACACACAATAGCCCAGAATGAAGCGAAAACAGGTGTTTAGAAATTTTTGCAAGGAAATTACAAAGAAATAACTGAAATATCACATTTACCTAAGTATTCAGACCCTTTGCTATGACACGCAAAATTGGGTTCATCCTGTTTCCATTGATTATCCTTGAGATGTTTCTACAACTCGATTGGAGTCCACCAGTGGTAAATTAAATTGATTAGACATGATTTGGAAAGGCACACACCTGTCTATATAAGGTCCCACAGTTGACAGTGCATGTCAGAGCAAAAACCAAGCCATGAAGACAAAGCAATTATCCGTAGACCTCCGAGACAGGATTGTGTCGAGAAACAGATCCTGGGAAGGGTATAAAACAATTTATGGAGCATTGCAGGTCCCGAAGTGAACTCCGTCATTCTTATATGGAAGAACTTTGGAACCACCAGGACTCTTCATAGAGCTGGCCGCCCCGCCAAACTGAGCAAACGGGGAAGAAGGGCCTTGGTCAGGGAGGTGACCAAGAACCCGATGGTCACTCTGACAGAGCTCCAGAGTTCCTCTGTGAAGATGGGAGAAACTTCCAGAAGGATAACTATATCTGCAGCACTCCACCAATCAGGCCTTTATGGTAAAGTGGCCAGACGGAAGCCACTCCTCAGTAAAAGGCACATGACAGCCCGCTTGGAGTTTGCCAAAAGGCATGAGAAACAAGATTCTCTGGTCTGATGAAACCAAGATTGAACTCTTTGGCCTGAATGCCAATCATCACGTCTGGAGGAAACCAGGCACCGCTCATCACCTGGCCAATACCATACCTACGGTGAAGCATGGTGGTGGCAGCATCATGCTGTGGGGATGTTTTTCAGCGGCAGGAACTGGGAGACTAGTCAGGATCGAGGGATAGATGAACGGAGCAAAGTACAGAGAGATCCTTGATGAAAACCTGCTCCAGAGCGTTCTGGACCTCAGACTGGGGCAGAGGTTCACCTTCCCACAGGGCAATGACCCTAAGCACACAGCCAAGATGACGCAGGAGTGGCTTTGTGACAAGTCTGTGAATGTCCTTGAGTAGCCCAGCCAGAGCCCAGACTTGAACCTGATTGAACATCTCGGGAGGGACCTGAAAATAGCTGTGCATCGACGCTCCCCATCCAACCTGACAGAGCTTGAGAGGATCTGCAAAGAATGGGAGAAGTTACCTAAATTCAGGTGTGCCAAGCTTGTAGCATCATACCCAAGAAGACTTGAGGCTGTAATCGCTGCCAAAGGTGCCTCAACAAAGTACTGAGTAAAGGGTCTGAATACTCATGTAAATGTGATATTTCTGTTATTTATTTTTAATTATATTGCAAAAATTCCTAAACCCCTGTTTTTGCTTTTTTATTATGGGGTATTGTGTGTAGATTGATGATAACAAAAATGAATTTAATCCATTTTAGAATAAGGCTGTAATGTAACAAAATGTGGAAAAAGCGAAGGGGTCTTAATACTTTCTGAATGCACTGTACATGCATGACTAATAAAATGTATTCAGTTCAATTCAATTCAATTCATCTTGAACAATGGATGCAGTAGATGAGGTTGGAGGAGGTTCCTCCAATCTCTCCTGCAGTTGCAGGGGAAGATACCTGGAGAGTGGGTGGTTTGGCTGGGTAAAGATGAATTAACCAAGGAGATGCGGTGAGAACGGTCTCTGCGATTTTAATGTCTTTCATGTCTTTCAGTGGAGCATGTTTCTTCAATTGGATAATTTTGTATTATTTTCAGTGGTTTTCCCTTTGCCTCGGTAGCCCTTCTGCAATAACACAAAGCAGTCAACTATCCGTCTTTATGTTTTGCAGGGGTTTGCATGTGCATGGAAATCATCTCATTCAGATATCATTCTATGACTGACATTATGCAACCACGTTATTTCCTGAGAGAGCTGATGATTTCAAGCATTGTGCATCGTTTGAAAGTTAACTGGGTTTTGACGCCCTGGTTTCAATTCCTTCATTTGGAACCTTTTGCTATTTTAATACCACTGTCATTACTGAAATCAAATGAATTTCTGTATCCTTGGGAGATACTGTATCACCATCCCCGAGATGACTACTTTAGTATCAATTATAATTGATTTGCATTGAGTTTCGTTTATTGTCACGTGTACCGAGGTACAGTGAAAAGGTTTTGTTGCATGCTGACCAGTCAGCGGAAAGACAATATGTGATTACAATTGAGCCATCCACAGTGTACAGATACATGATAAAGGGAATAACACGAATAATGTTTAGTGCAGGAGTCGGCAACCTTGATCTGCAGAGGGGCCGGTTGGCATGTCTGTGAGCAGATGGCGGGCCACATCTATGTGTTCATATGCATCTCGCTCCGGATGGCCGGCATCAAATCACGTGTTCACATAGATCCCGCCCCTTCGAAGGCGCCACCCGGAGCACTGGCCCCTAGTTACGGGCGCACACGAACATGGTATACCTACGAACCATTTCCTTTGCTCTGTCCTGAAGGCGGTGGCTCAAATACTCAAACTCACTCGTCCCTGGCCTATTGACAACCCCGATCCCGACATTGAAGCCCAGACACAGCAGGTGTGCGGCCGTGCCGGCGGCTTTGCGCAGGATGCGGTACAGCCAGAGCTCGGCCCTCGGCCCCGCTCGGGCGCTCGGCCCCACTCGGGCGCTTGGTGGCTCCGAAATTGTGGCCGCCAGCGCAGGCGTCCTTGCGTCACCTTGCCTGGGCTCCTCGGGCCCGGGAAATACCGGAGATGAAGGAAGGCTGTGGGCCGGATGACTGCAGGAAAAAATAAACGCCTGCGGGCCGGATGATTTCGGGTTATGGGCCGCATTCGGCCCGGGGGCCGTAGGTTGCTGACCCCCGGTTTAGTGCAAGATAAACTCCAGTAAAGTCAGAACAAAAATAGTCCGTGAGCCTCCAATGAGGTAGATAGTAGCTCAGGTCTGCTCTGAAGAAGGTTCCCGATCTGAAATGTTACTTATCCATTTTCTCCAGAGATGCTGCCTGACCCACTGAGTTACTCCAGCATTTTTAATTATTATTAAACTTTATTTCAGACTCAAAGTCCAGATCTTTCAGAGACGGATATTACATAAAATACATTGCATATAAAACACCATAAAATACATATAAAAGCTTATATTACATAAAAACATCATAAATTATATACAAAAAAACCCCACAATACATGATTTAAAATCCAGAATAAAAAGAAAGATCAGTGTTCTACAACGAGACAGCGATACCAGTGTCTCCACAACTGGGATTCGTAGCGTCATTTATTCTGCAAATGAATTTATACACATGATTTCTTAGGATAGCGTCTAAAGTACTGACTCCTGCAGCCACAAACATGTTACTGGCACTACACCATCTAGGTTTCCTTAGCAGTGTTCTCATGGCATCATTATAGCAGTGTTCTCATGGCATCATTGTAGGCCACCTTTAGTCTCTGCAAACTTGTATTTCCGTCGTTTGACCATGGGTGCGCAGTATAGAGTGGTGTGCAATATGCTCTGAACAGAGACATCTTCACCACATCTGTACATGCACCAAACTTACACAAGAGAATATTCGCCTGTACATACAGCATACGTCATTGCCTATAAATATCCTCATCATCTGTCATTTGTTCTGTAATAAAATGCCCAAGATATTTTACCTTAGACACCAAGACACCAAGATTATTTTCAGACAATTTAAAATCAGGACATTTTAGACATTTATCCTCTTTGGTTCTACAGATCATAACAGCACTCTTACAAGCATTATATTTAATATCATGTCCCACACCATACACAGAACATATAGTAAGGAGCTGCTGGAGACCAGCGCTAGATGGACTAAAGACCACAAGATCATCTGCATACATAATATGGTTCACTAAAATATTACCAATCATACACCCAGTATTACAGGCTTTCAATTGCATTGACAGATCATCAATATGAAACAATTTTGTGTCTATCTTTATGTTTTAATCATGTTAGTTGGCACTTGTAAAGCCGTTGAAGTGAACAGTTTTTCAAATGTGACTTTTTTGCCCATGGTTTTAATAACAAAACACAACCCTGTCCTTGAGTGTAGTGAAGATTCTCTTCAATCCAGAAAGTGGTTAGAATGTGGATTCTCCTGCCACGTGGTACAGTTGTGATTCCTCCAAGAGGAAGCTAAATAATTATTCCACGAATAATTTTGCACTTTTGGCCACCCTAAAACAAAGTTCCAGGTGTAGATGTCATTCTGGATCTAAAAAAGGAGTTACTGGGGGAGCTGAGAGGGTCAGGCAGCATCTGTGCAGGCAAACGAAAAGTCGATGTTTTGGGTCGATACCCTGCATCTTAAGCCTCTGCTGTCATCATTCTAGACATGTACTACATGATATATTACATAGTCACATAATGTTGTTTACATTCCAAGAGAATATTATGCCGAATAGCCAAGATATTAGAAGTGAATGCATGTTGAGTTATAAATATGTATACTTCTAGCAGCTAGAAAGTCGTCCTGGTAATAATAAAACTATTCATGTTAAACAGATGCAAGAAGATATTCTCCCAAAAGTTTTGAAATATGCAGTGTAAAATCTATGGAAAGTAGTGGTCAAAACATTTTATGTAGAAAATCAGTACCAACTACACATCAGTGTTGATTATTGTTATGTCAACTATAGTAAAATAAAATAATGCAGCATGTTGAAATGCCCCAGAAATAGCAACTTGCGTTATCTCACTTGGAGCCTTCTGTTGCTATTTCAAATGATGTGTATTTTGCACTTCACACAATCAAGGGCATGATGTTGACCAGAGAGCTGCTGCCCTGCCTGAGGGGACCGCTGTCAAATTGTTCAGTGCTTTGCAGAGCAGCCGTATGAACGTCTGGCTGGAAGAAAGTAATGTGCATGACAACCAAATGTTTGCCAACACGTCATGCAGAAACGTCTGTAACTTAGCCCAGATTGTGAGCCAAGTCAATGTTTGGAAATGAATATTTCCCAGACAATCGAGGCAAGAAGCAGACTGCACCTGAACACACATTTCAGTTAGACCGACCCACTAACCAGATCTTTATAAAAAACGCATGTACACACGGACTGAATTTCTGCCAAAATATCCATTAATAATACCCAATATCCACTTGAAGTGCTGTACGATTCATTTTTGATCATTCTTTTCCTTGCTGCTCATGCGGGAAACCCCCCTTCACCCCCTCTCGGTGTCTTCCTAAATTGCTTGTGCTATTCTTTATTACAGTGGTATCTAAATATCTGAACCGTAAGTTAATAAAATAAAGACAATAGTAGAACAAGACAATAGTAGAACAAGATCTTCCCATCTCCCCCTATGTCTGCCTTCCGCAAAGACCGCTCCCTCCGTAACTCCCTTGTCAATTCTTCCCTTCCCTCCCATACCACCCCCTCCCCTGGTACTTTCCCTTGCAACCGCAAGAGATGCAACACTTGTCCCTTCACTTCCCCCCTCCACTCCATTCCAGGACCCAAGCAGTCGTTCCAGGTGCGACAGAGGTTCACCTGCATCTCCTCCAACCTCATCTATTGCATTCGCTGCTCTAGATGCCAGCTGATCTACATCGGTGAGACCAAGCGGAGGCTTGGCGATCGTTTCGCCGAACACCTCCGGTCGGTCCGCAATAACCAACCTGAACTCCCGGTGGCTCAGCACTTCAACTCCCCCTCCCATTCCGTATCTGACCTCTCTGTCCTGGGTCTCCTCCATGGCCACAGCGAGCAACACCGTAAATTGGAGGAAATGCACCTCATATTCCGCTTGGGCAGTCTACACCCTGGTGGCCTGAACGTTGAATTCTCCCAATTCTGCTAGCCCTGGCTGTCCCCTCCCCTTCATCAGCCATCTGGTTGTCTCCTCCCCTCCCCCAACCCTCGGGCTCCTCCTCCTCCTTTTCCTTTTTTCCTTTCTTCTCCCCACCCCCTATCAGTCTGAAGAAGGGTTTCGGCCCGAAACGTTACCTATTTCCTTCGCTCCATAGATGCTGCTGCACCCGCTGAGTTTCTCCAGCATTTTTGTGTACCTGTAGAACAAGACTTCTTGTCTTGTCATGTGGGTAGTACTGTGTGCTTCTCGTCAAGTACCATTAGTTGTCATGGTAATTGATGAATGAACTCGATTCAAGCTGGACCTTCACAGCTAAATGAGATTTGTTTGGGCATTTTATCTCCTAATTTCCTTGTTATCTCTGTTCTTGATGGACGTTTAGACTGGAGTGAGATTTCATGGGATGTTGCATTAGCATTTCAGTGTTGGAAAATCTATTATGATTTTTTTTCTACGTAAGCCTAGTCAAAACCATAATGGGTGTGTTATTGCAGGCTGTTATATCTAAGCTCCATATTTTCCTACTTGCAATCTACAATAATGACAACTTTCACTTATGTAACATCTGATGACCACCAAAATACAAAATTTGATATTGAGGCAAATAAGGATATATTAGGTAATTTGGCTGCAGTTTAGTTTAGTTTTTAGTTTAGAGATACAGTGTGGAAACAGGCCTTTCGGCCCACAGAGTCCGCAACGACCAGCGATCCCCACACATTAACACAAGCATACACACACTCGGGACAATTTCCGCCTATACCAAGTATACAAACCCAAGTCAATTAACCTACAAACCTGTACGTCTTTGGAGTCATAGCATGATACAATGTGGAAATAGGCCCTTCAGCCCAACTTGCCCACACCGACCAACATGTCCCAGCCACACTAGTTCCACCTGCCCGCATTTGGTCCATATTCCTCCAAACCTGTCCTAACCATGTACCTGTCTAATTGTTTCTTAAATGTTGGGATGGTCCCTGCCTCAACTACCTCCTCTGGCAGCTTGTTCCATACACCCACCCCCCTTTGTGTGAAAAAGTTACCCCTCAGGTTCCCATTAAACCTTTTCCCCTTCACCTTAAACCTATGTCGTCTGGTCCTCGATTCACCTACTCTGCCCAAGAGACTCTGTGCATCAACCCGATCTACTCCTCTCATGATCTTATAAACCTCAATAAGATCACCCCTCATCCTCCTGCACTCCAGGGAATAGAGCTCCAGCCGACTCACCCTCGCCCTATAGCTCAGACCCTCTAGCCTTGGCAACATCCTTGTAAGTCTTCTCTGTAGAGAGTGTACAAGAGTGCGGGAGGAAACCGAAGATCTCAGTGAAAACCCACACGGTTATAGGGAGAACATAAATCTCCGTACAGACAGCACCCGTAGTCAGGATCGAACCCGGGTCTCCGGCGATGCAAGCTCTGTAAGGCAGCAACTCTACCGCTGTGCCACCGTGCCTCCCTGAGGTTCAATATGTAGGTGAAAGGAGTAAAAATGTGGAAAAATGCCAAGATTTCTGGAGGGAATTCTATTTATTACACTTCCATCAGAGTTATTGTAAGTACTTGGATTGTTATTTTACTGTAACCTAGAGATGCTGAAACTAATTGAAATATGTCACGCTGGTTTCATTAATTAATTCATCACATTACACTGGCGATTCAAGATGTTTCTCAATAATATTTAAATTATAATACTAATTAGTTTGTGTGAGTTAGTTGAAATAGTTGTGGGGATATTCCTCTCTGAGCTCTGGTGATATTACAGAATAATTATTTCTTGTATCAATGGAGCATCATAGACAAGTAAGTAAAAGGCTATGGCTGTATTTCTTGGAGAACTCATGATAATTTTTTAATAAATATTCTATTGATGAGAATACAAGATATTTTTATCCATTGGAGATCATGAAATTGAGTATGTGCTTATCATGTAAGAGTAGGTATGACCATCCATAATCTCAGAAATTAGCTGATTAGTTGCCTTGGGAAGGAGATATGTTTTGCCATGATTTGTTCTTGTGGCTGGACCCCCATTTTCAATTGGCCATCCACGAAATACCATTGGAAAGTGTGGTCTGTCCCCCAAGCAAGAAAGGCAAACTGAAGAGTAAATAAAGCTAGATTTGGGCATTATTAAAGAATATCATTAAGAAAGGTTTTGAAGGGAAGAAATCATTTAAAATCTGTCTTTAGTCTCAATGGGCAACTTCCTATGCAATAAGAAGTCAGTGTTAGAGAGGTGAAAAAGTTAAAAAGACTAATAACTAGTAACAGTTGAACATGCTTTAATAATTCCTCCTTGATATGTCTTTCAGCTTGATCCGGAGAATACTGGTTTCATTGCTGTGGAGCACTTTTCCAATCTGCTTCAGAGCCATGAATTGCAGCTGGATCCAACCAAACTTGAGATGCTGTTTGCTCTTGTACAGAGCAACGAGCAGGGCCAAATCTGCTACCAAGAGTTTGTCAACCTGGTGAGTAACAAAGTTATGCAAAAAATGTGGCACAGTGCCAAAGTGAGCCATGTTATTGATTGCTATCTACTGTGAACTGAATGTAGAGATACTAGGAGCATGAGAGATGATGCCATGATGTGAAACAGATTTATGAAGAGTACAATTTGTATTTTCTTTCCTTGGATGCTTTGTTTATCACTTGCACTGGTGTGACTTTGAACTAAATTGATTGTTTCTTTTTAAGTTGTTGAATGGAGTATTGCATAATTCCTTATTCCTACAGAAACATCCACTGCAATGATTTTGAACGATCACTTGATTCAAAGCTTCTGTTTGTTTCGTGAAGTCTTACTGCATTAAAGTTGCTGTCATCCATTTTACTAATGGTGTTCTTCACATAATATGCTGGCTGGAGAGCTGACGGACCAGGGAGCTAAGCGTGATGAGGGCCTTGTCTTATTTAACCATATTGCTGCCCTTTGAGGGCAAAACTGAGCATTGGTGGGGTAGCAAAATGGGTATTAACAAATTATCTGCCAACCCTCACACTTCTGATTTAATGTGCAAGATTATGGAAACATGATGTGGAGATGGTGGCAGAAGGTGCCTAATTTACATGAACTTAATTTCCAGAAGGAACAAGGGAACAAAACAGCTTGTGTGTAATGTTACTGCAAGAGATGCCAGAGAAAATTGAGTGATTCTGATTTCTTGAAACAGGGGCTCAGCTGGTGGCAATGCCAGGTTTAGAGATCCAGTGCGGAAACAGGCCCTACGGCCCACCGATTCCACACCAACCAGCAATCCCTACACATTAACACGATCCTACACATATTATGGACAATTTACACATACCAAGCCAATTAACCTACAAACCTGTACGTCTTTGGAGTGTGAGAGGAAACCGGAGATCTCGGAGAAAACCTACGCAGGTCACGGGGAAAACGTACAAACACTGTACAGACAGCACCCACAGATAAAATTACACCCTAGCCTTGATTTTCAGATATTGTACAGAGGTAGCAAAATTAATGCAGTGTTATTGCAGTGTTAATGCAGGTGAATATTGTTTTTGAAGAGCTAATAGTGTTTAATTATCACATATGCTGGCTTTCCAGGCCCTTTAAGGCAATAACGCACAAATAAATATCCAGTAATAAAGAATGCAAAAAATTAATAATTAGTAATACTAGGTGGGATAAAAGGGGGATCTTATAGTAATAAAAGGGGGATCTTATAGTAATAAAAGGGGGATCTTGTAGAAACATAGGGGGATCTTATAGAAACATAGGCCGATCTTATAGAAACATATAAAATTATAAAAGGACTGGACAAGCTAGATGCAGGAATTTTTTCCCCAATGTTGGGCAAGTCCAGAGCCAGGGGCCACAGTCTTAGAATAAGTGGGAGGCCATTTAAGAATGAGGTGAGAAAAAACTTTTTCACCCAGAGAATTGTGATTTTGTGGAATTCCCTGCCACAGAGGGCAGTGGAGGCCAAATCACTGGATGGATTTAAGAGAGAGTTAGATAGAGCTCTAGGGACTGGTGGAATCAGGGATATGGGGAGAAGGCAGGCACGGGTTATTGATTGGGGACAATCAGCCATGATCACAATGAATGGCGATGCTGGCTCGAAGGGCCGAATGGCCTCCTCCTGCACCTATTTTCTATGTTTCTATGTTTCTATGTAACCAGACCTTAACAATGCTAAGTCCCTGGTGCAACCAAAAGAAAGTCTTTAGTCAATCATAGTTGCTGAGGCAGAGTTGTGGTTAGTGTTGTGCGGTGTTCCGGAGCCTGATGGTCGCTGGAAGAAGCTGTTCTTGAACCTGAAGGTCACTTTTGCACCAGTGAAGGGAAGCTCCCTGTTAAAGATCTCTCCCTTTTGAACCAAGTTGTGCACAATTCTGACTGGTGGCAAAAATGTTTATAGTTTCTTACTATCTTGCAGCGGGATCTTGATCAGTTGGAGCAGGTGGACTGAGGAATTATTGATGGCATTGAATACAGAAAAACGTAAGGATTTGGATTTTGGGAAGTCTAACCAGGGCAGGACCTACACAGTGAATGGAAGGACTCTGGGGAGTGTTGTAGAGCAGAATGATCTCGGAGAGCAGGTACACAGTTCCTTGAAAGTGGCGTCACAGGTAGATAGGGTAGTCAGGAAGGCATTCAGCACATTGGCCTTCATCAGTAAGAGTATTGAATATATAAGTTGGGAGGTCATGTTACAGTTGTACAAGACATTGCTGAGGCCACATTTAGAGTATTGTGTTCAGTTTTGGTCACCCTATTATAGGAAAGATGTTGTTGCAGCTGGAAAGGCCGAAGAGAAGATTTACAAGGATGTTGCCAGGCCTGTGCTACAGGGAGAGGTTGAGCAGGCTAGGACTTTATTCCTTGGAGCGCAGGAGGATGAGGGGAGATCTTATAGAGACGTATAAGATCATGAGAGGAATAAATAAGGTAAAGGCACAGAGTCTTTTACCCAGAGTTAAAGAATCAAGAACCAGGTTGAACCAGTTATGTATAAGACAGGTTTAAGGTAAGGGGGGAAAGATTTAATAGGAACCTGAGGGGTAACATTTTTATACAAAGGGTGGTAGGTATTTGGAATGAGCTGCCGGAGGTGGTAGTTGAGGCAGGTACTGTCACAACATTTATAAAATATTTGGACAGGTACTGTACATGGATAGTTGATAGACAATAGGTGCAGGAGTAGGCCATTCGGCCCTTTCATCCACAATCAGTACCCCGTTCCTGCCTTCTCACCATATCCCCTGACTCCGCTATCTTTAAGAATTTAATACAGAAAAACGCAAAAGGTGTTGGATTTTGGGGTGTCTAACCAGGGCAGGACCTACACAGTTAAGGGAACGACTCTGGGATAGGATAGGTTGAGAGGGGTATAGGCCAAACCCAGGCAGGTGGGCCAAGTCTAGTGTCTTTAGCAGAAAGCTATTTGGCCCATCAAGTCTATGCTAGCTCTCAGATTATTCTCTCACTCCCCAAATTATTTTCCAATAACTATTCGCTCTTGAATGCCCATCAACTCCAACTTAGTTCCCTCAACGACCAACTATACCGCAAATTAATCTACCAACCAGCACATCTATGGCAGGAGCATCCACAAACTTAGTTTAGTTTATTGTTGTCACATACCGAGGTACTGTAAAAATCTTTTAAGTGCTCCCCAGTCAAAGAAAAGACTATGCATGAATTCAATCAAACTGTTCACTGTGCACAGATAAAGGTTAAAAGTACAACATTTAGTACAAGATATAACATTAAATTCTGATCAAGTTCAATTAAAGATAGTTCAAAAGGTATACAATGAGGTAGATGGGAGGTCAGGACCACACTCCAGTTGATGAGACGACCATTTGGTTGGCCCTGAATCTGGAGGTATGTGTTTTCAAACTTCTGTACCTCTTGCCTGCTGGGAGAGGGGGGGAAGAGGGAATGACTGGGGTGAGACTGGTCCTTGATTATGCTGCTGACCTCGCCAAGGCAGCGTGAAGTGCAGATGGAGTCAATGGAAAGGAGATTGGTTTGTATGATGGTCTGGGCTACGTCCACAACTCTCCACAGTTTCTTGTGGTCTTAGATGGAGCTGTTCCCAAACTAGCCTGTGATACATCCTGATAAAATGCTTTTGATGGCGCACCTGCAAAGGTTGGTGAGGGTTGAAGCGGACATGCTGAACCTCCTAAGGAAGTAGAAGTGTTGGTGTGCTTTCTTGGACTTAGCTTGGAGGTGACTAGTCCAGGACAAATTGCTGATGATATTTAATCCAAGGAATTTATACTTCAGCGCCATCAATGTATAATGTTTTATTGTTGTTTCCTCTCACAACCTACGTGGGACGGGCGGATGTGTAAACATCTCGCAGAGGACACCAGAGGTCAGACTTGAACCATGCTCACTGGAGCTGTGAGACAGCAGTAGTACCTGCTGTGCCACTGTGCACAACTTAAAAAACATCACGCGTAGGAAAGAGCTGCAGATGCTGGTTTAAATGGAAGATAGACACAAATTGCTGGAGTAACTCAGCGAGACAGGCAGCAGCTCTGGAGAGAAGGAATGGATGATATTTCAGGTCGGGACCCTTCCTCAGACTGACCTCATGGAAATGGGCGGTACAGAGATAAAATGTAGTTGGAGACAGTAAGACTGGTTGGTGAACTGGGAAGGGGGAATGGATGGAGAGTGAGGGAAAGCAAGGGCTATTTGATGTTAAAGAGGTCAATGTTCATATCGCTGGGGTGTAAGCTGCCCAAGCGAAATACGAAGTGCTGTTCCTCCAATTTGCGCTGGGCCTCACTCTGACAATGGAGGAGCCCCAGGACAGAAAGGTCAGTGTGGGAATGGGAGGGGGAGTTAACATGTTGAGCAACCGGGAGATCGGGTAGGTTTAGGCGGACTGAGCGGAGGTGTTCAGCGATACGATCGCCGAGACTGCGCTTGGTCTCGCCGATATACAAGAGTCCACACCTGGAACAGCGGATACAGTAGATGAGGTTGGAGGAGGTGCAAGTGAACCTCTGCCTCACCTGGAAAGACTGTCGGTGTCCTTGGATGGAGACGAGGGGAGAGGTATAGGGACAGGCGTTGCATCTACTGCAGTTGCAGCGGAAAGTTAGGGACAGGTGTTGTCATCAGGAAAGAACACTGGATTCTACGCTGGATTTGCAGTCTTATCTAAGAATTATAAGGACCATGTACTAAACCATTACACCTCCCTCCCACCTTTCATGCACGCTAAATTGAATGGGTTATGGCATTTTATTTGAATATTATCAGAAATATTCTCAGAAATAAGCTCTGGTATTTTATTTAATTCACATGCTTAATCGATAATGTTTTATTATTAATGTTTAATGTTTTATGTATCATTCCTAACTGTCACTGTATGTCATGTTGTCACTTGCGGGTGGAGCACCAAGACAAATTCCTTGTATGTGAATACTTGGCCAATAAACTTATTCATTCATTCAAATGCAATCAAACTCTGGCAATAGGCATTGTTTACTGCTAGGTAAAATAGAGTTGTCATAAATGAATTGCACCCATCATTTGGACAATATATAACCGTTGGTGCTGAGTAAATAGAGGTGAATTTTGCATCATATTATTCCTAGGTTACTAATTTAATGCTGGTGAATTCTCCATGTGTAGGGCACCAGTTTTATGATGGGGACGACAGATGGCGCAATGGGCTAAGTGTTCGGCTGGCAACCGGAAGGTAGCCGGTTCGAATCCCGCTTGGAGTGCATACTGTCGTTGTGTCCTTGGGCAAGACACTTCACCTACCTTTGCCTGCGTGTGAATGTGTGTGAGTGATTGGTGGTGGTCGGAGGGGCCGTAGGCGCAGATTAGCAGCCACGCTTCCGTCAGTCTGCCCCAGGGCAGCTGTGGCTACAGAAGTAGCTTACCACCACCGAGTGTGACTGAGGAGTGAATGAATAATGCGATGTAAAGCGCCTTGAGTATTAGAAAGGCGCTATATAAATCCCACCCATTATTATTAAGCGCCTTGGGTATTAGAAAGGCGCTATATAAATCCAATCCATTATTATTATGATGGGTTGCCCAGTTCATATGTATTCTGTTGTCCTGGTTTTCATTGCTCCAAAAAGTAATGTTTACAGAGTGATTTGAAAATGTTTTTCATATTAGTCATGGAGTGATACAGTGTGGAAACAGGCCCTTCGGCCCAACTTGCCCACACCAGGCACCATGTCCCAACTACACTGGTCCCACCTGCCAGCGTTTGGTCCATAGTCCTCCAAACCTGTCCTATCCATGTACCTGTCTAATTGTTTCTTAAATGTTGGAATTGGCCCTGCCTCAACTATAATAATAATAATAATAATGAATTTTATTTATGGGCGCCTTATACCGAGGTCTCAAGGACACCTTACAGAGATTTATGGTTAATATATAATCAGAATAATCAGAATAAAAAAATAAGTTATAAAGCCAATACACAAATCAGGGACAGAATTCCTTTCAAAAACACAAAAAAGAAAATCAGAAACACAATTTGAGGAGAGAGCAGCGGCAGCGAAACCGCGCCAGCGTCCACTCTCCCCTCTGACTGCCATCTTGAACACAGACTAACAAATACAATTACAAACAAAAATCATCCCCCCACAATGATTTCCACTGTGGGGGAAGGCACAATGTCCAGTCCCCAGCTCCAGTTCAACCAAAAAGTCAGGCCAAATGAGGCCCCCGCTATTGCCTCTACGGAGGCCCGATGATCCTGGCCACCCACCACCCTTTGTGTGAAAAAGTTGCCTCTAGATTCCTATTAAATCTTTTCCCCTTCACCTTAAACCTATGTCCCCTGGTCCTCGATTCACCTATTCTGGGCAAGAGACTCTGTGCGTCTACCCGATCTATTCCTCCCATGATCGTATAGACCTCTATAAGATCACCCCTCATCCTCCTGCCTCCAAGGAGTGGAGTCCCAGCCTATTCAACCTCTCATAGCTGAGACCCTCTAGTCCTGACAACATCCTTGTAAATCATGTCCATTGAACTTTGATTCCCAATTTCTCTGAGTGCTACCTGCAGGCTGACTTGACAATAGACAATAGACAATAGGTACAGGAGTAGGCCATTCGGCCCTGCGAGCCAGCACCGCCATTCAATGTGATCATGGCTGATCATCTCCAATCAGTACCCCGTTCCTGCCTTCTCCCCATATCCCCTGACTTCGCTATCTTTAAGACCCCTATCTAGCTCTCTCTTGAAAGTATCCAGAGAACCGGCCTCCACCGCCCTCTGAGGCAGAGAATTCCGCAGACTCACAACTCTCTGTGTGAAAAAGTGTTTCCTCATCTCCGTTCTAAATGGCTCACCCCTTATTCTTAAACTGTGGCCCTTGGTTCTGGACTCCCCCAACATCGGGAACATGTTTCCTGCCTCTAGCATGTCCAAACCCTTAATAATCTTACATGTTTCAATAAGATCTCCTCTCATCCTTCTAAACTCCAGAGTGCACAAGCCCAGCCGCTCCATTCTCTCAGCATATGACAATCCCGCCATCCCGGGAATTAACCTTGTAAACCTACGCTGCAGCCCCTCAATAGCAAGAATGTCCTTCCTCAAATTAGGGGACCAAAACTGTGCACAATTGACATTGGAACTGGCATGGCTTAGTCAGGTCTTGACTGGCAAGGTGCATTGGAATGTGCAATTGATGTTTACACTACAATGGAATCAATGCGCAAGGTCCAAAGGCCCAAAACCCAAGGTCCAATTTCTGACAAGCTTCAGGCTGATATCATCGTGGGCTCTGGGATTGAGCTACCATTTCTACTCCAGAAACCAGTACAAGCTTGAATCTCTTCATCCATGCCTGCTGGGGCTGTTATGAATAGCTACAACGTGTCTTTGAACGATCGCCAGATTTTTTTTTTATCATAGGTTAAGACTCCAGGAACCTCAGGAGATTACCTCTAATAGACAGAATTGCATTCGCAGTATGTCCTGGAACTCAGAATCGTTGTGAAAATCAGATTTTGCACTCCTGACGCTGAAATATCCAAGGGTAGCAAAAGGGAGAATGTACTCCTTAAAAAAACCCAGAATCAGACAATATTGGGCATTATTAAAAAGCTTATCCTTTGCAAATTGTACTGAAGATGACGTTATGTACTGATCAATAATAAATTAAATCAAAGAGAGCAAACAGTCAGTTGAGGGACAGAAGTGCATGGACCTCTGCATTTACTTCTAAAGTTTGTGTTTGAAGAACTGAAGAGAGATAAGGTCAGGAATAGAAGCAAACAGCATTTGTCTCTATTGTAATACTCACTGGATCAATTGGAATGTAGAGGCAAACCTCACCAGTCACTTTCAACAGAGAAATATTCAGATGCAAGCCTTTACACGTCTGGCAAATAGACATCATGACTTCTAAGGACAGAGTCCCCCTTGTCCTCACCTTACACCCCATCAGCCGTCGCACGCAGCATATAATCTTCCAACACTTTCGCCAACTCCAACGGGATCCCACTACTGGCCACATCTTCCCATCTCCACCCCTTTCTGCTTTCCACAGAGACCGGTCCCTCCGAAACTCCTTGGTTAACTCATCTCTTCCCACCCAAACTACCCCCTCCCCAGGTACTTTCCCTGCAACCGCATGAGATGCAACTCCTGCCCCTTTACCTCCCCCCTCGACTACATCCAAGGACCCAAACAGTCTTTCCAGGTGAGGCAGAGGTTCACTTGCACCTCCTCCAACCTCATCTACTGTATCCACTGTTCCAGGTGTCAACTTCTCTACATCGATGAGACCAAGCGCAGGATCGGCGATTGTTTCGCTGAACACCTCCGCTCAGTCCGTCTTAACCTACCTGATCTCCCGGTGGCTCAGCACTTCAATTCCTAATCTGACTTTTCTGTCCTGGGCCTCCTCCATTGTCAGAGTGAGGCCCAACGCAAATTGGAGGAACAGCACCTCATATTTCGCTTGGGTAGTTTACACCCCAGCTGTATGAACATTGACTTCTCTAACTTCAGATACCCCTTGCTTTCTCTCTCCATCCCCTTCCCGTTCCCAGTTCTCCCACTAGTCTTACTGTCTCCGACTACATTCTGTCTTCGTCCCGCCCCCTCCCCTGACATCAGTCTGAAGCAGGGTCTGATTGTTGGATTCAGAACTAGCTGAACTACTCATTGAAGACAGAGGGTTTTGGGGAAGGGGATTATACTGGTTGGAAGTCTGTGACCAGTGGAATTCTGCAGGGATCTGTGCTGGGACCTCTGTTGTTTGTGATATATATAAACGACTTGGACGTAAGTGTTGTGGAGCTGGTGAGAACGTTTGAAGACACCAAAGTTGATGGAGTTCAGGGCAGTGAGGAAGGCTATCAAAGTATTCAGTGGGATACAGATCAGCTAGTGGGGGGTGAGTTGGCAGATGGAGGTGTTACATTTTGGGGCAATGAATTTAAGGGGAAAGTATAGAGTTAATGGCAAGACCTTTAACAGCACTGATATACTGACGATTGTTAGGGTCCAAACCCATTGCTCTCAGAAAGTATTCACAGAAGAGGATAGATTATTAAAGGACATGTCTTTCATTGGTCAGGGTATGAAGTGTAAGTGTCAAGCAGTCATGTTCCAGCTTTATAGGATTTGGCCGCGTTTGGAGGATTGAGCGCAGTTCTGAACTCCCCATTACAGGAAGGATGTGGAGGCTTTGGACAGGGTGCAGAAGAGGTTTACCGGAATTCAGCCTGGATTAGAGGGGATTAGTTATGAGTAGAGGTTGGATAAACTTGGATTGTTTTGTCTGGAGCGCCGGAGGCTTTGTCACAGAAGGCTGTGGAGGTCAAGTCAATAGATATATTTAAGGCAGAGATAGATAGATGCTTGATTAGTATGGGTGTCAGGGGTTATGGGCAGGCCAGGAGAATGGGGTTAGGAGGGAGAGATAGGTTAGGCATGATTGAATGGCGGAGTAGACTTGATGGCCTATTTCTGCTCCCATCACATGACCTTATGACCTTATGATCATATTCAACATGGACATTGTTGGATGAAGAGCCTGTTCCTGTGCTCTACTGGAAGTAGTTACAGAAATCTGATGCATGATCGTGAAGGAATGATGATGTGGTTTTCATTTGGTGTATGATTAGAATACAATTTGAAAGTAATGGTTTTCCCATTAATATGCTTCCATTGTCCTTGGTGAAGTGGCTGTAGCTTTGGGAGAAACACATCAATGCAATGTTCTCTGGACACAGTATATCAGCAATGAGCACAACTAGCAATTAAGCTTATCATTGCTTGAGAATCATGAGAGGAATAGATTGGGTAGATGCACAGAGTCTTTCGCCCAGAGTAGGTGAATCAAGCGCCAGAGGACATGGGTTTAAGGTGAAGGGGGAAAGATTTAATAGGAATCTGAGGGGTAACTTTTTCCACACAAACGGTGATGGGTGTATGGAACAAGCTGTCAGAGGAGGTAGTTGAGGCAGGGACTATCCCAACATTTAAGAAACAGTTAGACAGGTACATGGATAGGACAGGTTTGGAGGGATATGGGCCAAACGCAGGCAGGTGGGACTAGTGTAGATGGGACGTGTTGGTCAGTATGGGCAAGTTGGACCGATGGGCCTGTTTCCACACTGTTTCCACTCCATGACTCTAAATCAACCAGATTGTTTTGCCTTGGATGGATTTGAGTTCCATCACACTCAAGAAGATCCATCTACTGACACACTATTATTAGTATGGCATTAATGTGCTTGGTTGAATATCTGGTTAAGGTAACCTCTGGCCTCATCCCTTGCCCCTCCCCTCCAGATGTTGATGCTGAGGAGTAAGGCCGTGCTTTGTTACTAAGAATCAAGAGGATGTTTTTCACTTTTCACAAACCTATTGTACTTGTACATGGCTTGTTTGTACTTGTGTACAATATGAATTGACTGGATAGTTTTTCTCTGTAATGTGATGCCCGTGATAATAATAAACTAATACCAATTTCTGTACCGTTTTGGTTCCTTGTGGGACAGTCTTGTTCGGGATGCATAGCAATTGTGTGCATGGATATTGTCCGGGATTGTTGCATTTAAGTGAATGGCTCATTATCTGAGGAATCATGTATACATTGAGGACTTTAGAATGTTCACTGACCAATCCTAGCTCTGATATAGTGGAGTCTTCTTCTCATCGTGTCCATCTTATTACAAATGTTGACCTCGCTGTCATCGTTCGTCCTGAAAAGTATCAAGTATCAAGTCAAGTCAAGTATCAAGTATCCTTTATTGTCATTCAGACTTTTCAGTCTGAACGAAATTTCGTGCCTTGCAGTCATAACATAGAATAAAATAACAAAACACACAATAAACACAGATTTAACATCCACCACAGTGAGTCCACCTCACTGTGATGGAAGGCAAAAGTCTTAAATCACTTGTTTTAAATCACTTGTCTTAAAAGTCTTAAATCACAATCACTTGTCGCAATAGATGATGGTCGTAGCAGAATTAGCTCAGGATACTTCCAGTTTCCAGCCCCGCGACTTGGATGCTTCTTCTATGGGGCCTTGCATGGAGTGAAAATTATTGATGAATCTTAAACCTGGGACACTACTGTGAGGTGATCTTGTTGTCGTTATCTGAAACTAAAATCACTTCCAAGGCATGGCATGTATTAGATACAACTCTTTTTAGTGGGGAGTTTACACATTGTCATGCTTGGCTCAAGGCTGTAATAAGTTCTTGAGTTGAGTGGTCCTTGCAGAGGCCAAACTGAGCATCGATAAGAAAAACGAGTTAGTGACGGTCAGCATTTAGCTATCCTGGAACTTGTACGTTTCTCATATATATCAAAAAGCTGGTAAAAAATACACTAAAGTTCAGAGATGAAGCCAATGAGGATGAACAAGATAAATGGAGACACAGGAACTGCAGAGGTTGGTTTACAAAAGAAAAAGACACAAAGTGCTGGAGTAACTCAGGTAGCATCTCTGGAGAACATGGATTGGCGATGTTTCGAGTCGGGACCCTTCTTCAATCAAATGGAAATCGTGTCAGACAACAGAACAGTTTCAATATGTGCACTCTAGGAAGACAATTAACATTGAATTAAAATCTTCCTTTCTTTAATTTACTTTAAATTTGTATCCCACTTTAATTCTATCCTTTGAACTCTCACTGGCTTCTTACACCCTCCCAACAAAGCCCAATGTAAGCTCAAGGCATCTCATCTTCTCACTGATCAGTTGCTGAAAGAGCATAAAGGCCCTGTCCCACTTTCCCGAGTTACTCACGAATTCTCCCGAGTTTTCCCCTTGCTTCAAACTCAGAGAATGTCCGTAGCGAGTCTATAGGAGGCCGGAGGAGTCTGTAGATATTTTGTAGCGGCTCATAATGCCAGCCGTAGGTACTCGGGGCCTCAGGTAAGTCGGGACGTTTTGTCAGCATGTTGAAAATGTCCACGAGTAAAAAAAATAGCCCCGGGTACCTACGGCTGGCTATTACCGTAATTCTCCGAGTTTGAAGCAAGGGGAAAACTCGGGAGAATTCGTGAGTAACTTGGGAAAGTGGGACGGGCTTAAACCTGTAACCTGTTTCTCTCTCGCTCCACTAATGTTGCCTGATCTGCTGATTGCTTCCTCCATTGTTTTGGGTCTCATTGGCTCTGGCATTGCATCTCTCTCTGTTTTCATTCATCTCCTGCAGACTTATCAATAGTGATTAACATGCTTGAACCATCCTCTTTTGGTACAAATTACCATTTGTGTCGCCCTGATCACCAAACCATCACTGATAGTCCATTTGCTCCTCAATTCCTCCCCCTTCTCTGCAATCAAAGTATTGTAGCGGCGCCACCTAACGCACGCAGATATTCAACCCGGCATTCGGAAGCCGCGGTCACGTGATCCGGGAGGGGCCGTTGTTTTCGCGCGGTTTTCCCTTGGCGTGAGTTAGTTCAGTGCTGACCACCGATGTGGTCAGACGTGTTTGACAAACCTGTGTACTGCAACTTACTTTCGAATAAAGTTTTTGGTTGAAACTCCAGTAGTCGTTTCTCAAACCGCTAAATTGGTGACCCCGACCTGTCTAGCCGTCGTTAGATAGAAGAATTATGCAGGAAGAAGGTCCTTCTGCAGAATCAGCCAGCACGAGGCAAGGCTCACCAGCTTTCAAACTGCCAGCCTTTTGGACTGATCAACCTCAAGTGTGGTTCGCCCATGTGGAAGCGCAATTCCACCTTCATCGTATCGACCACGATGAGACCATGTATTTCCATGTAGTAGGAGCGTTACCGCAGGACTGTGCCTCGAGGCTGTTGCCCTTTATCAGAGACCCTCCGTCCAGCGGCAAGTACGAAGGGTTGAAGGCCATGTTGTTTCATGCTTACGGTCTGACCCGTAGAGACAGGGCGGCAAGACTGCTGCACATGGACTGCATCGGCGACCGAAGGCCATCGACGATCATGGTCAAGATGTTGGCCCTGATGGACGGGCATCGACCTTGTTTGCTTTTCGAACAGGCGTTCTTAGAGCAGATGCCTGACGAAATGCAGCTGATGTTAACAGGAGGTGATTTCAGCGACCCGCAGCGGCTCGCGGAAAGAGCAGACGAGCTCTGGGCGCTCAGACGGTGGGACGTACACGCCGTCGCCCGCCCCATGGTCACGCAACGGGTGCAGCCGCTCCGACAATGAGATGAAGAGACTCAGCCCAGCGTCGAAGACGAAGCGTCGCGAACATCAACCTACACCCAACGGAGATGGTGCTACTACCACCAGCGATACGGGCTCGGAGCCCGAAGATGCCGAAGCCCTTGCTCGTTTCCGGGAAATGCCTCCGCCGATCGTCTGTAGAGGCGAACGCGATCGGCCCCAACTCACACCTCTTCGTCCATGATCGACATTCCGGCCACCATTTCCTGGTAGATTCAGGTGCCCGTGTCAGTATCCTGCCTCCAAACACCCTGGACTTCCGTGCGGGTAAGGTGGGACCTGTCCTCTCGGCCGTAAATGGGAGCGATATTCGCACCTACGGTAAGCGGACCGCGAAACTAAATTTCGACTCCCACCAGTACAGGTGGAAATCCTGGGCGCCGATTTCTTGCGCGCGTTCTCCCTGTTAGTCGATGTACGGGGTGGTCAAATGATCCCTGCGTCGGGCCCACGCCCTGACACACCGCGCAACCCGTAAACGCCCTCGCAGCAACTATCCGAGGTAGCTGAGATCCAGAAACCTTTCACGACCCTACTCGCCGATTTTCCTGGTTTGCTCATGCCCCGGTTCGACAGAGCCGCGCCCCGTCATGGCGTGGTCCATCACATTCCCATCGAGGGTCCGCCAGTGCATGCCCGCGCGCGCCGTCTCCCGCCCGATAAACTGCGCATCGCACGAGACGAGTTCCAGCTCATGGAGGACATGGGAATTGTCCGGCGGTCAGATAGCCCCTGGGCTTCCCCGTTACACATGGTACCTAAAGCGTCCGGGGGTTGGAGGCCTTACGGCGACTATCGACGTTTAAACGCAATAACCACGGCCGACCGGTATCCGGTCCCAAACATTCAGGATTTCTCGGCCCATTTGGAAGGGGCGACCGTCTTCTCGAAGGTCGACCTCATCCGCGGATATAACCAAATCCCGGTCCACCCTGACGACATCCCTAAGACGGCCACCATTACCCCGTTCGGCCTTTTTGAGTGGCTCAGAATGCCTTTTGGCCTGAAGAACGCAGCCCAGGCATTCCAAAGGTTAATGGATCAGGTCGGCCAGGGTTTGCCATTCGTTTTCATCTACCTGGATGACATCCTGGTGGCCAGCCACCTGGAGGCAGAACATACTGAACACCTCCGCTTACTTTTTGAACGGCTGCACGAACACAGGTTGGTAATCAACCCCGAGAAGAGCCAGTTCGGGCTGCGCTCTATCTCGTTCTCAGGGCATAGTCTCACTTCCCAGGTAGCGCAACCCCTGCCCGAGAAAGTCGACGCCATTCTGCAATTCCCCAGGCCATTGTCGATAAAGGCTCCAGGAGTTTATCGGGATGGTTAACTTCTATCACCGTTTTGTCCCGTCGGCAGCCGCCATCATGCGGCCGCTATTCCAATGCCTGGCCGGTAAGCCCAAGGACCTAGTTTGGTCTAAGGAGGCACAGAAAGCTTTTGAAGGGGCCAAGACGGCATTGGCCAATGCCACTATGCTAGTACACGCCAGGGCTTCGGCCCAAACGGCACTAACCGTAGACGCCTCCGATGTCGCGGTGGGGGCCATCCTTGAGCAGCGGGTAGGCAGTCGCTGGGTGCCGCTGGCGTTTTTCAGCAGGCAACTGTGAGCCCCGGAAATTAAATACAGCGCTTTCGACAGGGAGCTCCTTGTGCTTTACCTAGCAATCTGCCATTTCCGCTATTTCCTAGAAGGGCAAGCTTTCACCACGTTCACGGATCACAAGCCACTAACATTCGCTTTGACCAAGGTATCTGACCCATGGTCTGCTAGGCAGCAACGGCACCTTGCCTACATTTCAGAATTCACGTCTGACATTCGACATGTGGCAGGAAAGCTGACTGTCGTGGCCGACGCATTATCTCGTCCAGCGCTGCCCGAAGTCTCCGCGCTTAGTCTAGGTATCGATTACCAGGAGTTGGCAGCTGCCCAACGGGCAGACACCGGTATGAGGATTTACCAGAACACTGAATCAGGGCTGAAGCTGGCTGAAGTGCCTTGCGGCACCTCCGGCGCACGAGTCCTTAATGATGTTTCCACCGGTAAAGCCCGACCAATTGTCCCGGTCGCTTGGCGATGCCGAATCTTGATTGATTGATTGATTGATTTTTACTTTATTAATCCCCTTATTCAGGGGAAATTCAGATGTCCTTGCAGCACACTAATAAAAATACAACATAGCATTAAAGAAGTTTAACATTAAAACATAAAAACATCCCCCCACAATGGTTCCCACTGTGGGGGAAGGCACAAAGTCCAGTCCCCATCCCCATGTCCACCCATAGTCGGGCCTATTGAGGCCTCCGACACCATCCATAGTTTAGCGCACCCGTCAATTCGCGCTACCTCTGCCCTAGTCACAGCGAAGTTCGTCTGGCACGGCTCGAGGAAGCAGGTCGCTGCATGGGCTCGTTCCTGTATCACATGCCAGACCTCCAAAGTGCAGAGACATGTACACCAGCTGGTCCAGGATTTCGATGTCCCGTACGGCCGGTTCCTGCACATCAATGTAGACCTGGTAGGTCCCTTACCTTGTTCGCGCGGGGCTACCCACTTACTGACTATCGTGGACAGGTTTACCAGGTGGGCGGAGGCCATCCCGTTAGCGGATACCTCTGCCGAGGCATGCGCGAGGGCCATTGTCTCAATTGAGTCGCACGTTTCGGGGTCCCCTCAGATATAACGACGGACCCAGTTCACATCTTTCCTATGGGACGGTATGGCGCAGATGTACGGCGCTAAGTTACATCAAACTACTGCTTACCACCCTGAGTCTAACGGGCTGGTCGAGCGATTCCACAGACATCTTAAGTCGCCGTTAAAGGCACGACTCGACCAATTACCTTGGGTCCTCCTGGGCATCAGGACAACGCCCAAGGAAGACCTCAAAGCCTCCTCGGCCGAGTTAGTTTCTGGCTCGGTTTTGCGGGTTCCCGGGGATTTCTTGCCTGCCCCCCGGGATCAGGAGAATTCTACCTCGCAGGTGTTGGAGGACCTTCGTGAGCGGGCGCGCGCTTTGGTCCCAGTTCCAACTTCCCGGCATGGTTCGTCTTCGGTTCATGTGCCTTCTGTGTTACAGGATTGTGCTTATGTTTTTCTCCGTAGAGATGCTCATCGCTCGCCGTTACAGCGGGTGTATGAGGGTCCGTACAAGGTGCTCAAAGCAGGGGTTTCAACATTCACTTTGGACATGGGTGGCAGAGAGGAGTTCATTTCTGTGAGCCGCCTCAAGCCTGCACATGTCGACGAGGATAGCCCAGTGACAGTGGCTACTCCACGGCATAGATGACGTCCACCTGCTGTTTTGACACCCTCCACACCTGTTCTCTCCGGTCGCGGTTCTCCGGTCCCCTTTGTTACGCCCGTCCCTCGTTTGCGTTTTCGCGTCCCTCCGGTCCTGTTGTGCCGGTCCCAAATGTTACGCTCGCCCCGCGACCGCGGACTACACGTTCCGGTCGCACCGTCCGTTTACCCGCGCGTTTCCGTACCGCGGATTCTGGGGGGGGGCATGTAGCGGCACCACCTAGCGCACGCAGATATCGAACCCGGTGTTCGGAAGCCGCGGTCACGTGATCCAGGAGGGGCCATTGTTTTTGCGCTGTTTTCCCTTGGCGCAAGTTAGTTCAGTGCTGACCACCGATGTGGTCAGACGTGTTTGACAAACCTGTGTACTGCAACCTACTTTCGAATAAAGTTTTTGGTTGAAACTCCAGTAGTCATTTCTCAAACCGCTGAAGTATGTTTAATTTCAGCTTTTTCCTATACCTTGGAAAGGTTGCGTACCTGAAATGTTAAGCCCGAGCCTCTATCCTCGGGTGCTGCCTGACCTACTGCGAATTGCCAGTGTTTTTTGTTTGCATTACAGGTTTGTGTTATCTGTTTTTAATTTTATTTGTGTTTAGGTTATATAACATCATGGATTACTACTAGAGCAAAACAGGTTAAATACCAGCTTAGATTATCTCCCCAGAAAATACTGTTCTTTTGAAACAGGCTCAGAGGACCAGAATCCTGGTTAACGGGCTTTATAGAAACATAGGAACATAGAAAATAGGTGCAGGAGTAGGCCATTCGGCCCTTCGAGCCTGCACCGCCATTCAATATGATCATGACTGATCATCCAACTCAGTATCCTGTACCTGCCTTCTCTCCATACCCCCTGATCCCTTTAGCCACAAGGGCCACATCTAACTCCCTCTTAAATATAGCCAATGAACTGGCCTCAACCACCCTCTGTGGCAGAGAATTCCACAGATTCACCACTCTCTGTGTGAACATTTTTTTCTCATCTCGGTCCTAAAAGACTTCCCCCTTCTCCTCAAACTGTGACCCCTTGTTCTGGACTTCCCGAACATTGGGAACAATCTTCCTGCATCTAGCCTGTCCAACCCCTTAAGAATTTTGTAAGTTTCTATAAGATCCCCCCTCAATCTACTAAATTCTAGCGAGTACAAGCCGAGTCTATCCAGTCTTTCTTCATATGAAAGTCCTGCCATCCCAGGAATCAGTCTGGTGAACCTTCTCTGTACTCCCTCTATGGCAAGAATGTCTTTCCTCAGATTAGGAGACCAAAACTGTACGTAATACTCCAGGTGTGGTCTCACCAAGACCCTGTACAACTGCAGTAGAACTTCCCTGCTCCAATACTCAAATCCTTTTGCTATGAATGCTAACATACCATTCGCTTTCTTCACTGCCTCCTGCACCTCCATGCCTACTTTCAATGACTGGTGTACCATGACACCCAGATCCCGTTGCATCTCCCCTTTTCCTAATCGGCCACCATTCAGATAATAGTCTACTTTCCTGTTCTTGCCACCAAAGTGGATAACCTCACACTTATCCACATTATACTGCATCTGCCATTATTTAACTGAAAGATGGTCCTGTTTTGTTTGAGTTGGAGTTTACACTTAAAAGGTGGCTGCTAATATTATTCACGGCCAAAGAGGTTGCATGGATTACTTTTGATAGTCTGAGTGATTGGGAGATACATTTACAAATTTTTCCTCTTGATTGTCCTGTACTTTATTTTGGTTCTTAGCTTCTCTCAAGAGATTGCATCAAGAGAGTGCTCGGAATAGTATGGTAACCTCTATACAAAAAAGGTTGGATGAACTAATGTAGTAGGTCTTTTCCAAATGTATCATTTTGATATATGTTTGGAATTCCTTATAGATCAGGGCTAAGTTTTTAAATAACATGTCTTAATATGCAATATCAACCAGTAATAGTTTGGTACTAAAAGATGGTCATGGCATTTAAAGCACACTAAAGGGCCTGTCCCACTTTCGCAACCTAATGCACGACCTCTGCCGTGTTTGCCCTTGACTCATACTCGTAGCACGGTCCTCATGAGGTCGTAGGAGGTCGTAGGAGGTCGTAGGTAGGTCATAGCAGGCCGTGATGCTAGTCGTAGGTACTCGTGGCATCAAGTAGGTTGGGGCGTTTTTCTAGCCTGATGAAAAATGTCCACGAGTAAAAATGGTCGTGAATTAGGTCGTGAAAGTGGGACAGGCCCTTAACCCAACTTGTGATTTTGTGTCTGTGGCAATTTTTTGTTCAGGTAATTTAGAAATAATTTTTGAGCACAAGTATGAGTTTAATTTAAAATGTTTGCTTCTGATAATTTATCGCTTTCTCTCCCCATTGCAAATAATCCTTCATTTAAACCCTTGGTGTTGGATAAAGGTTTTGTACAATGGAAAAATCATGTAATTAAAAAGATGCCACATCTTTATAGAAATGGTATTTTTCTCTCGTTTCAGGAGCTACAGCAGAATTATGGATTACATTCAAATAATTTTTTTAGATATTTACAACTTAAAGATTATGTTAAATTACATACACAAGAATACAGAACTAGAAAACCTGAGATTCTAGATGAATAAACACCCTAACACAGTTAAATTGATATCTTACATTTATAATCGGCGGAATTATATAGACTAGCATGGGAAAAGGAATTAGCTCAACCCATAACAAAAGATATTTGGGATGAAAATCTACAACATATACATCAATACTCATTAAATGCCAGACATTCTTTAATACAATTTAAAGTATTACATAGACTGCATTATTCTAAAACAAAATTAAATATAATCTTTCCTAATATCTCTCCTATCTGTGATAAATGTCAATACTCGGCGGCTAATTTA
The DNA here is from genome assembly GCA_038087875.1 of Malacoraja senta. Lineage (NCBI taxonomy): Eukaryota > Metazoa > Chordata > Chondrichthyes > Rajiformes > Rajidae > Malacoraja > Malacoraja senta. Next base: position 51,478,737 of record CM075981.1, read on the forward strand.
ACCCATACTTTTGTCAATTGTATAAAAATTAAAAATTACTGGATGGATATTTTAAAAATAATCTCTGTAGTTGTTAATACTCAACTGGATCCCGATCCTAAATTAATAATATTGGGCATATCAGAACAATACCTAAAATTTACAACAAACCAAAGAAATGTCCTTGATTACAGTATAATAATTGGGAAAAAATTAATATTAAAACTTTGGAAAAATCCAGCAACCCGCACAATTAAGATGTGGATTATGGAGATGTCGGAGACCTTATATTTGGAAAAAATTAGATATGTCTTAATTGACAAACCAGAATTATTTACTAAAATATGGTCTCCATTTATAGATTATTTGAAGGGGTAGACTGGGCCGGCGCGGAGGCCTGACAGAAACCCGAACCCAGGACTAGATGAATAGTTATGTTTTCTGACCTACGGACCTATCTCCTAAGTTGTATTACTGATAGTTTATCTTATTTTTCTAATTTCTTCTCTTTATTTCTTTATTTTTCTTATCTATAAACATAAATAAATAATTAGAGTAACCGATAAAGAAGGACTCCAGCTACTTTGGTAACTGGCTCCCCGGAACCCTGGATATTTAATATGTAATCGTTAAACAAAGTTTGTATTGGTTTGGACTATGATATGCAGATGCCTCTAATATAAAACTTAAATTTAAAAAAAAAAAATGTTTGCTTCTTATTCACCTATTTTAGTTGTTTTATGGTATTCAGGCCTATGTATAGTTTAGTTATAGTTTAGTTTAGAGATACAGCGCAGAAACACCCCACCGAGTCCGCACCAACCAGTGATCCCCACACATTAACACTATCCTCCACACACTCGAGACAATTTATACTTATACCAAGCCAATTAACCTACAAACCTGTACGTCTTTGGAGTGTGGGAGGAAACCGAAGATCTCGGCGAAAACTCAGGTGGTCACGGGGAGAACGTACAAACTCCGTTCAGACAACACCCGTAGTCAGGATCAAACCTGGGTCGCCGGCACAAGCCAGCGCTGTAAGGCAGCAACTCTACCGCTGCGCCACCATGCCGTGTAGTACTAACATTTCATTGTTTTTAACCAAAATGTAAAATAATTGAACAAGATGCAACTTAAATGCATTACTGAAGCAAAGAAATGAATGAATGAATGAATGAATGAATGAATGAATGAATACTTTATTGTCATTATAACATGTAAACATGTACAACAAAATTAGAAATGCCAACCAGTCAGTGCACACATTTTCTTAGAGCAAAAGTCTAAGATAAACAACTAAAATAAATAACATGAAAAAAAAAACATTCTTCTGTCGATTTCACAGTCCCTTTGGTGTGTAGCACACCTGTACTCATTTGGTGGCTACATTAAGTGTATTTATTGCTGTGGGATAAAAACTGTTTTGAGTCTGTTTGTCCTTGTCCTCATTGATCTGTACCGTCTGCCTGACGGCAGCAGTACAAACAGGGAGTGAGCGGGGTGGAAAATGTCCTTTATGATCTTCTTGGATTTTTTGAGACAGTGGGAACTGTGTAGGTCCTTCAAGGTGAGGAGAGGGCAGCCGATAATCTTCTGGGCGTTGTCAATTGCCCTCTGGAGCGCTTTCCTCTTAGCCACTGTGCAGCTGGTGTACCACACGCATACACAGTATGTTAAGATGCTCTCAATTGAGCATCGATAAAAGGATAGCAGCAGTCTCTGGGTGATGTTGTTCTTCCTGAGCACCCTCAGGAAGTACAGTCTCTGCTGGACCTTTTTCAGCAGCGCAGAGGTGTTCACGCTCCAAGTCAGGTCCTCCTCAATGTGGATTCCCAGGAAGCGGAAATCCGCCACCCTTTCCACACAGTCCCCATCGATGATTAGTGGTGTAATGTCCGTTTTCTTCTTCCTATAGTCAATTATGAGCTCCTTGGTCTTTGAGGTGTTGAGGAGCAGGTTATTTTCTCCACACCACCCTGTCACCTGCTCCACCTCATCCCTGTAGGCGTACTCATCCCCCCCAGAGATGAGCCCCACCACCGTGGTGTCATCCGCGAATTTGACAATGGTGTTACTGTGGTGGGCGGGGGTGCAGTCATATGTGTAGATGGTGTAAAGCAGGGGGCTCAGCACGCAGCCCTGTGGAGAGCCGGTACTGAGGCTGAGGGCCGTAGATGTGTGACGGCCCACTCTGACTCTCTGACTGCGACCCGACAGGAAGCTCTTTATCCATATGCAGGTGGATAAATACTGAGTGTGGATAAATACACCTTAAGCAACATCTGCTTCATTATTCGTTATATACTCAAAGTTGTCTTTACGTACAAATTGTTGTTTTTGTATGTAAAGACAACATGTTTGTGTTTATGATGAATAATGAAGGAGGCCCCTCTGGTATTTGCCAGAACTACCAGAGGGATAGTCCTCTGGTAGATGAATAGTCTGATAAATGGACCGGGAATGATATTAACTATTGATTGTAATGGCATTGGATTCCTTTTGCACACCTTTAGGATAGACAATGGGAACGGAAAGTCATCAATGAAGCAGTATCTACTTACAGCGCAGGCACAGTAATTCCACCTCCCAACTCAAAGGAGATAATGTTAGTGTGGAGCCCAGTGCTCATTTCACTTTGAAAACTAATGCGCCTAAAGCTTTCCATGATCCTTTTGAGAGGACCCAGGCAGCCTTTATGGAAAATGTCGGAGGAGGCATATATTCTACATAGGAGTGGTGCCTTGATTGCTCTGATTGAGTGATTCTGCTATATTAACACCCACTCCACTCGTCCTCATCATTGTGGATTAGAGTTCCGCTGCGACATAATGATGAAAAGACTGAGCACCTAATTGGTATCATGAATTTTTCTTCTATCGTTTAATTTGGAGTATGTAAAATGATCTTTCACTGCATTGAGTCTTTGCTTGTGTTTCTGTTGTATTTCCCCTTAACAAAATGATGCCAAGCCTGAGAAACTTACTTGCATGGATAGACTCTAGAAGTTGAGGTTGTTTTCTTTGGAACAAAGAAGATTGCAAGGAGATCTAATAGAGGTATTAAAAAATCATGAAAGGTGGACAAAGGCGGAAATAAATTGTTCTCACTGACAGAGGGGTCGAGAATTATAGGATATAGAATGAAGCTACACTCTATTTGATAAAAGAACGAAAAGTGACATGAGGAAAAAAATCTTTTATACTGAGTAGTTCGGTTCTGGAATGCACTGCTGTGCGAATAGTAATGGAGGTAGATCAATTCTAGATTTGAAAATAAAGCTGGATCAGTGTCTGAAAGGAAATAGCTTGCAGGATATGGGGAGATGGTGGGAGAGTGCAAATAATTAGATTTATTTTGCTGACTCAACTGTGGAAGACTGAGGCAGCTGAATGGCCTCATTCCGTGCTGCAACCATTCTGTGATGATGTGGATTTACTGTTCAACGAGCCATTTGAAGTTGTGTTGATGTTTCACGGGAAGTGTCTTCAGCGAGTGCAATTCTCAGGCACAATGACGGTTACCATGGAGATGTGTGAGGCACAGACTGCAATATTTTCAAGTGGTTAATCACCCATAGTAATGGGATACTGACTAAAAAAGAGTGGGGATGGGGAAGAAGTGCAGATAATTCTTCAAAGAAACCAGTCTGGGAGAAACAGAACAAATACAGAAAAATGGACTGTATTTTCTTCCAGTCCTGGAAGTATAACAGTTAATATGACTGGAACGTGGAAATGTTAGATTTTGGACCACGTGAACAATCTAGGATCTTAAGCATACTCATTCTTGTGCTATTAAACCAACCCAAACTAAACAAATCTGGAATGTTTGTATGGACTGAAGTTTAACCATAATATACTAGTATGGGCTAGGGGAGCCACCAGCTGGTAGGAAATGCAACACAAGCAGAGATGTGTTTATCGGTACCAGTTTCTCTTACCCAATGCATAAAAATTGGATTTTCAGCTTTCCTAAACAATTACACCAGAAATGGTCAAACAAAGCTCTGTAGGTTACATTTAGCTTCTGCTGTCTCTTGGCTTAGTCCGTTGTGGGAGAGGATTTCTGAAGGGAATACTCCAATATCCCACCCTGGTTGAATAAAATGCAATGGGATTCGACGGCTGAGAAGCAAAATTGTAGATCATGAGAAATATTTATTTCCTCTTGACACTTCCAAGAATGAAGATTGTGGTTAAAGTGAGGTGCACAGTGAAGAATGGAGAGGTGAGAGCGGGTGGTCATGGTAGGAGAGTCTGTGGCAGAAGATTGTTGGAAGGGGTGATATTCAAGGAAAGTATTTGGTATGTGAAGAGGAAAAAATTAGTTAAGACCAAAGTTGTATCCTTGAAGACTGAAACAGATGAATTTATTATGGCGAACAAGGAAATGGCAGACGAGTTGAACAGGTACTTTGTTTGTGTCTTCCATAGTGAAGACGGATCCAATCTCCCAGATGTACTAGTGGCCAGAGGATCTGGGGTGACGGAGGAACTGAAGGAAATCCATATTAGGCAGGAAATAGTGTTGGATAGACTGATGGGACTGAAGGCTGATAAATCCCCAGGGCCTGATGGTCTGCATCCCAGGGTACTTAAGGAAGTGGCTCAAGAAATCGTGGACGCATTGGTGATCATTTTCCAATGTTCTGTAGATTCAGGATCAGTTCCTGTGGATTGGAGAGTAGCTAATGTTATCCCACTTTTTAAGAAAGGCAGGAGAGAGAAAACAGGGAATTATAAACCAGTTAGCCTGACATCAGTGGTGGGGAAGATGCTGGAGTCAATTATAAAAGCGGCACATTTGGATAGCAAGTAACAGGATCGGTCCGAGTCAGCATGGATTAACGAAGGGGAAATCATGCTTAACTAATCTTCTGGAATTTTTTGAGGATGTAACTAGGAAAATGGACAAGGGAGAGTCAATAGATGTAGTGTACCTGGACTTTCAGAAAGCATTTGATAAGGTCCCACATAGGAGATTAGTGGGCAAAATTAGAGCACATGGTATTGGGAGTAGAGTGCTGACATGGATAGAAAATTGGTTTGCGGACAGGAAACAAAGAATAGGGATAAACGGGTCCCTTTCAGAATGGCAGGCAGTGACTACTGGCGTACCGCAAGGCTTGGTGCTGGGACCGCAGCTATTTACAATATACATTAATGATTTAGATGAAGTGATTAAAAATAACATGAGCAAATTTGCAGATGACACAAAGCTGGGTGGCAGTGTGAACTGTGAGGAGGATGCTATGAGGATATAGGGTGACTTGGACAGGTTGGGTGAGTGGGCAGATGCATGGCAAATGCAGTTTAATGTGGATAAATGTGAGGTTATCCACTTTGGTGGCAAAAACAGGAAGGCAGATTATTATCTGAATGGTGTAAAATTTGGGAAAGGGGAAGTACATCGAGATCTGGGGTCCTTGTTCATCAGTCACTGAAAGTATGCATGCAGGTACAGCAGGCAGTGAGGGAAGCGAATGGCATGTTGCCCTTCATAACAAGCAGAGTTGAGTATAGGAGCAAAGAGTTCCTTCTGCAGTTGTACAGGGCCCTAGTGAGACCACACCTGGAGTATTGTGTACAGTTTTGGTCACCAAATTTGAGGAAGGACATTCTTGCTATTGAGGGATTGCAGCGAAGGTTCTCGAGGTTAATTCCCGGGATGGCGGGACAGTCATATGTTGATAGAATGGAGTGGAATACTCTGGAATTTAGAAGGATGAGAGGATATCTTATTGAAACATATAAGATTATTAAGGGTTTGGACACGCTAGAGGCAGGAAACATGTTCCTGATGTTGGGGGAATCCAGAACCAAGGGCCACAGTTTTAGATTAAGGGGTAGGCCATTTAGAACGGAGATGAAGAAAAACATTTCCACACAGAGGGTTGTGGAATTCTCTGCCTCAGAAGGCAGTGGTGGCCAATTCTTTGGATGCTTTCAAGAGAGGGTTAGATCTCTTAAAGATAAAGGAGTGAAGGGATATTTGGAGAAGGCAGGAACGGGGTACTGATTGTGGATGAACAGCCATGATCACAGTGAATGGCGGTGCTGGCTCGATGGGCCAAATGGACTACTCCTGCACCTATAGTCTATTGATATGGTGAGGAGAAAGTTTGATCACACAACCTCAGGTAAGTAGGTAAGTTGCAAGTGCGACACTGTAGGGATATGAGCAGCAAGTGTATGTTGTGGTGTCATGGTGGGGGTGGTATTGAGCAGTGGAGGCCTAAAAAACACCACTGTCCTGGAGGATGCCTTGAACTTGATGGTAGGAATCTAGCAAGGGTGGAGCCTATCGATTAAAGCTGAAGCAAGCCCCGATTAAATTAAGACCTTCCATTTTTTCCCCTGCACACCTTGTATGCATGGTAGAATTTAACAAGTTTTGAGCATCAGAAGGCGAATTATTTACCACAGACTCACCAGCCTCTAACCTACTTTTGCAGCCATGCTCTGTATGTGGCTGGTCCATTTGAGTTTATGGTCATTGGTGACCCCAGCATGTTGATAACGCAGGACCCCAAGCTGGTAATATCACAGAATACCAAAGGTAGAATATTACATTCTCCCATGTTTAAAACTGCCAATACTTGGTATGTTTCTGGTGCAAATCTTATTTGCCATTTTGCAGCCCAGGCCTAAAGGTTGTCTATATGTTGCAGCATGCATTAGACAGATGAATGAGCTGAGGAGTTGTGAATGATTGAACATTGTGCAAATGTCAATGGACATCCCTACTTCTGACCTACAATCGGCTGGTGGAACTCGGTGGGTTGAGCAACACATGTGGGGTGAAAAGAATGGCCTTAATTTTGGGTCAAAACCTGGCATTAGTCCTGTCCTGCAGCACTACGCTCACCATTCTTTTCCCTCCACAGATGCTGCTTTACCACTGAGTTCCTCCACCAACTGGCTGCTCCAGATCAAAGCATCTGCAGTCTCTTGTGTCCCCACATTTGATCCTATGATTGAAAGAAGGTCATTGCTTAAGTAGCTAAGGATTATTAGGTCCAGGACACTGGCCTGAGGAACTTATAAAGAGATGTCCTTATGGTGGAATGATTGATTTCCAGCCATCACAGCAAAGTATAATGTACACCAAATATTTAAGAAAGAACTGCAGATGCTGGAAAAATCGAAGGTAGACAAAAATGCTGGAGAAACTCAGCAGGTGAGGCAGCATCTATGGAGAGAAGGAATAGGCGACGTTTCGGGTTAGACCCTTCTTCAGACTGATGTCAGGAGGGGGAAAGAAAGGAAGAGGTGGAGACAGTAGACTTGTGGGATAGCTGGGAAGGGGAGGGGAAGGAGGGAGAAAGCAAGGACTACCTGAAATTGGAGAAGTCAATGTTCATACCGCTGGGGTGTAAACTGCCCTAGCGAAATATGAGGTGCTGTTCCTCCAATTTGCGCTGGGGCTCGCTCTGGCAATTGGAGGGGGAGTTGAAGTGCTGAGTCACCAGGAGATCAGGTTGGTTATTGCGAACTGAGCGGAGGTGTTGGGCGAAGCGATCACCGAGCCTGCGCTTGGTCTCACCGATGTAGAGCAATTGACACCTGGAACATCAAATGGTTCCTTATTATCATGTGTACCAAGGTACAGTGAATACCAAGGCACAAATCAGTAAGATTATTGCCATACATAAATACAATCCCCGCTTTAAGTACATTGTGCATAGAAACAGCCCACTAAGTCCATATGCAAGAGTCGCCAGGTTTTAACGCCATTTTCAAAGCTGGCCATAAGGGCCCATCGCAGCCGTTGCCATGTTCCGGATCATCCTGTGAACCATTGTCCCTGTCCTCCCCCGACCACCTTCAGCCTTCTTCCCCTGGGGCACCTCCGGCAGCTGACCACGAGGGCACGGAAGTTAAGAACCCCCCTGGTTCTTCTTAACAGACATTTGTCCAGCGTCTCCCACCGTCGTCAACCCTCCACCTTTCTGTCAGGTTCCTGGTCTTTAGGGGCGAGCCTTGGACAAGGCTCCCACTCCAGGCAGGTTCCCAGTTTCACAGTGGCTGAGCCAGGCCTGCCGCCTGCCTGGGTTTGGCAGAGACACACAGCCCTTCGGGAGTTTCTGCTGTGCCCAGATTTATTTGTGTGCAAGATGATTCTGATCAATGTTTTCCCCTTGATGCCCATTACTTCAGTTTTACCAGAATTTCTTGTTGACACACTTTTATCAAACATTGACTGGGTATTAAAGGCAGTCACTCTAACTACTGTTTTGGAATTTGGCTCTTTGATCCTTTTTAGACCAAAACTCATCTGCGACCAGATGGTTTTGACAAAGCCCAAACTCTGCCTATAGGTGGTTGGTGAGATTTGAACTCTTGTCTCTGACCTTTGGATTATTCCACTGGTAATTTAACAACTGTTCTAGCACTGCGCTGCATGTGGATGTTTATTAGTGGGAAACGGTGTTGTGCATCATGCAATGTAGCCCAGGATCTCTAACCATTGTATATTTAGTGTTATGGCCATTATCTCATATACTTCTTTTGAACTTAGCCTCTGTGAACTTCATTTGAACTTGACCTCTGTGCGCCACAGACCCAATTCCAGTGCAACCGGGTCAAGGAAGACTGCCATTACTCCAAGCCATTCTGTCGCCCTTTCTGCATTGTTCTACATTACTTCCAATATGCCCCTCACCTGCCGTGGAGCAAATCTAAAGGCTGAATGTGGAAATATTTCACCCTTTGTCTCCACTCTAGAACCAAGGTTTTTCCAACTTGACCTCAAATCATTGAGCTAGAATTTACAAACAATACTTGCTTATGTGATTATTCCGTCGCATTTTAACTTCTGTGAAATGATGCAAACGTGGAATGGTAGTGTAGATGGAATTCATGTTTCTCTGGGATGTCCAGTGATCCTTCTGAAGAAGCAGCATGAAAAAACCCATGGATATTTCAAGGGATTGTGTTTAGGTTTCATCACAACTGATTTGAGTTTCTTTTACACTCATTCTGTTGCCGTGTTTCTCTGTGTCAGAGTTCTTGTTCCATGATTGCATGTCTCTGCTTAACTTTATGTCACAGACTGCCTGCAACAGGCCGCAGTGATCACCAGAAAAAACTTACTATGGGAGTTTAAGAAAATTTCATGTATGTCTGAATAAATCTATGGACATTTTTGTCCTATTTTATTATAATACCACCAGCTCAGATTAGCTTTCAAGTTACGTTCCAGTTTAAGTTACCAGTTCATAATAAAATCCATTACAGAGAGAGAGAGAGATGGAGACCCTGCCGTCCTTGGCTGCTTTCATTTTCCTCTTCCTTACCAAATCCCCAAATAATCCCCAGTGCAAACTATTCCCTACTTCCTCCCATCCAAACCCCTTATCTCTTCAACCACTGATTCTTCCCATAAATAACTCCCCCAGAGATTCCTCATTTCGCCCTTTCGCCCCTTACTCTTCTGCATGCCCAGTTCTAGGCTGATGTCAATGGCATCTCACTATGGGTGGCTGTGGCTTGGAAAGGGAGACTAGAAAGCTGGTTCTACTCTTAAATGTTTATTTGGATTTCCCCAAAACGTACGTATCACACCATAAATCTACCTCCACTTCTTGATTCTCTCTACTTGCTTCAAGCCAGTAGTGAGCTTGAACAGTTGTCAACCCTCACAGTCACTGACCATAATTCCGGAAGTGGCGGCGCTGTCGTACAGCAGCGGCTCGCCTGCAGTCCGTCTGTTTTTACTTTTTTTGTTGTTTTCTTTTGTCCTGTTTTAGTTAAATTTTAGTTTATTGGGTTGTGTATGTGTGGGGTGGGGGGGTGAAACATGACTTTTGTCTCTTCCTTCGGGGGAATGCGACTTTTTCTTGTCGTATCCCCCTTCTATGCCTCCGTCTGCGCTGAGGCCAAAATGGCGGAGCTGCCGGCCTCCAACTCCAACTGCGAGCGACCGACCGACCTCGAGGCTCCGGAGGCAGAGCCAGGACTTACCAGCGCGAGGCTGGCCAACTTCGGGGCTGCGGTGGCGTTCCGGCGGTGGCGACCGAGGACACTGGTGGCGACCTGAATCCGGAGGCTCGGCCGCGGGCCCAGTGGACGACATCGTCGGGAGCGCGCAGGTCACAGGTTGGTGACCTGTTTATCTGGGGCTCCCGCAACTACAGCTGCGTCCGCTGGACTGGAGGGCGGCAGCTTCGGCAGCTTCGACAACCCCGGGCCGCGGAGTTTGAGCCGGCCCGTCGCGGAGCACGGATTCGGCCGCGGGACTGGCTTACCGTCGCCCGGCGGGGTCACAGCATCAGAAGCCTGGATCGCCTCAGCGCAGAGGGAGAACAAAGCGGGAAGAGACAGAGACTTTAAGACTTTTGCCTCCATCACAGTGAGGAGGTGCCTGGTGAACTCACTGTGGTGGATGTTAATCTGTGTTTATTGTGTGTTTTGTCATTTATTATTATATGTATGACTGCAGGCAACGAAATTTCGTTCAGACCGAAAGGTCTGAATGACAAATAAAGGAATCTCTAATCTCTAATCAAAGCCAGTCCCTTCACACTTCTCCATTGATCAAGTTTTTATCCATGTGTTTAAACTTCCATTTTTACTGAACAGAAAAACAGAAAATAAAGTTGTCTATTCAATTTCTCGGGGGCTACGGAAGTCACTGACCATAAGATTCCAGGCATGTATATTGAGGGGATTCCCTATGTCCAGCCAACTGGCCATTTTCCAACACAATAACATTCACCAAGCATGCACTCCCTTGTACTATTTGTGGAGCACCAGCCATGCAAACATTACGTGTTCCCAAAGTACCCAACCTCTCTAAAGCTTTATTGTAGAGTACCTATTATATGTAGCATTTTTGTTAGGGTATCTAATTCTGCTCTTCTTCAGAGCCTGTGGAGCCTTGATTCTAAATTACACTAGACTTTAGACTTTAGAGATACAGCGGGGGGAAACAGGCCCTTCGGCCCATTGAGTTTGCACCGACCAGTGATCACCAGGAACACGAGCACTATCCTACACACGAGGGACGATTTACAATTTTTTTTACAGACGCCACTTAACCTATGGTGGCTTTTTTCCTGGATCTTCGGTTAGATTTGTAGGTTAATTGGCTTGGTTTAAGTGTAAATTGTCCCTAGTGTGTGTAGGATAGTGTTAATGTGCTGGGATCACTGGTCATTGTGGACACGGTGGGCCGAAGATCCTATTTCCGTGTTTTATCTCTAAACTAAACTAAAAAAAAGAAATCCATCAATGGTGACTGGAGGAAGCACAGCTCCTTTGATCATTGTTAGGTGTTCATTTTAATCCTAATCGCCAATAGTTGGGCAGTTAAAAAGACATTCCTAATGACCATTTCTGATGTTAATCTGCAAGATTCTGTCAGCAGAAGAGGCATGCATTTAAACCAGACCAGGGGCTTCATAAATAATTTACCAGCAAGGAGAAAAATTACTACAGCTTTCAAATCAAGTAGAGAAGCATGTCCACAGCTGGTCTGAGGACAGAAGATGCTCTTTAAATAAATATCTCTTACAAATAAAAGCTTGCTACTTTAAACTGCGTAACTGTTCCCCACAAAATCCTACCTTAAACTCTACTTACTACTTATCTTGTAACTACTGTAAACTATTCTGCACCTGATTCCTTCCCATTAGAGGTGTCAAGTGAATTGGTAGTTAAAATCACTCATGGCTCCTGCTGCTTCTGCTTCTTGCAAAGCCAATAAATCACAGCAGTTTCCTGCCAGAAATGCATTCTCTTTAAAACTGGGTTCTTTGATTTTGAATCCTTGAGGAACATTACTTATCTGTTTCCAGTAAGTGCCGTGGTAAATGTGTCTGTCTAAATTCAACCCCTGAATAAAATATTAACCCCCCCCCAATGTACATCAGGCATTTTGTTAATTATATTTACACAATAGATCTTCTAACTCTCAAGAATGGTGATAGTTAAATCACAGCTGGTTTTCTTTCCGAGCGTTGAAGTCTCTACTTTGTGTCCACTCTGGAAAAGTGTCAGATAATTTGTCAGATATAAGCAATTGGGATAAGATATGTGTACTGATCAGCAGACATATTATACAGTACTGAGAGTTAATCTTATGGATTTTACATTATGGAATTACAGAATAGTTGTGGCACAGAGCGATGCTAGGTCATTATACGACAATCTGTTTAGTCCCATTCGCCTGCACGCAAGAAATCGTAGTGAATTGTGGACGCAGCCCAGGCCATCACACAAACCAACCTCCCTTCTATTGACTCAATTTATACCTCACGCTGCCTCGACAAGGCCAGCAGCATAATCAAGGACGAGTCAATAGACAATAGACAATAGACAATAGGTGAAGGAGTAGGCCATTCGGCCCTTCGAGCCAGCACCGCCATTCAATGTGATCATGGCTGATCATCCCCAATCAGTACCCCGGCCATCCCCTCTTTTCCCCTTTCCCATCAGGCAACAAGTTCAAGTTCACATTTTTGTTGTCACATGCACCAATTAAGGTACAGTGATATTTGAGTTACTATACAGCCATACAAGTAAAGAGAGCACAATACACGACAGAGTTTAACATAAACATCCATCACAGTGGAATCAGCATTCTTCACTGTGATGGAAGGTGATAAAGTTCAGTCAATCTTCCTCCTTTGTTCACCCGTGGTCGGGGCCTTGAACCCTCCGCAGTCGCCGCTATGGATGGCCTGATTTACAAGCCCTCTCGTCGGGATGATCGAAACTCCGACATCGGGATGGATCAGAACCCACTCCGCGGCTTGGAGTTCCCGAATTGGCCGCTTCTTACCGGAGACCGTGGCTTCACGATGTTAAAGACCACGGGCCAGCGGTCGGAGAACTTCTTCTGGCGATCCCCGGCAGACCCTCGAACTACCGGACTTTGCTGGTTTCACCTTGCACCAAACGTTATTCTCTTATCAGGTATCTATCTATACACTGTAAATGGCTCGATTGTAATCATGTTTTGCCTTTGTGCTGACTGGATAGCACACAACAAAAGCCTTTCAATGTACCTTGGTACACTTGACAATAAGCTAAACTAAACTGGAACTCTTTCCCATAGCCATGCAAATTATTTTACACACATTGCCATCCAATTCCTTTTTGAAAGTTTGGATTTGTTTGTTTCCATGACCTGTACAGACAGAGAATTCCAGGTCCATTATACTCTCTGTGTAAAGAAAAAATATTTGACCTAATATGTCTTTGCTCATCACTTTGAATTCATATCTCTTGATGTTTAAACCATCTTCCAACGTAACAGATACTCTCAATTTACGCGATCTAAATCTGTAAGAACTGGAAGAATAACACCTCGTATTCCACTTGGGTAGTCAGCAATCCAACAGTTTCAACATTTAGTGTAGGAAGGAACTGCAGATGCTGGTTTAAACTGAAGATAGACACAAAAAGATGGAATAACTTAGTGGGTCAGACAGCATCTCTGGACAAAACACTCTGAAGAAGGGTCTCGATCTGAAATGTCCCCTATTCCTTTTCTCCAGAGATGCTGCCTGACTCGCTGAGTTACTCCAGCTTTTGTGTCTATCTTCGGAATAAACATTTAATTCTCTAATTTAAAATAATACCCTCTTTCCCGTCACCAGCCCGCTGTGCAAGCTTTTCTCCCACTATCCCAGTTACCCTGCACCTTCCCCCTCCTCTTTTTGCTCATTTCCCCTCCCCGAGCCTCATATTTACATTTTAGCACTTTTCTCTTTCCCCTTCCCCCACCCCCTTCCATCCATATCTCTCTCTCTGGCTTTACATTTCATTTCTCTTCTTTCCTTACCTGACCCCCCCCTTTTATCTCCTTTTCATCTTTAGCCTTTGTCACTTACTCCATCCATCTGCCAATCCTCACCTCCACCTGCATCCACCTATCACTTGCCATGCTTTGCCCCATCCCCATCTCCTTTTTCCAGCTTTCTTCCCCCCACTCCATCAGTCTAAAGAAGGGTTCTGACCCAAAACATTGCCTGTCCATTCCCTCCACAGATGCTGCCTGACTGCAGAATTCCTCCAGCACTTTGTTTTTTGCAAAATCTGTCAAGATCCTCTCAAAATTCTTTTCAGCCTTCTTTGCTTCAAGGTCATTGTTAGTTTCTGTATCCTTGCTTGGGATTTCCATTCTTCTTAAACTATGGAGACCGGAATTGGATGCTCTATCCCACTTATAGTTTATGAAGGTTCAACATGGCTTCCCTGATTTTGTACCTAATGCCTATTTCTAATTTTTCTTTTCTTTTCTTTTGAATTATTCTTTGGCAACATTGTTAAAAAAAAAGATCAATGAAGATGAGGGTGGCACAGAGGTGCAGCGGTAGAGTTGCTGCCTTACAGCGCCAGATCTTTACTACAGGTGCTGTCTGTATGGAGTTTGTACGTTCTCCCGGGACCGCATAGGTTTTGTCCGGGTACTCGCTTTCATCCCACATTCAAAAGACGTACAGGTTTGTAGGTTAATTGACTTTGGTAAAAAAACACTATAACAGGTCTGTGATCAGTGGTAGAGCCACTGTCTTGCAGTGCCAGATACCTGGGTTGAATCTTGATCATCTGTGCTCACTGCGTGGAGTTTGCAAGTTTTCCCTGTAACTGCATGGGTTTCCTCCACACATCCTAAAAATGCGCAGATTAGTAGGTTCACTGGCCACTGTAAATGGCTCCTATTTTGTGGGTGCCCTGTAGAATCTGGGAGGCATTGACCAGTATGTGGGGATAATAATAATAATGGATCAGCATAGGGATTAATGTTGGAGTAATATAAATGGATGGTTGATTGTCATCATGAAGGACCTGTTTCCACACTGCACCTCCCTAAGACTCACTGACTCTACACTTATCTGAAGACAAATCTTTAGTTAGTAGTATTGAGGTTATTAGAAGTACTTGCCTAGAAATCTAATTTTAGGCAACTTATTTGTAGGAATGTTGAAATGTACTTTAAAAACAAAGCTGGCAGTATATGGCATACTTAGTCCATTATTAGTTGTCAGTTATTCTTTGTAATCAATGTATATCTGACTTATTTACTGATGATGAATCTACGATCATGCTCCCAAACTATCAGTCTGAAGAAAGCTCCTGAACCAAAATGTTGCTTGTCCATTCTTTCCACAGATTCTGACTGACCCACTGAGTTACTCCAGCACTTTGTGTTTTGCTGAAGATTCCAACGCCTGCACTTCCTTGTGTCTCCCAAACTATCTCTGTTTTGAACCAATAAACAAAAGCTAATACTTCTGATATAGAACTGGCAGATGAGGCATCGAGAGGGCACAATCGACTCGAATGAGGCAAATACTGGGAAATTGATTCTTGTATTGGAAATTCCAATACAGATTTAAAAGATAAATGTATTGACCTTGACCCATCAATGATATTGTTTATTTGGGACGTAACTTGTATATTGGTAGTAAAAGGTGTTTCAAATATCCAAAGTTACTTTAGGTGATTGGATTTACTCCCAGAGTAGTGCGCTTAGTTCAGGTACAATAAACATTTATTGCTGGGCTAAACTCACTTTGGAACGCCACTAAAAGCACAGTTACTGTCTAGAGACCAATTTTCTAACTGGGTAAATGGGCTGTAAAATTGCTTTGCCTCTCCTGCCCTTGTACAATATATCTCTGTGTTTGTATGCTTGTTTGTGAAGTTCAGGAAAGGTTCGGATGGAAAGTTTGAAATTTGTGCTGAATGCGGTGTCTATTAGTGAATGTAGTTCAAGAGAAACCACCATTGTGCTGAATTCAAATGTTTTCTACTGGTTTGATGGAGCGATCTTTATTACTGTGACTCATGCCATCCACCCAGAGAGAGACTGATACCAACAGAGCACTGTACTAGAGAGAGCTTTTCATTGAGCTCTGGGCTATAAATTCACAGAACTGGCTGAGATTTCTGAAGCTCCCTTCCACAAGTCATTAGTCTGAGGGACTTATTGCTAATTAAAACAAAATATCTCTTTGGTTTTCTGATGCTGTGTAATAAAGTGGAGAATCTTTCATCATCGTCATTTCTGATATCTTTTCCCCCCATTTCTGATGTATAATTGATTTCATAAGAATAATGCTTGGGTATAAATTAGTTGGTTAATGATGGGCACAATCTCTTTCTATTCAAATATAAGAGCGTTGTTAATCATTTCACTGATGTACTAGCTTTATAAACTCAGCATCCGGAGGACTTTGGTTGTGCCAAAATATTTTCGTTAATTTTGCCAAATTAGAACATAATGTCTGTGATGCTGCATTACAAATGTTGTGTGGCAGGCACATGTCCAGGGAAATTAGGTAAATCAGCTACTCATTAACAGACGTAGTTCTCAGCCTCACTTCTGAAAGGAGGATCAATATTTTGCTTCCTTTTAACAGGGAATATAACGAGTGATGTTTTATCTTGCAATTCTGCATTATTCTGTTGCAATGTACTACTCTGGTAACTCTATTTGTTCTTATGCTATACCTTTAGTTTCTACCTTGTGCGTCATTTTAGAAAAGTAGCAACATAGAAAATAGGTGCAGGAGTAGGCCGTTTGGCCCTTTGAGCCAGCACCGTCATTCAATATGATCATGGCTGATCATCCCCAATCAGTACCCCGTTCCTGCTTTCTCCATATCTCCCTTGATTCCGTTAGCCCCAAGAGCTAAATGTAACATATTATTTTTTTACTCTAAACTGCCCTAGTCTCGGGTTCTGAATTATTCTGAGGATCTCTACTATTCTCTGTGCAGTTTAGAATTCAGAGGCTCATCAAGCAATAGTCGTACTTACAAAGAACCAGTTAAAATTTGGACTTGGCGGGGTGATAAAATAATTATCATGGATAATTTCCATGTTAAATATTTAATATTAAATGAAGCATTGGGTTTTCTGACACATTCAATTCAGAAGTGTTGGACAGATATTACATTTATACTTTATTGTCCTTTAATACATCGTGCCAAATTGATTGTGAGCCCAGACACAACAACCCTTGCCCACATCCTTTCTTCTTGTTTCTCAACTCTCTTAGTGAACCTCCCTGCTTGAATTTCATTGTTCTGTTTTGGGACATCTGTGCTTTTTTTCTTCTTTTTTTTGTTTGTGAGTGTGTGTGTGTGTGTGTGTGTGTGTGTTTGTGTGCGTGTGTGGTGTGTGTTTTTTTTTTTTTTTTACATCTTCGGCAAAAATCTACGTGGTAACGATAAAATATAAAATATTTACATATTCCGGTAGACATTTTTCCCGTGTAGTCTAAAACCTACTTATCTGAAAATGTCATGCTTTATTTCTCGAGTTATTGCTGAAAATGTTTAAAAAATATGACTACATTTTGAATTTAAAATCGACTGCCTTTCGCTGATGATGTCACAATGGGTCTGCTCCACGCGCCGTTCTTCCGCGAGCTGCGAGTGATGTCACCCCGACCCCTCCCCCCCAGTTATTCAAAAAACTCAGAAAGAACGAGCAAGTCGGGCCCTGTACTGAAGCTGCCGAGCTCTCGGTCCTCAGGTCACTTTCTCGGGTCGCTCTCTCGGGTCGCTCTCTCGGGTCGCTCTCTTAGGTCGATGCCCGCCTCTGTGCCTCTGCCCTCTCTGTGCCTCTGCCCTCACTGTGCCTCTGCCCTCTCTCTCTCTACCCCCCTCCCTCTCTAGCTGCGCCTGCGAGTTGGGGGCTATGCGTGAGTGGATAGGGCGAGGGATGGGATAAAAGGAGCGAATGAATAATATCAAGGGGGGTGGTTAGTGTGTGTGTGGGGGGGGGGTGGTTAGTGTGTGTGGGGGGGGGTTAGTGTGTGTGTTGCAGAAGGCCGCCCCCCCCTGCAACCACACGTTGAGGGGACGGGACCCAACGGGTCCCACTTGGTCTAGTATGACAATAAAACTCTCTTGACCCTGCCATTCTACACTGAAAAGATACTTGGTAGATTGAATTCAGAAATGGTTTATCCATAGAAGACAGAGGGTAGTGTGGTACCTGCCTGCTAGACTGAGCATTGCCTGATCCACGAGATGTTATCAAGTGTCAAGGGACCAAGAGGGTGCTCATGCATAGTTTGGCACATGTGTACATGCCTTGCAACAAATGTGCACTCATTTGCTTGTGCACTTACACACACACGTGGGTTCAGGCACAGTAATCCTTCACCCACCTCCTCCCTTCTTGCTTCTCAACCCTCACACCTCACCTCCCAGTCCAGCTCCCTTGCCCAGCCACATACCCAATTCCCAGTGCCAGCCACAAAATGTATCCACGTTTCCCAGCCCTGGCTCTGGCTGTACAATTAACAATGTTCCTCAATATTGTGTCTGGAGCTCTGTGACCAATGGGCATTTCTGAATCCAATCTACCAAGTAACTGTGGTTCACAGTGGATCATTATTGTATCTTTTCAGTGCAGAATACCAAGAGTCAAGAGTGTTTTATTGTCATATGTCCCAAAACGGAACAACTAAATTATTACTTGCACCAGCACAACAGATACGTAAACACAGTACA
Source organism: Malacoraja senta (assembly GCA_038087875.1). Classification (NCBI taxonomy): domain Eukaryota; kingdom Metazoa; phylum Chordata; class Chondrichthyes; order Rajiformes; family Rajidae; genus Malacoraja; species Malacoraja senta. The sequence continues at coordinate 51,497,200 of CM075981.1, forward strand.
CTCTAAACACCATAATAAAAACCAAAAAGGTTCAGTGTATCTTTACTGAACTGTATAACTGAAGTTCATTATGTATGTATAATGTACTTATATATAGTTACACACACGCAAACAAAAATAGTGCAAAGCCAAAAACAATGCACCCTTGTCTATGTAATTCAGAACTTATTTGGAGGTTGCTGTGTTTAATAGCCTGATGGTTGTGGGGAAGAATCTGCTCCTGAACCTGGACGTTACAGTTTTTAGGCTCTTACACCTTCTTCCCGATGGCAGGGGTGAAATGAGAGTGTGGTCAGGGTGGTGTGGCTCACTGATGATGAGGCAGCGACTCCTGTACATTCTTGAAAAGTTCAGTCCCAAGATAATTCTTCGGCAAAATATACAATCTCGTTATTGGCTCTTGGAAAACAATGATCATGTCATAATCATTATAATTTAATGGGAAGATTCCTACAAATAAGTGGGTAAAAAGTGGGGTTTTTTAAAGAATATTTTATAACGTATATATTAATAAAGAATATTTATATAAAATGGAAATATATTAATATTAAATATAAAAATGAAAAAAATCTTAATAATGAATGTGTGGGAAGTTCTGATTCCTACTTTTCCCATTTTGAGAGAATCCTGTGTTTAATTAATGGAGAATTGGGAAATAAGAATTCTAGCATTTAGAAATAACATCGTAGGAGTGTTTTCCTTTGTTCATTATTTCTAACAGAATATTGTAACAGAATATTTTCATGGCTTTGTCAAATAGACTGAAAAGGTACATGGAAACATACTCCACAATGCCCTACTTAGCAAAAAGAGAACAGTTATGAAGAAAGATTTGCATTAATTTACTGGTGTTCATGGCCTTAGCATGTTCCAAACAGCTTGACAAGTTTTTAACAAATGGTTCTGTTGTAAAGTACAAATATGAGACAATACATACATAACAAGCTTCCAATAGCATCCATTTAAATGATCAGATCACTGGTTTAGGATTTTGATTGAGCAACTAAAACCAGATGATTCTTTGAGAGTCACATGTTAGAAGTAGATAAGAGATGCATGGCAAGGGTAGATTGTCAGAATATTTTCCCATGACAGGAGTATGAAAACCAACGGCATGGTTTTAAGATGAAAGGAGGTGGTAAGTCTGAGGGGTATGTGTTTTCCTTGTATCTGGCCCATTCTGACAGAGGAAATAGTGGAATTAGATACTAGCTTGAAGAGGAATTTTCAACAATGTATCTGATTCTACCACTTCTTCTAGCAGCCCTGGGCATCATATTCACTGGAATTTAGAAGGATGAGAGTGGATTATTTAGAAACATAACATCCTTAAGGGATTGGACAGGTTAGATGCAGGAAAAATGTTCCAGAACCAGTTCCAGAGTCCAGAACCAGGGGGTCACAGCTTAAGAATAAAAGGTAGGTCATTTAGGACTGAGGTGAGGAAGAACTTTTTCACCCAGAGAGTTGTGAATCTGTGGAATTCTCTGACACAGAAGGCAGTGGAGTCGAATTCACTGGATGTATTCAAGAGAGAGTTAGATATACTGTAGGTCTTAGGGCTAATGGAATCAAGGGATATGGGGAGAAAGCAGGAACAGGGTTTACCCCCCTCTGACTAAATAAATGTCTCCTCATTTCCTTCCTAAAAGAGTGTCCTTTAATAGAAAGATTAAAAGAGAACTTACCATTTGAAGTTTGATCTTTATTTTATAAGAAGTTGAAGTGAGGGATTACGTGAAGAGCCCGCCAGCCCGCATGCGCATCAATCTTCAAAGTAGCTGTATGAAACCACAGAATAGTTGCTGACCTAAGCTATAGGAAGATTAAAGGGCTAGAACTACCGAATGATCTTTATGAGAATAGGGTTGCGAGTGGAGGGCATGTAATCCCTCACTTCAACTTCTCATAAAATAAAGATCAAACTTCAAACGGTAATTTCTTGTTTAATCTTTCTATTTTATTTCGAAGTCACGTGAGTGAAGATTTCGAAGGTCTGTGGTTTCATGCAGTGACACAATCTGTGTGTGAAACACTTAAACAGATAAACCATTAATGGTAGGAAAAAACATGAGTTATTAATATCATACATAGCATACATGGCCATTGTTCTTAACTGGACCGTAGTCCCAATAGACTGTTGAGTTAGACAATAACTCATGTAACACTGTGCATAATACTATCTGCAAATATCCAGACATGTTCCACCAAATTTTATAATTTATTAACCTGCATTATGTAAACCTCATGCTGTATGATGAAAGGGAAATCCATTCTATTGGCTGTTAATGAGCCATCAGCAATATCTTGAGACTATTGAATAACAAAAGAACTATCTTCCATTACATAGGCACTAGCAATTGAGTGCACTTGTATACCTAATGACATCCCTGATCTCTGCTCTGGTGGGTATGATGTCAATCTCAAATGTACGCAATCCTGCTCATTGCTTATGAGATTATTTCTATAACAAGCTACCCTAATGTCAGTATGACGTAGAGACTAAGCCAGAGATTGAGTAAAAGCTGTGTTCTTTATGCTGAGATCAGTTGCTGAAAGCATAATCATCTTAAGATACTGGTCCCATTAGGAAAATTAGAGGAATATTTGCATAACAATTTACTGATATACATCGCACATTACAATGAGTGTAGGCTATTAGAGTGGTCAAATAAAAGACACCCTGCATAACGTTAGAGAATAGTGGGTGAAGAACCAATCATTTATGTCCCACTTATGGTACTACAGACATGATAAAGCAGCACAAGCAATGTCAATTGTGCTATCACATAAAAGCTTCTTTAGGCTTAAACTGGAAGCCATACAAACGTCTGTTACTTCCGTTAAAATTCAGTCACATATGTTGTTCACAAGCTTCTCATACAATCGTGCAGAGCTAGCTGCCCGAGAAGACAGGCTGCCCCAGCCATCACCCGTGACTGAGTAAATAAGAGTTGTTTCAGTCGCCTACCATGGCGTGATTGAATAGGCAAATCGGTACTGTTAAATTTCATGTTGCCTCATTTGTAATATCGCAAAAGATATCCACCGACAACCCATAAGTTTTATCAGCTGCAATTTTGCATATTACCTAAAACTTGATGACATAATGCCCTTTAATCTGAGAAGGGCAGCATAGGCTTTCACCACTAGCTTTGTTATCAAAACAGCAGAATCTGTGCCTTTTGTGTGTAGATATGACAGAGTATGCAACTACAAGATCGATTCTCTGAGTCAGTTAAATTGCAGAAAGCCAATCAGCCATCTTAAACTGGGTAAATAAACCCATAATCCGATTAGCCTAATGCTAACCCGATTCGGCCTGCACCATATTTCTGTAATCTGGAAAAGTATCAGAAATATACCCCTCTAGTCCTTGGCCAGACCACTCATCCTCAGATGAGCTGTCACTGATTGGTCCTGTCGCTGTTCCTCTATTGGTCCTACGGACGGAATTTTGTTTTGGCTTTCATACCCGCGGAAGATGCATTATCTAGTTATTCATACATATCGCTGATAATATATAATCAGCAGCTAATTACTAGAGCTGAAACCACAGTCTCCCTTAGATGTGGGAATACGAGTTCCCTGTCAACTCTTGACTAAGAGTCACCATGAATACTCAGCGTTTTCCTTCAGAGTGGAGATTAGTATAATGCAAGGCTGAATCAGGAATTACCTCACAGTCCTTTGACTGAAACCACATGTCTAAGTCGCCAGAGTGCACAACACAATCTCTTCGACCCGCCACTCAATCAGGAATACTGGTATTGAGAGCCTATGGATTATTATAAATACATTGTTATTCACAACATGAACCTGCAGGTCAGATAAAGTTTTATTATATGCCAGACGAGCTTCATGCTGGTAACTACCTGTGCCAGAGAGGATGGCAATTATGATTTCAATGAACCAGGAACTCTACTAACTGAGGAGAAATAAAGCATATGTTGAGAAAAACTTCAACTACTTATTCTATTGAGCAGTCTGATAACCTCAATCACAGATGATGAAGCAGTGCTTCCCTGGTCACTATGACTCCTATGGCCAGCCAGTTCCATGAAGGTCTACCCTGATCCAGGGTAACCAAACTGTTCCTACTTGGAACTACAGAGGTTCCTATGCAAGGCACCTTGCCAATGTCTCTACATCAACCTGATCCATCCCAGAAACAGTGGAAATGACTAGACAGCCCATGCTGGCCGTAAACCCAACCTGGGCCAACAGACTGCTCCATTTCGGAGTTTACGGAGGTTAATAACGAGACCTTACTTACCAGCGTCTCCAACCCCGGGTCGATTTTCTTTGTTGGAGCTTCAGCGAAGTTCCATTTGCAGACCCTGTCTATCATGCTTGTCATTCCTGTTAGATAGCTGATGCCGCTGGCCAACTTCTCTTGTAGTGGCTTGTCCGTCCACGAGGGAACAGCAATTTTAGAGGCAAGAGCACGCAGCTCCTCCTTATGCGATTGTCGCACATCATGCATTAAAGCATGGGACCCCGGCACATAGTCATGTTCGGGGTCATGTTTGGAGTCAGTCCATACTGATCTCTGACACTCTCTTAGAGTGGGAGAAAAAATTGCACCCTGAACCAGGCGTTGCCATATGCGTATGCCTCGGACTGTCTGTGCATGCTTCCATAACACCAAGCATATTTTGTGACACCATCTCTGATAGTCTTTCGGGTGGGAGGAATATTCCAACCCTGAAACCAGGGGTAGCTACAGGCATATGACTTGAACTGCCTGTGCATGCTTCCGTAATACGGAGCATAATATTTGGCATCTCCATCACTTCATACATCCGAGTGGGAGGACTTATGCAACCCTGAACCAGGAGCTGCCTCAGGCTTGTGTGCATATACTTTGGCACCATCTCCATCATTCCGTTCATCCGAGTGGGAGGAAGATTGCAACCCTGAACCAGGAGCTGCTTCAGGCATATGTGCATATACTTTGGCACCATCTCCACCACTCCTTTCATCCGAGTGGGAGGAAAATTGCAACCCTGAACCAGGAGCTGCTGCCTGACATGTCTTCGTAACATGGAGCATTCCTTGTGTTATAATTTGATTCATCAGATGTTCTAATTGAGACAAACGCCCAATCACATCTGCCATAGATGTCCCAAGACTTGGCTATGACTTTGCCCCGACTTGGGGTTGTCAGGCTGCTTTCTTTAGCAGCCGAACCGAGACTAGCTGCAGATCGGTGCTCTGTTGGTATCATCATTTACCAAACAGATTGCACCTGGTAGTGACTCCGAGTCCTTGCTCCGTTCTGGAGCCAATGGAGTATTACAGGGAAGGACTGGAGCGCCTCTGGCCCCCATACACCAGATAGAGTGGGAGAAATACTGCAACCCTGCCAGGTGTTGTCATAGGCAATTACGTTTATACGATTAAAAGAAGCCTATCCCTATTAAATCAGAGATTCGACTACTTTATTGATATGCATATAGTTGGAGTCTCTTGTAAAATAATCTTCAACAGTCCCCTCTAATGCGCGGAAATACCATGACGCCACCAGGTGTCTGATAAGCACAGCTCAAACAAGGCTTCCTAAGCCAGGAGCTCTGGACTGCAATGGCAAGTCCAATTCCACTACACCATTGGTGTAAGTGATAATAAATGTCCTTTTTTTGTTTTTTAAACATAAACTTTATTGGCATGATAAGACATTTTTGTTATATTGCCAAAGAATTAAACATGACTTTAGAATGCTATCGGCTATGATAGTCACAAACGTGACCGTGGCAACTGTTATTAATGCCAACTCTATTATAGCCGCCCAAAAATAAAGTATACACTATATGCTGCTGCAGCATAGCTGTAGCAGTAACTCTGTTAAAATTGTTCGGTGCTACGGCAGCTGAGCTTACCTGGCCGCGGCTAATTTAAAAACTCACCTGCTGCTGGAAACCTCCTGCAGCGATAATAGACCTGGCTGCCGGCAGCCGCAATTTATGAATTCTAGCTCCTTACGGAGCCCCACGTTGCCTCCAACTCTGATTGCCTGCTCCCGTATGGAGCTCTGATGCCGGCAGCTGTAATAACTTATCCTAGCCGGCGGTCTCCCATTTTGTCCGTCTGCTGCCGTGCAGACTATAACGGCAACAGCCACAATCCCAGCTCCTATGGAGCCTCCAATTTTGTCCGTCTGCTGCCGTGCAGAACTATAACGGCAACAGCCGCAAACCCAGCTCCTAGGGAGCCCTACAATTTCACCCGCCTGCTCCCGTGGAGAGCTCAAACTGAGGCGCAAAAAATCTTCTTACTCTTGCTCCTATGGAGCTTCCACGGCGGCCCAAACCCCCGGCCGCCTCCATAGCTACTTTGGGCATGCTATAGAGCGGCCCGGTGAAAATTGATTTACCTGGTCAGAGCAGTTCGAAATTGCTCCGAGTAGCGCCATGCGCTAGACGTATTGACGCGCATGCGGGCTGCCGGGCTCTTCACGTAATCACTCACGTGACTTTGAAATAAAATCTGAGACAATGACCTCTAGTCCTAGACTCTTCCACTAGTGTAAACAACCTCTCCACATCCATTCTATCCAAGCCTTTCTCTATTCTGTATGTTTCAATGAGATCCCCCATTCTTCTAAACTCCAGCAAGTACAGGCCCAGTGCCGACAAATGCTCATCATAGGTTAACTTACTCATTCCTGGGATCATTTTTGTAAACCACCTCTGGACCCTCTCCAGAGCCTGCACATCCTTCCTTAAATATGGTGCCCAAAATTGCTCACAATATTCCAAATGTGGCCTTACCAGTGCTTTATAGAGCCTTAGTATTACATCCATCTATTTGTATACAAGCCCACTTGAAATAAATGCTAGCATTGAGTTTGCTTTCTTTACTGCCGATTTTGGGAATCCTGCACCAGCACTCCCAAGACATGGTGGGTCGAAGGGCTTGTTTGGGATGTACGACTCGATGATTCTATGATGAATATTGGACCAGTCAAAGAGTAAGATGTCTTCTTCTGGGTATGATGGGATATATGTCTTGTCCTCTAGATATTGGAGCAGAAACTGAGATCAAAAACACCTGACTCTTGCATTCACAGGTGTTGCAAACTGAGTTTCAACTGGCACCAACTCACTGGTGAGGCGTAACACTTAACAGAATACCTGAGTTCCTTTGCCACCACCTAGTGCTGTTAGATCATGAGAGTTTGCCTCTGGTTTTCCCTACTGTTTGTTAGGTGATAGAAAACCTCAGACAAGGCAACTGTCGTATTCCAGAGAACTCCCGGAGGACTGGAGAGTGAGCAATGTTGTTCCTTTGTTTAAGAATGGAAGGAGAGAGAATCTAGGAAATTATAGTGTGTAAGAAGGAACAGCAGATGCTGGTTTACACCAAAGATAGACACTGGAGTAATGCTGGAGTAACTCAGAGGGTCAGGCAGGGACCCCAACAGTCCTTTCGGGTGAGGCAGAGGTTCACTTGCACCCCCTGCAACCTCATCAACTGTATCCGCTGTTCTCGGTGTGGGCTACTATATATCGGCGAGACCAAGTGCACATAGGGTGATCGTTTTGCTGAACACCTACATTCAGTCCGCCTTGGCCTTAGCGATCTCCCAGTTGCCAAATATTTTAACTTCCCTTCCCATTCCCATACTGACTTTTGCTGTATGTCCTGGTCCTAGGGCAGCTTACAACCCAGTGGTACGAATACTGATTTCTCTAATTCCAAGTTACCCTTGCATTACCTCTCTCCCTATCCTTCCCTCACCCGAGTCATTCTGCTCGTTTCACTGTCTGTATCCCTTCGTTATCACCACTTCCACAGCCAACAATGGACCATTGTGGTCTCCACCTTTCCTTGGTCATCGGTGCTGGCTCTGATTTGTTCTGAACCTCTAGGTTCCCTCTCCCCTGACTCTCAGCCCGGAGAAGGGTGTCGGCCCGAAACGCATGCTTGCCTACATTAGTCAGGGCTTTGAATATAAGAGCTAATAAGTCATGATGCAGTTTATAGGACTTTGGTCAGGCCACATTTGGAGTATGGTGGTCCCCCCCCCCCCCCCCCCACAATGCAGGAAGGATGTGGAAACATTGGAAAGGAAGGTTTACAAGAATTATGTCTGGAGTAGGGGGAACTAAATACAAGGAGGTGTTTGGACAGACTAGGATTGTTATCTCTGGAACACCAGAGGTTCAGAGGAGACCTCATGGAATTAAGACATAGATAGGGTAGACAGTCAGAACCTTTTCCTCAGTATTGAAATATTGAATACTTGTCGGCATGGCTCTAAGGTGAGAGGGGCAAAGTTTAAAGGAGGTATGCGGGACAAGCAATTTCACATAGAGGGTGGTGAGTGCCTAGAATGGCACTGCCAGGATTGGCGGTGAAGGCAGACATAATAGTGGCATTTAAGAAAGCCTTGTATGGACATGTGGATATGTTGTGAATGGTGAGACTA
>CM075981.1:51505833-51690713 GCA_038087875.1 Malacoraja senta
TCTATCTTCTATGTCTGCGATGGTGGCATGGTGTCTCAGATTACACAGGGCTGCCAACTCTCACGCTTTGAGCGTGAGAATCACGCATTTGAAGAAACTTTCAAGCCTTCACGCTGATCAGAAATTTCTCACGCTCTGTGGTAAGAAATTCTGTGATCAACGAAAATGTCAAAAGTCAGATAAACTGCATGGTCCGCGGGTGTTGGAGAGCCGGGACTGAGGGAGGGATGGAAGCAGCGGGCGGATACAGATGCGGGGAGTCGGGGCTGGCGAGTGTTTGCCGGGCTGGAGAGTCTCTCGCTGCAGCTCCGGCCACGGAGCAGCCCCAGTGCGAGAGTCCCGGGCCATCGGAGGCGTCGGAAGCGTTGCGCCGCTACCGTGAGAGTCTCTGTGCCGAAGGGACAGACTCTCAAAGGGGGGTGGAGAGAGAGAGGGGAAGGAGACAGGGAGACAGTGGGGAGAGAGAGGGGTGTGAGACAGGGGGAGAGAATGGGGAGAGAGGGGAGGGAGAGAGGGAAGAGAGAGGAGAGGGCGGAGAGTGAGGTGGGAGAGGGGGAAGAGAGAGAGGGGTGAGAGTGAAGAGAGAGCGGGGGTGGAGAGGGAGGAGAGGGTAGGAGAGAATGCGAGAGAGAGGGGGAAGAGAGGGGTGGTAAAAGAGAGAGGGGGAAGAGGGAGAGAGGGGGAAGGGGGAGAGAGGGGGAAAGAGAGAGAGATGGGGGGCAAAGAGAAAGAGGAGATCGAGACAGAGGAGAAAGAGAGGGGAGGGAGAGCAAGGGGAGAGTGAGGTGGGAGGGAGAGAGGGGGGAGAGAGGAGGAGAGAGAGAGAGGAGAGAGAGGGAGGGGGAAGAGAGAGAGGTGAGAGAGAGAGAGGAGAGAGAGAGAGGGGGGAGAGAGAGAGAGGGGAGAGAGTGTGTGGAAAGGGAGCGAGGGAGAGGGAGAGAGAGGGGGAGAAAGAGAGAGAGGAGGGGAGAGGGGGGAAGCGAGGGGGAGAGAGAGAAGATAGAGAGAGGGAGAGAGGGGGAGAGAAGAAGAGGGGGAGAGAGAGAAGAAAGAGAGGGGGAGGGAGAGAGAGGGAGAGAGAGAGAGTTAGGGGAAAGAGAGGGGAGAGAGAGTTGGGGGAAAGAGACGGGAGAGAGAGTTAGGGGAAAGAGAGGGGAGCAGAGAGAGAGGGGGAGAGAGGAGAGAGGGGGAGAGAGGGGAGAGAGAGAGGAGAGAGGGGACGAGAGAGGGGGGAGAGTGAGGTGGGAGGGAGAGAGGGGGAAGAGAGAGAGAGGGGGAGATAGAGTGGTGGGAGAGGGAGAGGGAGAGGGGGAGGGAGAGAGGGGGAGAGAGAGGGGGGAGAGAGAGGGGGCAGAGAAAGGGGAGAGAGGGGAAGAGAGGGAGAGAGCAAGAGAGAGGGGGGAGAGAAGAGAGAGGGAAGGGGAGAGAGTGAGAGAGGAAGACAGGGGGAGAGAAGGGTTAGAGGAGAGACAGAGAGGGTAAAGAGAGGGGGAGGGGAGAGATAGTGGGGAGAGAGAGAGAGGGGTTGAGAGGAGAGAGAGCGGAAGAGAGGGGAGAGAGAGAGAGGAATGAGAGTGAGGTGGGAGGGAGACGGAGAGGGGAGAGAAAGAGAGGTGGGAGAGAGGGTAAGGAGAGTGGGAGAGAGAGAGAGGAGAGAGAGGGGGAAGAGAGAGAGAGAGAGGAGGAGGAGAGGTGAGAGAGAGAGGAGAGAGAGGGCAAGTGGGGAGAGAGGGGGGAGAGTGGGGAGAGGCAGAGGCTGCCAACTCCCATGCATGAGCGTGAGAATCACGCATTTCCCCAAATTCTCACGCTGATCACAAATTTCTCTCGCTCTGTTGTGAGAAATTCTGTGATCAATGAAAATTTCAAAAACTCATATCAACTGCATGGGCCATGGGTGTTGGAAGCAGAAGCAATGACGGGGACAGATGCGATCGGGGAGCGGGGCTGGCGAGTGTTTGCCGGGATGGCGAGTCGCTCACTGCAGCTCCGGCCATGGAGCAGCCTCAGTGCAAGGCGTCGGAAGCGTTGCACCGCTGCCGTGAGAGTCTCTGTGCCGAATTCGCCCAGGTGACCGGCATGGATCAGGCTGCGGCTCGGTGCATCCTTGAGGACAAACAGTTGCTGCTGGAAGTAAGTACCAAGCACTGGCTAGAAACGGTGGAAGATAGAGGACTTTAAATGGGGGTGGTTGGAGAAAGTATCCTGCTTGCCTCCTAGATTTTCACTTACTGTAACTGCAGGAAAAAAGTTCCCGATGTTGGGGAGTTCAGAACCAGGGGTCACAGTTTAGGAATAAAGGGGGGGGGCAGTTAGGACTGAGATGAGGACAAACTTTCTTCACCCAGAGAGTTGTGAATCTGTGGAATTCTCTGCCACAGAAGGCAGTGCAGGCCAATTCACTGGATGTTTTAAAGAGAGAGTTACATTTAGTTCTTGGGGCTAACGAAATCAAGGGAAATGGGGAAAAAACAGGAAAGAGGTACTGATTTTAGATGAATAGCCATGATCATATTGAATGGCAGTGCTGGCTCGAAGAGCCAATAGCCTAGTCCTGCACCTGTTTTCTATGTTTCTATGCTTGAGTATATGGCAATAAAACTCGATCACTTGATTTTGAAGCATTCATGCATGGTGGAGGTATAATGTAGTCATAGAGTGATACAGTGTGAAAACAGGCCTTTCGCGCCACTTGCCCACACCGCCAACATGTCCCAGCTACGCTACCTGCTTTTGGTCCATACCTCCAAACATTCCCTATCCATGTATCAGTCTAACTGTTTCTTAAATGTTGGGATGGTCCCTGCCTCAACTACCTCCTCTGGCAGCTTGTTCTACACCCATCATCCTTTGTGTGGATAAAGTTACCCCTTAAAAGTTACCTCTTAAAAATACTTCATACAAAAACATTGAAATCATACTTCTACAATGCACTAAAACATGATTTGAATACATCAAATTTCAAAAAGTTCCTACCCTGGGAGGGGAGACACCCCACTTCCACACCCTCTCCCCACTCGGTTGCTCCACTCCCTCACCGGGTACCCCCAAGGCCAGTGATCAGTGATCGCTCAGCCTCCCCCCTTTCAAAAGGCTCCATGGAGAACACTGCCAGATGTGAGCGGGGAACTGAGGCCAGTTGTCCGTGATGTCTGGATCCCAATGCTCAGCGCTTCGTGTTTCGGAGTTGGCTAATGTTATTGATTTGTAATTAGCCTGATTTGTAATTAGTTGACAAAACCTTAAATTATTAATCTGGAATATCCAGGGGAATGGGATAATTGTAATATTAAAACGACATGCAAGGTGACAGGCTGTCTGTCACAACACACAGCCCTGATAAACCATTATTTCCTTCAGTTAAATATTGGGAAGGTAGCACTATTGTCATTTGCCACTCAATTATTATGTTTGTTTACCTCACTGACTATTTCTAACCCCCCCCCCCACCCAATTCCTTTGACAGGTTGAATATAAATGTCCCCAATCTCGTTGTTTTATTAATTGAACACGTAGATGAACATCCTCAAGGAGTGTAATCAGATGGAAACTGATTCAGATGCGATGTTTAAGAGCTTGTCAAAGAAGGGGCATATTTTAAAGGAGTGACAGAGATACTTGCAGGGGAATGTGTGAGGAGATTATTATTTGTCTGTAGTTTTAGTTTGAACCAGGACATCTGAAGATTCAAAGTTTAATATAGTAATTGTGCTGATACTGACCCCAACCAACCACGTAATGAATATCATCCATTCCGGAGGTTTTACTTTTATGATGCCATTTAAACTTCACTTGGATTTCAATCACTTTAATGTAGAAGTAATTGGGAATGGGAAGCATTGGAACAAAACTTTGCCCTCGGTACATATTAACTGTAATATAATAATGTATGCATGTTGATAGGTGCAATCAAAACAACGATCTTTTTTTATCATTGTTGTGTTATGAATACCACAGAAAATATTATGTACTCTCAAGATCACATTTAATAGAATAATATTGCTTAAATATATAGTTATTGAACTTTGCATTTCGGAAAAGTCCCAGCTGAGGGGAAGACAGCAAAATACTGAAAATATTGGGGATGAAAATGACTTCAGGACAGTTTGTTACAAAAATGAAAGAAATGGTATCAGAACACTTAGACAGCTGAGTAAGTATAATTTTATGGATGGGAATTGTGTTCAACCAACTGATGACTTCTTTGACAAAGTAACTAGCATGTTAGATAACAGGGAAGCCAATGAATGTAGCAAATTTTGTTATCCATAATTTGGACTGTGAAGTGCCCCATAAAAGATTACTGCATTAGATGAGCACCTGTGGACTTGAACGTAATAGGTTAAGTCCAGGGGGTCAGATATGAGGCTTTATGTGTGGGCCAGATATATTGTCAGTGCAAAGGGGCTAGGAGCAAGGCCAAGTTTGCATCCAGAGTCAAGGTCTGGAATAGTACTAGATGTGCAGTCAAAGCTGGGACCAGGGGTGTGTTCAGCACTGGGAACCTAAGCAGGTAAGCAGCTATGATCAAGGTGGAATAGGGGGCCAGGTGTAAGGCTGGACTCAGGGTCAGGAACGAGAGAAGGTATGCAACTGGAGTCAGGGTCAGGAGTAGTACCAGGTGTGAAGTGAGACCCAGGTTGTTCAACATGGGCCGTGTTTGATTATAATCTGATTTCCATACATGAATATACTGAGATCATTCATGTGCTGCATGAAGATCATAAGATCAGAGCCTGGCTCTACTGTGCAATGTAATTAGGAATGTAATTTACTCTAACCTTATTCATAGCTATCCAATTTAAAGCATAAATATTGAATTCAAGTGTAAGTTAAAAGACTCGCTACAGTATGCACCATATTGCACAACTTCAAGCTGAAAAATGCAAAAGTTCTATACTAATGGGAGGGGGGACACCCTCCTCCCACACACCCCCCGGTCGCTATGCTCCCTCGGGCTTGGTCTCTCGCAATTTCTCACTCCCAACTCTCACCCAATGTTGACAGCACTGGATTACACTTTCTAAGTGTTGTAATGTTGTTGCCTTTGTTGTTCGGGAGATCTGCTGAAAGAGCTAATCTCCATGCTGGAGATACAAAGCAGGAGATGAGAAGCTGATATGAGCTGCCCCCATAACCTAAATGAAAAACTGGCACCAAGGGCATATTATGCAAAACAAAACAAGGTCCAATGGAAAGGCTGATGGTTTTTCCTCACTGCATGCATACAATAAATTAGATTTAAAGAACTTTGAGCCCTAATTATTTATACATGAACAGAGAAAGCTAAAAGTGCGTATCAAGTCAGTAAGCTTATGCTGCTAACTGTTTGCTAATGATGAAGTTGTTTTTGTGTGAGTGAATTTTGAATAAATTAGTTCATTCCCGTGCAATCTGAGAACCTAACCAATCATTGAACCTATCTGAGCAGGTAATTAATATTTGTGTAGATAGGAAGTCATTAAAGCGATGACAAACATAAGCATGTCGTTAGGCTTGCAGATTGCCAACTGCACTAGCTGGGAATGAATTGAGTGGGGCAGTGTTATAAACAGGATGGGTATAATCTCATGCACGTGCTCACATTCTGGGATCTGTGGTACTAAATCAGGGCACTGATGGAGCAATTGCCATTGATGGCAAGGCAGATGTGAATTAAACATGACTACACACAGCTCATAAATGTGTGAAGGCTTCCGAGAATGTTGAAATCTTTTTTTAAATATCTCATGAAAGTTTTAAAAGATCGTTTTAAAAATCCAATTAGGCCAGTGTGTTAATTCAAACTAACAACTGCAATCCTGAGACTAGGGCAATATAGACACTTGGAAATGTTGTCATCCATGTTGTGTTATTGCTCCACCTTCAAGCTTGAGGAATTTTAGACCAGTAATTTCTGTTCAATAATACAGGAAAATAAGAGCATAATGTAAGACACAACAACAGAGTCTGAAGAAGGGTCTCGACCCGAAACGTCACCCATTCATTCCTTCTATCCAGAGATGCTGCCTGAGTTAAGGCCCTGTCCCACTTACGTGTCCTTGGCACGCAAATTACGCGACCTCGTCGTCGCGTTGAGGCGCACGGGCATCGTGTGGCCGCGTGGGGCCGGTCCCACTGAGAAGCGCAGAGGGGTATGTAGTTGAGCGCGGTATAGCGGGGCGCTCCGGGATTTTGTAGCGAACAAAATCTTCGCGCGCCACCGGCCTGTCGCGTAACTGACAGCCAAAGTGGGACAGGCCCAAGACCCTGGCGCGACGCAACGTCTCACCTCCAACAGCAGCAGAAGCAGGCTGTGTTTCTGTGTTTGTGTTTCTTATTTTCTTTTGGTGTTCTTGAAATTGAATTCTGTCCTTGATTTGTGTACTGTGGTGTTTTTATATTTAATTTATTCCGATTATGTGTTTTGTATTTTTTTTGTGATTCTATGCATTGTAAGGTGTCCTTGGGTTTTAGAAAGGCGCCAGTAAATAAAATGATTATTATTATAAACGATCGCCGAGCTCGGCCTGGGGCTCACGGCCGTTGCGGTCCGGATCTGCTCCCACTTCTACGCCAAGAAAATTGAAGATAGACACAAAATGCTGGAGTAACTCAGCGGGACCGGCAGCATCTCTGGAGAGAAGGAATGGATGACGTTTCGGGTCAAGACCCTTCTTCAGACTGAAGAAGAATCTCGACCCGAAACATCACCCATTGCTCCCCTCCAGAGATGCTGCCGGTCCCGCTGAGATACTCCTGCATTTTGTGTCTATCTTCAAATGACGTCACGCACTCCAGACGGCTGTGCGGGCGCATGAAGACGCGCGCAACCTTCGCGGAACCGTCGCACCTCAACACGACCACGAGGTCGCGTAATTAGCATGCCAAGGACACGTAAGTGGCACAGGGGCTTTACTCCAGCTTTTTGTGTCTACGACTGTTACTCGGCTCTGAAGTACCTGCATTCGGGAGTCTTGTGTCTACGACAACATTGATATTTCCCTCAGACGTGGTCTTAAATAAAAAAATATGTAACGGTATAATTAGACCGGAGATCTGAAGGACAGGCTTGCTATTAACAAAATCCTTTTGAACTTCCACACACTCATACTGTTCAGTGCTCACAGTTTTCCCCAATGTGATAACTGTAAACCAGAAGATATTCTGTTAGTCTTCCCTCACCTAAATGCTACACAGAACAAATTGTTGCTGAGTATGTACATGACACTTTGTGACACCCAAGTTATATTTTAACCTCGAAGACCACTATGAAATTCCATGTACCAAAGCTGGCGTAAACAAACCTAACATACCTGATCAGATATCACAATATGTTTGCTGTGCTTTATGTGTATAATAGACATCTGCAAAATATTGACCATAACATTTAAAAGTCAGAAATAGCCAGTCCCAGAACTAGCATTAAAGGGGTTCAGAGAATTGCAGATCATTTAAAAAAAAGATGTTTCCCCTATTCTCTGAGCTCTTCCGACCAATATCCCTTTAAAGTGTGATTTACCCAGGTGCTTTATATTTTTGAAGCAAGCTAACGGACACGTCAGATCCCATCACAAACATAGCTTGATTCACACGCACACAGTTAATCATGCAATACTCACCTTAAACTCTAACAATCTGAGTCCAAATTTTAATTTGACGCTGGGCCCTCTGCTCTTCGTGAAAGTTGGTCTCCTTTAGTTGGAGGCCTCAAGGAAGGTCTTTGCTGGCTGCTGCCTTTTCTTTCTGCACAAATTGATTTTGTATTAATTTCCTTTACGACGCTGGATGTCAGAGCCATGGTCCAGCAGGTGACGGAACCAGCAGCCAGGAGTTCATGTGCCATGTGCCCTTTCAGTAGTTCAGTTCACAGTCAGAATCGGGGAGCTTGAAAGACTCTCGCTGCCATGGACAGAGTACAGTTCCAGAAACCAGCTGCCCTTTGCCTGATCAATAGTTTACTTTGTGGGTAGCGTGATCTTCACTTCTTTGTCCGTATACTTCGACTTGCTCGTCGAAGGAAGCCACCTTTCTGAAGTCTGGTTGTCTGCCATTTAAGTTCAATCTGCCCTGCCCTGCTTGTTCCTAGATCTGTATCCCATCTCCCAAGCTCTGCCCCCTCGCTGGCTGTTGTCGGGGTTGTTCACTGCGTATCCGTAAGATGGGGTTATCTCCATTCTTGTCTTCCAGAAACAGTGTAGGAAGGAACCGCAGATGCTGGTTGAAACCGAAGGTAGGCACAAAAAGCTGGAGTAGCTCAGTGGGTCAGGCAGCATCTCTGGAGAGGAGGAATGGGTGACGATTCGGGTCTGCTCTTGGCTTGACCAATTGGGTGGCAAGCCGGGAGGGCTACTGCTAGTCACTTTAAAGAATAATGAGTTTGGGAGAAGCTTTGAATGCAATCTTCCAAATAAGGTAGAGGCACCATGGAGTCTGCCTCTCTCCTGTTTCCCTTTCCGTGAGACACTTACGTTGCATGTTCAATGAGCTGCTGAGTGGATCAGCACTTGCTTAGTAACATATTTCCTTCCATAGTATCACAAACATGAGCTCGGACTGGTACAGCTAGTTTTGATGTGGATTCAGATTTTCCACTTGTCTAAGATCAGTTCGGCCAAGCTTTCCATGACCCTGCTTCCCTATTCTGGGAGCTGCTCGGCCAAATACATCACCTACATTTTTAGTTCTTGATATGAATTTCATAGCATTTACTTTTTATCAGTAAAAAAAACATTTAAAACATAGAACATTTAACAGTACAGGACAGGAACAAGCCCTTCGGCCCACAGTGTTTGAGCTGAAGATGACACCAAGTTAAACTGATCTTGTCTGCCTGTACATGATGCATGTTCCTCTATTCCCTGCACTTCCAAGTTCCTATCTAAAAGCCTCTTAAGCACCACTATCATATCAGCCTCCACCACCACCGCTAACAATGCGTCCCTCACCACTCTCCGTGTAAAACAACTTGCCCCGCACATCCCTATTAAACTTTCCCCCTCTCACCTCATAGCTAGGCCCTCTAGTATTGGAGATCTCTACCTTGGGACAAGGGTTCTGACTGTCTACCCTATCAATGCCCCTCATCATTTTATATACCTTCGATCAAGTCTCCGATATTCCAGATAAAACAATCGTTGAAGAGGCTTTTCGTTAGGCACATGGAAGTGTGGGGAATGCACCATGTACAGGAAGACAAGATCAGTTTAACTTGCTATCCTGTTCAGCACAAACACTGTGGGCCAAAGGGCCTGTTCCCGTACAGTACTGTTGAAAGTTCTAAGTTTTAAATGTTTTTTTTGGGGGGTAGGGTATTGACATGGATAGAGAACTGGTTTGCAGACAGGAAGCAAAGAGTAGGAATTAACAGGTCCTTTTCAGAATGTGAAATTCTCTGCCACAGAAGGCAATGGAGGCCAATTCACTGGATGTTTTCAAGAGAGAGTTAATTTAGCTCTTAGGGCTTTGGGAATCAAGGGATGTGGGGAAAAGCCAGAACGGCGTACTGATTTTGGATGATCAGCCATGATCATATTGAATGGCGGTGACGGCTCGACGGGCCGAACGTCCTACTCCTGCACCTATTTTCTATGTTTCTATGTTAATCAAAGTCATAGAGACATAGAGTGATACAGTGTGGAAACAGGCCCTTCGGCCCAACTTACCCACACCGGCCAATAGTCCCACCTGCCTACATTTGGTCCATATCCCTCTAAACCTGTCCAATCCATGTGCCTGTCTAACTGTTTCTTAAATGTTGGAATAGTCTCAGCCTCAACTACCTCCTCTGGCAGCTTGTTCCATGCACCCACCACCCTGTGTGTGAAAATGTTAACCCTCAGATTCCTATTAAATCTTTCCCCCCTCACCTTAAATCTATGTCCTCTGGTCCTCGATTCCCCTACTCTGGGCAAGAAACTGTGTGCATCTATTGAGTGTGAGTAGAGTCCAGAATCTTTCTGGGCAGGGTGCATTGATGGTGAAAGTGTGGGACACCATTTGCTGTTGGTAATGGTCACAAGTCCATCCACTAGCACATTAGAAGTGAATTACCTTCCTAGATAACCTACTCTGCTGCAGCACAGTGGTGCAGTGGTAGAGCTTCTGCCTTATAGCACCAGAGACCAGGATTCGATCCTAACTACGGGTGCTATCTGTGCAGAGTTTCTAAGTTCTCCTTGTGGCCACGTGGGTTTTCTCCGGGTATTCCGGTTTTGTCCCACATTTCAAAGACGTGCAGGTTGTAAGTTCATTGACTTGTATGAATTGCCCCTAGTGTGTAAGATGGGATAGTGTACACGTGATCGATGGTTGGTGTGGGCCTGGTGGGCTGAAGGGCCTGTTTCAACGCTGTCTCTAAACCCCATTGTTTACATTGGCGATAGAGAATTTAAATTAAAGCAATACGTTTATTGAAGTAGAAAATGCCAATTAATAAAAACATAAATATGTGAAATAACATGAAAGAAATAGCTTACTTTTGTAGGCCAGTCACCTCATTTAATGAATGGGACTGTGATGGATGTGTCAGCTACGGCTGTAATAATGCTGAAGAGACAGATACTAAGTGGATCCAATTTCTCACCTCGGAAACCTAGTGATCCCTCTGGACTCAATCCAAAGCATGCTGTTGTGCGCACTATTGCTAGCTGGTAGTTCTCTATGGAACGGGCAGCTCCTTGGCACTGCTAGTAATTAGGATTTCCTTGAATACATCTACAGTTATTAATTTGAAATGATTTCCCCCTACCCTCTTCTAAAATTAACCAAACATTCACATTACTGGTAGATAGACACAAAAAGCTGGAGTAACTCAGCAGGCAGGACAGGCAGCATTTCTGGATAGAAGGAATGGGTGATGTTTCGGGTCGAGACCCTTCTTCGGGCTGAGAGCCGGGGAAGAGGGAGACCCAGAGATAAGTAGCAATGTTACAAAATTTTGAGATTTAAAAAATAAAGTCTGCAATTTATCCCATCAGATAAAGCATAAAAAGAAGTTTAATTTGACACCTAATTCACTTTCATATCTTCAGTATTAAAGAAGTTATGGCCATTTTCATACGGAAATTAGCATCTTGTTCCCTATTGCTTTTCCATTGACTTAACACAAAAGCTGTGATCGAGGACAGTTAATTGCCCATAACTTTCTTAAAAATTAAGATAACTGAAAGAAATTTTCAGTTATTATAGATTGAAGCATTCTGAAACAAATATGAAACAATCTTACTTAGAACACATGAAAGTAAAGCATATAATTATTTAGTTACCTAATTGTAGCTAATTACAAAATTCAATTACTAGCTCTAAACATCTATCAATTTCTTAAGAATAGATTAACATTTTTAAATAGCCTAAGTGTCCAAATAACATTCACACAATAATTCACAATATAACATAATTTTTAAATCTCATTTTCATGAATTTACAGGCCAAATGGAAGGAATTGAATGTTTAATACCTGTAAATTAATGGGCATTTAAATCATCTTGTGAGTGAGGATTTCTGGAACGCGATCTTTTGGAACGTTCATTTGCGGTGAATTTAACCCCGTATCGGCATGAAAAATACTGCCGTTAGTTCGGGGAATAAAATCACCGTGTCGCATGAAAAAATGTGAATTAAAGGCTTCTTAAGAAGCACTTTTATACCTTTAAAGAAACCACTTTCGTTTACCTGTCCCGTGTGTGAAATCCGTCCCCGTTATCGGCGTTGACGCTTCAGGAGCTGCTTTTAAAATCACTCCAGCTGACATTGACGATTTAATAAAAATAAAAAATTCACAAAACGCCACTAGGAACGATTCTTCAGCCAACGCTTGTACTCCAACGAAATATAATTCAGGACAAGGGAGGAGAAACCGCGTTTTAACCCCGCCCCCCCTTATAGGCGCCAAAATCGCGCACACGGCCAGTGGCAGAATTACAGCGCGACTGAAGGTAAGTTTTGCAACATACCTAAGATGAGGAAGTGTAAGGTGTGAAAACGAGACATCGAAGGGGATGCAGTTAGAGAAGTTAGAGAAGTCAATGTTCATACCGCTGGGGTGTAAGCTGCCCAAGCGAAATGCGAGGTGCTGTTCCTCCAATTTGCAATGGGCCCCACTCTGACATATTATATTACTGGTTTTCGAATGAGATTGACTTCTATATTTATGGATCCATAAGAGTGATTCTGAAAGATAATGCACAGTTATGCAATACATTTGTGTATTTTTAAATCATTTTTCAAAATACATTTGTGCATGATTAGATTAATATTGTATTGTGTCTCTGTAACCTTCTGCTCCCCTCATGGACTCCAGGATCATTCAATCCCAGTCTCTTGGCCTCTTGAGCATCCTCTTTCTGCAATTGGCAGATATGCCTTCAGATGTCCAGCCTCCAAACTCTGGAATTTCCTTCGTTAATCTGTCCACCATCTACTTCCAAAATTCTTTACATTTTACCTCTACACTTACCTTATTGTCACTGTATGCAGCTCAGAGTCAATTTTTTTAAATAACATTCCCTTTAACAATGGTGGTGCAGTGGTAGAGTTGCTGCCTTACACTGCTTACAGTGGTTACGGGTTGCTTGTCTCTGCAGAATCTGTACGTTCTTCGCGTGACCTGCTTGGGTTTTCTTCGAGGACTTTGGCTTCCTCCCGCACTCCAAAGATGTACTTGTTTGTAGGTTAATTGGCTTGGTATAAAAGTGAAAATTGTCCATAGTGTAGGATAGTGTTAACGTGCGGGGATCGCTGGTCGGTGCGGAATCGGTGGGTCGAAGGCCCTGTTTCTGTGCTGTATCTCTAAACTATAAACTAAACACTAAAAGGCTATTAGTAATGCAAATGCAATTAGAAATTGCTAATGCAAATTATTGATGTTCATATAATTCTTCCGGTGCTACGAGATAGTAGGAAAAATAAGCATGGTATTAATGGGAGGTAGACACAAAATGTTGGAGTAACTCAGCGGCACAGGCAGCATCTCTAGAGAGAAGGAATGGGTGAAGTTTCAGGTCATAGAAACATAGAAACATAGAAAATAGTTGCAGGAGGAGGCCATTCGGCCCTTCGAGCCAGCACCGCCATTCATTGTGATCATGGCTGATCATCCCCTATCAATAACCCGTGCCTGCCTTCTCCCCATATCCCTTGACTCCACTAGCCCCTAGAGCTCTATCTAACTCTCTCTTAAATCCATCCAGTGATTTGGCCTCCACTGCCCTCTGTGGCAGGGAATTCCATAAATTCACAACTCTCTGGGTGAAAACGTTTTTCCTCACCTCAGTCTTAAATGACCTCCCCTTTATTCTAAAACTGTGGCCCCTGGTTCTGGACTCGCCCAACATTGGGAACATTTATCCTGCATCTAGCTTGTCCCTTCTTCAGACTGAGTTATTCCAGCATTTTGTGACTACCTCCGATTAATACCCTGTTTATCTACACCTATACAAGAGGCAATTTATTGGAGTTAATTAACTATTACCAGCAGGTATTTGCAATTGAAGAGGAAAAATGAGAAATCCATGTAGTCGGCATGAGAGAGCAAACATTGTAATCTGACAGCAACACAGATCGCTGGAGTACTGAGACAACTGCATTATCTGCCGTAGCACAATGTTGAAGACTGAAGAAGGGTCTCGACCCAAAACATCACCCATTCCTTCTCTCCATTGATGCTGCCTGTCCCGCTGAGTTACTCCAGCATTTTGTGTCTACCTATGATTTAAACCAGCATCTGCAGTTCTTTCCTACACAGCGTATTAATGGGATCTGGGGCAAATGGCCGCTTCACGACTATAAAACTGTCCGCTTCTATTTCAGCCAACCCCATCTTCCCGAATATTAATCTGGTTACTACTGATAGAAACAGTCATAAAACCTTTCAGTAATATTGTAAATCTCAACTGGGATGCGTGCAGGCACATATATAACTGCAACGTTCTTCTGTATCTCTGTGGGATCAGGCCACATGTTGATGGAGAATATATGAACGCAATCCAATAAATGTGCATCAGAAGCAGACACAGAGTCAAACTATTGCAGGTATTGGAAATCTGAACTAAAATCTTTTTTTATTCTGGAAATACCCAGCAAGTCATGCAAAAAGATTTGTTTCAGATTGATGACGTTTAATAGCAGGGTAAGTTGGAAATACGAAGATAGACACGAAAGGCTGGAGTAACTCAGCGGGTCAGATAACAACTATGGAGAAAAGGAATGGGTGATATTCCGGGTCGAGACCCTTTCAGTTAGAAATATGGCAATGTTTAAAATGCAGGGAAAAGAGTGCGGCTAATAAAACAGCAAAGGGAACCCCCCTGTGAAAAGATAGAAGGTGAAAGAGATTAAATGACCGGAGGGATAATAATGCAAGTAGTCTGCATTGCAAGTTACTTGTCTTCTCTTGTTCCCTTATATTCAACACTGGGGACATTTAACAGTACAAAAGGAAAGTATGAATTTTTGCCAAAACTGGGAAAGACTAGACCAGGGGTGGGGAACCTTTACATGTTGGAATGCCGCATTAAGTTAGCTGTAATCTAATAAGGCCGCATCCAAGAAACTTCAATCAGATATACTTCAAAATGTGCATTATTTTGTTAAAATAGCCCTCATGACTTACTAATATTTTAATTGTGGCCATCAGTCGGGGAGGATTATTTCGTTGAATCTTCTTTTACTCATTGGTATTTTGAATACGTTCATTTTAAGATTAAAATAAAAATAATAAAAGACGAACAAAAACATATCAATAAAAATATAAGGTAGACAAAAATGCTGGAGAAGCTCAGCGGGTGAGGCAGCATCTATGGAGCGAAGGAAATAGGCAACGGTTTGTTGCAGAGAAGGTGGGAAACTAAACTATACTATGCTCTAAGTGTTGAACAAAATCACCAAGACCAAGGTGTACCAACAAATGTAACTATTACAATGGCTTCTCTAGAGTGTCTTTGGAAATCTCCATGAAAATGTAGCCATCCAGAGAGTAGACCAATCGAAGGGTAGACACAAAATGGTGGAGTAACTCAGCGGGACAGGCAGCATCTCTGGAGAGGAGGAATGGATGGTGGTTTGGGTCGAGACCCTTCTTCAGACCCAAAACGTCATCCTTTCCTTCACCCCAGAGATGCTGCCTGTCGCACTGAGTTACCCCAGCATTTTGTGTCTATCATCGGTTTAAACCAGCATCTGTAGTTCCTTCCTACACGAGCAGAACAATCAAAATGGAAGGACCGGAGGTGGATTAGAAGGAGAGAGAGAGGGAGATACAAGAGGAAAGGATGACCTGAAATCGGAGAATTCAATGCTCATACCATTTGTTGAACAGTCCAATGTTCAAATAATAAAACTCTATGCAGCATGTAAACTGTTCTGCACAGAGTTATTTATTCCTATGATTCTTAACCCACATCAGCCCCTAGATCCTTAACATCATTTTGTTTTAATCCCATGATCAAACACCATCTATGATCTTCCTCACTCTGTCCTTTCCAACCCCACCGGTCCTTCCCAGAGCTCTCTATCCTTTTGTATCCAAATGTGCAATATCAATGCAATTTATTCTATCCTATTACAGGTAGGCAAAGTCACTGTTTCATTTTTCCAGAGTAGCAGCGTGAATTTTGATTAGCCTTTTCGTCACCAGGCTACAGAGGGCAAAAGAAAATTAAGGATAACTACTTCTGAGAAAATAACATTATAACCATTCAAGCTTCTCCCCTCTGAAGAGGAGTTTGTGCAAGTCCATTAATCCTGAATCTATTAGACCTTTTTCATTGCACATTGAGGCCTCTGTTAAGATGCGAGGCCTGCTATGATGCCTGTTGTTGCCAATGAACTCACACAGGTAGGGTTGCCAACTTTCTCGCTCCCAAATAAGGGACAAAAGGTCAAAATAAGGGACAAATTCCCGATGGCAATTCGTTAACCGACTCCTCCGTGGCTGGGTGAATGATGAGTTGGCCCGGGTGCTGGACTGCACACAAAGCCCAGCCGGCGGGCCAGCTGAGGAGTTTTGGCCCGGGCGACGTCGCATGCAAAGTCCGGCACCCCGTCCAACTCATGAACCGATGATCGGCCATGAGGAGGGGTGGTGGTGTTGGCGGTAAGCGAAGCTCCATAGGTCGGACGGATGGGTGGGCGAGGTGCTGCTGGCGAGGCGCTGCTGCTGCACTCCATGGGCTGCACTATGTCGGGATGGGTGAGGCGGGGCCGGACGCGGCGCTCCGACCCGATAGTCCCCTCGACCCGAGTAGTAGCAGTCAAATACGGGACAAGGGCGGTCCCGTATGGGACAAACCAACTTAGCCCAATATACAGGATGTCCCGGCTAAACAAGGGACACCTGGAGGTAATGAGATGGGAAACTCCTACAGCTGAGATATTGGCTCTCTTTCCTTGGCTGAATGACTGAGTTTAATAGACTATGTATTGGCTGTTAGGACCTAGCTTGCAAATATCCGGATCTGCAGGTGAAAGTAGAGGAATCAATGATGCAAACTAGGAGGACAAGGAACTGCAGATGTTGGTTTAAAAAACAAAAGACATAAAGTCGTGGAGTATCCCTGCGGGTCAGGCAGCATCTCTGGAGAACATGGATAGGTGATGATCTGACCTGAAAAGTCACCGAGCCAAGTTCTCCAGAGATGCTACCTGACGTGCTAAGTCGACTAGGTTGTTTCTGTAAACTCTGACCAAGATGAAATGAAAATGAAATTCCTTGAGGTAGTCACCACCTGTGTCAAGTAATGGAATAGAATATACAATTCCTTGAAGATAACCCCCCCCCCCCCCTCCCCCCCGCAGATGCTGGAAATCTAAAATAAAAACAGCAAATGTTGGAAATACTCGTTCCTCAGCTCTGTTGCTGTGTGGCATCCTGTACTGCCACACCAAGGCCCAAAGCAAGCTACAGGAACGCACCTCATATCTAGGCACATTGCAGCTCTGGACAAAGTATTAAATTCGATAACTAGGTAACGATTTATTGACTATCAGCCATTCTGTGTGATGATATGTAATCCTTTTGCATCCCTCTGCAATTGGATACTTGACTTCCTCATTCTCAGACCACAGTCTGTTCGTATTGGTGGAAATGTGTCAGACTCGATAACAATCAGCACGGGAGCACCTCAAGGCTGCGTGCTCAGCCCCCTGCTGTACTCACTCTATACTCATGACTGCATAGCCGGTCATAGTGCGAACTCCATCATCAAGTTCACTGACGACACCACTGTTGTGGGACGTATCACTGATGGGGATGAGTCAGAGTACAGAAGAGAGATCGAGCAACTGTCCATATGGTGCCAGCACAATAACCTGGCCCTCAACACCAGCAAAATCAAGGAACTGATTGTGGACTTTGGAAGGAGTGAGATGGGGACCCACAGTCCCGTTTATATCAATGGGTCGATGGTTGAAAGGGTCAAGAGCTTTAAATTCCTGGGCGTGCACATCTCTGAAGATCTTTCCTGGTCTGAGAACACTGATGCTACTATTAAGCAAGCACATCAACGCCTCTACTTCCTGAGAAGATTACGGAGAGTCGGTTTGTCAAGGAGGACTCTCTCTAACTTCTACAGGTGCACAGTAGAGAGCATGCTGACCGGTTGCATCGTGGCTTGGTTCGGCAACTTAAGCGCCCTGGAGAGGAAAAGACTACAAAGAGTAGTAAACACTGCCCAGTCCATCATCGGCTCTGACCTCCCTTCCATCGAGGGGATCTATCGCAGTCGCTGCCTCAAAAAGGCTGGCAGTATCATCAAGGACCCACACCATCCTGGCCACACACTCATCTCCCTGCTACCTTCAGGTAGAAGGTACAGGAGCCTGAAGACTGGAATGACCGGGTTCAGGAATAGCTACTTCCCCACAGCCATCAGGCTATTAAACTTGGCTCGGACAAAACTATGAACATTAATAGCCCATTATCTGTTATTTGCACTTCATCGGTTTATTTATTCATATGTGTATATATTTATATAATGATATATGGACACACTGATCTGTTTTGTAGTCAATGCCTTCTATGTTCTGTTGTGCTGAAGCAAAGCAAGAATTTCATTGTCCTATCAGGGACACATGACAATAAACTCACTTGAACTTGAACTTGAACCTTTCCTCTTCTATCTCCCTCTCTCTATCCTTCTAATCCACCGGTCCTTCCATGTTGGTTGTTCTACTCGTGTAGGAAGGAACTGCAGATGCTGGTTTAAACCGATGATAGACACAAAATGCTAGAGTAACTCAGCGGGACAGGCAGCATCTCTGGAGAGAAGTAATGGGTGATGTTTCGGGTCTGAAGAAGGGTCTCGATCCAAAAAGCCACCCACTCCTTCGATCCAGAGATGCTGCCTGTCCCGCTGAGTTACTCCCGCATTTTGTGTCTATCTTCATAATAATTCTGCTGTTCATTTAATAATTCCTGAATCACTGCTCATTACAAACCTCCTTCATTTTTTTCTCCTAACCTTCCTGTTTTTCCCCATCTCTCTGCTTTCATCAAAACCTGTGATATATTTTCCAATTCTGATTAAAGATAACCGGCCCGGAGTATAAGTGTTGCTTTCCGCAGGGAATGCTATTTCTGCCCCGCTGAACAGTTCCTCGTCACATATTTAGATTTTAAGAAATAGCAGGAACAGACCTTATTTCAATCCTACAGTACGAAGTTGTGCCTTTGGACTGTAAAGTAGCTGATCATTTTTTTTTAATTGTCCAAACCCGAGGATAAAGATAAACAGATTAATTACAGACAGGTCTCGTGTCAGCTGGGTACATAAATCATGATAGAATTAGTACATTATACAAGCACACGGGTTTTTGAAGAATAGCAAGCACTGTTCTAACATAGCAATTTAAGGCCGTGATTTTGACTCTAGCCAAATTTTGGTGGGAGAATAATAGGATGAATTGGCAACTCAGTTAGTGGTGCAGTGAACAGGCCTGAGCTTTTCTAATTCCCAGATCTCATTGACACACTATTGATTGACTTTGTACTTGGAATGGTGACATATTAATGGGGAGGAAGTGGCGAATGCCCAAGGATGTTATAAGCCACTCGTTTGATTCATGGAAAGTTGTTCAGATCGGAAACACTGTCTGAAGGTCAGAATACGTTTCTTTATTCATTAGTCTTTCAGTTTCAGCAACTGCTATCAGACGAGGCAGGATATTAATGACAGCAGAGATTGCTTGGTAACAGTGAGGAAATGGACTCAAATCACTTCAGATAATTTCCCTGAACTGAATCCATATTCTTTTTCAAATTTTCTCTTACCTTGCTATGAGATATTTTTCCACACGTAACCTATCCTTTATCAGGCTGATTGCTGGTTTGCTATCCATTTAAACGGAGTGTCTGAAAAACGGATTGTCGATTGTAACTTGGACTCATTTAGAATCTTCTCAGCTGGTACAAAGAAATCAAGCAGTCTTTAGTAACATGAGTAAATCTGAAGGCGGTGTTCAATTACTGTATCTGCCAGCAGAATCCAAAGATAAATAGGGAAAATGTAGATACTAGCAATTAAAGTTGGCAATTAGTTGTATCCGACTCTTTTATTAGGCAATCATTGAGATGTCACTTAATGGTGAGCAAATGACATCATAGAACATACATAGAACATAGAACAGTACAGCACAGGAACAGGCCCTTCGGCCCATGATGATTGTACCGAACATGATGCCACGTTAAGAGATTCGCCACATACTTGCTGAATAAAATCTGATTCTGATTCTGATTAAACTGATCTCATCAGCATGTACTGTACATGATCCATATCCTTCTATTCCCTGTACTTCAATATGCCGAGCTAAAAGCCTCTGAAACACCACTATCGTATCAGCCTGCCCCACCACCCCTTCATTATCCCCATATTCATGAACCTCTCACTGCCTGTCCTTCCTTTGAGGAATATCCTCCATTTACCATAACCTCCACTCACTCATCGCCCCTTCCATTTTCTGACCAGCTACTCTGGTTCTCACCACCCCGCCATTCTAGGTTAAACCCTCCCAAGTAGCACTGGAAAACCTCCCTGCAAGTGTGTTGGTGCCCCTCCAGTTGAGGTGCAATCCTTTCATCTTGTACACGTCACCTCTGTGCCAGAAGAGATCCCAATGGTCCAAAAATCGGAATGCCTGTCCACTGCACAACTCCTCAGCCAAACATGCATGTGTCCTATCCTCATATTGCTACCCCCACTAGTACGTGGCACTGGTAGTAATCCAGAAATTACCACCTCCAAGTTCTGCGTTTTAACCTTTGTGTAAATCCCTATATTGACTCTGCACAACCTCATCCCTTTTCCTACCTATGTCATTTGTGGCATCATGCACAACGCTTCTGGCTGTTCCCCCTCCCCCTTGAGAATGTTCTGCAGTTGCTCCGAGACATCTCAGACTCTGGCACCAGGGAGGCAACAGACCATTAATTGCCGCCAAAGAGTCTCATGTGTGTCCCCCGAACTATCCGGTTAGCTATCACTATCGCTCTGCCTGACTTCACCCAACCCTGCCTCAGATCCAGGCCCTGTGGCTCCAAGGTCTTCCAGCATCTCAGTTGTCCTAAGCACTCCCCAACTGCGAGTAACCAAAAGAGGCTTTAACAGGGACAAGTCTACGCAGCAGAGAGTTGTGACAAATGTGAAACATAATGCTCATTATGTCAATGTCATCGACTGGCAGGGTTTTCTGCAATGATTCACACTCACAGCAAGAGTTGACAACAAGCCTGAGCTGTCAGGCAATGATGAAAGGGCAGCATTGACAGGGTTTGTGTGATGAAGATTTGAGAACTGAGGGGAAGGGGATCAAGGAAGAGGAATCTCTGAGGGAGGCTTCTAGGGAAAAGGACGACTGAAGGCAGAAGGGATCCCGAGAGTGACAAGGAAAAGGTGTGGATGAGATTATGTTTCTTTATGCATGTGTATGCAGCCGGAGAGCATCCACGAATGTTAGTGTGTGCATGTATAACCATGTGTGTGTGTGTACACACGCATGCACGCACGCGCGCACACACACACACACGCACGCGCACACACACACACACACACACACACACACACACACACACACACACACACACACACACACACACACACACACACACACACACACACACACACACACACACACACACACTGTGCAGCAGAGGCTGGTCTCCATATATCTTGGATCTCCATGCCATTGGACCTTTGCCAGATTCCTTAGTGCAACAGCCACCCTAGTGTTAAGGCCTCAGCATTGGAGTGGGAACATGTCATTCTCAACCCTAAAGAACTGTTTAACAAGAAGAATGAGAAGATCATTTTGTTATTTTCCACTCTGTCCTGGATCAATTGCCATTGTGGATATTGAAGATGATAAGGTTGAATTTTAGAAGGTAGATTTGCTCGAGGTCTCATTTAATCTTTTCTTGTATTGATCTTCTTTTAGATGACATTTGGGCTTATTAACTATTGTGCTCGAGTTTATCTGCTATTGAGACTCTTGGCAATACCTTGGCAGTTCTAGTCTAGTCTGTTCCCACATCTCCTTGTCTGTTCCCATCCCATCCTTCTCCATCAACTTTGGCTCACCCACACTTCATATCTCTTTCCACTGGACGCTTTGATCATGCATCATGTCCATCCTTGTTGATCAAATTGGTTCCTTGATTCTCAACGTCTCTTGATCAAGATTCTCATAATTATAATTATAATCCTTAATATCCTGCAAAACATCCTCCTGAACTATTTATTGGTCACTGTGCTTTTGTGCATTTTTCTCGACAATCACCCTGCTGTTGACAGCGACATATCCAGCTCATGCTCTAGAATTAGTTTTAGTTTAGTTTAGAATTACAGCGTGGAAACAGGGCCTTTGACCCACCGAGTCCATGCCGACCAGCGATCACCCCGTACTCTAGCACTATTCTACACACTAGCGACAATTTTGCAATTTTTTAACGAAGCCAATTAACCTACACACTTGTGCATCTTTGGAGTGTGGGAGGAAACCAGAGCACCCGGAGAAAACCCACGCAGTCACGGGGAGAATGGACAAAATCTATACAGACAGCACCCGTGGTCAGGATCGAACCCGGGTCTCTGGCACTGTAAGGCAGCAACTCTACCACTGCTCCATCGTGCTGCCCAATTCTTTCCTCACCTCCTCCATCTCTTTTTCTTTCTGCTTTGATGTAAAGTTCTTCTTGAAAATCCATCTCTTTCATGAATGTTTTGGTCACCCTTCTTTATCTTGTCATTTTTATGTTGATTATTCCTCCATAAAGCCCCACGGAATGTTTATATATCCTTGAGTTGCAGATCGGCATGTATCTCTTGTGCCCATGCATGCATCGTGCAAGAATTCACACAAAAGTCAAGATTCAAGATTGTTTCTTTGTCATATACACTGTCTATGAACTGGAACAACAAAATTCTTACTTGCTGCAGTTTTACAGATACTTTTGATGTAATAACAGGGAAAGTAAATATCAAAATGAATTATGTGTTATTCTAAGTAAACTAAATCATGATAGTACAAAAAACACGTTGGGTGGAGCAACCATAGTCATGCAGAATCTTTAGTGGTTCAAGGATTAGGTAGTTGATGGGAAGAAGCTATTTTTGAACCTGGAGGTGAACCTCAGACTCCTACACTACCTTCTTGATGGTAGCAGTGAGAACAGAGTGGCAGCACGATGGTTTAGCAGTAGAGCTACTGTCTTACAGTGCCAGAGACCCCGGTTCGATCCTGACAACGGGTGCTGTGTGTACAGAGTTTGTACATTCTCCCCGTGACCTGCGTGGGTTTTCACCGAGTTCTTCGGTTTCCTCGCACACTCCAAAGACGTACAGGTTTGTAGGTTAATTGGCTTGGTATGAATGTAAAATTGTCCCTAGTGTGTGTAGGGTAGTGTTCATGTGCAGGGATTGCTGGTCGGTGCGGACTCGGTGGGCCAAAGGGCCTGTTTCCGCACTGTATCTCTAAACTAAACTGAATGTGGCAAGGGGAATGGAGTCTTTGACATTAGGTGCTTTTTGAAGCATCGCTTTTTGTAGATCCCAATGATGGTGGGGAGGTCAATACCGTGATGGACCACTACTTTCTGCAGCCTCCTTCATTCTTTTGTGACCGAAACATCCAGTTACACCTTTTGCCTGCACAGATGCTGATTGACCTGCTGAGTTCTTCCAGTGTTCTGCTTTATGTTACACACACAAGATTGAGTGCTAAATTACTTTAAAAGGCATTTGGTTTCCATGGAAATGCTGTGGGCAAACGGAAATATCCCCTCAATAACAGTAATCCAGATTTAGTTATTTAAAGTTCAATATTCACTTGCTTAGAGAGACCGGAGATTTATGTTGCATTCCCAACATGATATTAATGAATTATAGATTTTACTAAGTGGCTGGCACATATATGCAACAAGCTGGTGGAAGAAGTGGTTGAGGCAAGTACAATAACAACGTAATAAAAAATATTTAGACAGGTACATGGATAGGAAAGGGATATAGGTTAAACATGGACATATGGGAGCAGTGTAGTTGGGCACCTTGGGTGGCCTGGGTGAGTTGGGCACCTTGGGTGGCCTGGGTGAGTTGGGCACCTTGGGTGGCCTGGGTGAGTTGGGCCCCTTGGGTGGCCTGGGTGAGTTGGGCACCTTGGGTGGCCTGGGTGAGTTGGGCCCCTTGGGTGGCCTGGGTGAGTTGGGCCCCTTGGGTGGCCTGGGTGAGTTGGGCCCCTTGGGTGGCCTGGGTGAGTTGGGCCCCTTGGGTGGCCTGGGTGAGTTGGGCCAAAGGGCCTTTTTCCATGTTGTTTGACTCGATGGTTCTTTGTGAAGGGGAGGAAATGGCAGATGCTTGAGCCCCAGACAATGCAATATTTGATTTTGACAGACTACCACCCGTCAGATCTCTTCAAGGGTGATAGATTCTTTGTAGTTACACACATGCTATTCTGTTGGAATGTGAGTTATTTAAAATCAACTTGAAAAAAGAAGAGGAGAAATTATGCAAGATTATGTGGAAAGAAAAATCACCAGGCGCAACTTTCGTAATTCTTCCAGGGATGCAAATGTTTTCCTGTGCTGTCTGTCATCTGATTAGTATATATATTCATTTTGGGATCTGGGCATTGATTATATCTATCTATCTATATTTGTGTGTGTGTGTGTGTGTGTGTGTGTGTGTGTGTGTGTGTGTGTGTGTGTGTGTGTGTGTGTGTGTGTGTGTGTGTGTGTGTGTGCGTGCGCGCGTGCGTGTGTGTGTGTGTGTGTGTGTGTGTGTGTGCGCGCGTGTGTGTGTGTGTGTGTGGTTAGTATATATATTATATATATACATATACACACACACACATATATATATATAATATACTAACTGCATGTGTTTGCCCTTGTGAAGATGGTGAGGAGCCACTTCCTTGCACTGCTGCAGTCTTTCTTGTGATAGTACTCACTCATCATAGTTGGGCAGAAAATTCCAGTACTCAGATCCAGCGATGGTGGAGGATTGACAAAATATTTCCAAATTTCGGATGCTGTCTGACCTGGAGGAAGTTTCACCTGGTTATAGTCTCATGTTACCTTTGTCCTTTTTAGTGACACACATGGGTTTGGGAGATACTGTTGAGGAGTTTGGACTTGTACCTGCAATGATGGTAAATACCATAGCTACTGAACCCAGATGGTGGAAGAATGTATCTCTTCTTGACATGTATCGCTTCTCTATTTCAGGCTATCCAGTCACGCTGCAGTTTGTCTTTGAGAAATAAACAAACCAGTAATTTTTCTGCAGTTGTATAGGGCTCTGGTAAGACCACATCTGGAGTATTGTGTACAGTTTTGGTCTCCTACTTTGAGGAAGGACATCCTAGTGATTGAAGAAGTGCAGCGTAGGTTCACGAGATTGATCCCTGGGATGCAGGACTGTCATATGAGGAAAGATTGAAAAGACTAGGCTTGTATTCACTGGAGTTTAGAAGGATGAGGGGGAATCTTATAGAAACATATAAAATTATAAAGGACTAGACAAGCTAGATGCAGGAAAAATGTTCCCAATGTTGGGCGAGTCCAGAACCAGGGGCCACAGTCTTAGAATAAAGGGGAAGCCATTTAAGACTGAGGTGAGAAAAAACGTTTTCACCCAGAGAGTTGTGAATTTGTGGAATTCCCTGCCACAGAGGGCAGTGGAGACCAAGTCACTGGATGGATTTAAGAGAGAGTTAAATAGAGTTCTAGGTGCTAGTGGAATCAAGGGATATGGAGAGAAGGCAGGCACGGGTTATTGATTGGGGACGATCAGCCATGATCACAATGAATGGCCGTGCTGGCTCGAAGGGCCGAATAGCCTCCTCCTGCACCTATTTTCTAATTCTAATCTGGGTCTGATTTGAAAATGATGGGGTGTGAATCTGGTATGTTGGTTTGTTGTGGTTGGTGTTGAGCGTCTTGAGAGTTTTTGGTGTACTCATTCAGGCAAGTGATGTTCATTTTCCTGATGCCTTCTAAGTGGTGAAACGGTCTTTGTGTATAGAGAGGTGAGACACTGGCCATGGATACCCAGCCTCTGACTGATTATGAAGGCCTTACTATTTTTGGAGCTGATTCAGTTATGATTATATTTTGTGACTCTGTTTTTAAATAATATTTTAAAGGTGTTACTGGGAAAATGGTTATCCTTCAAAAAGCTGGACTCTTTTCATGATAGATGATACCTACAAAATAAACATTGGGCATTTGATGGAATACATTGTTTTTACCCAACAGGAAGCTGAATAAACTCATCTCTCACTCGAACATAATGCACGCCAAATCATTAACACCAGAATTCATCACCAAGATCACAGAGATTGAAGCTTGGCTGCCAATCTTTGATAAGCACTGTTACACTTAACTCACACTTTCATATTCGTGTGTGGCATAAATCCCATTTCCAAAAATGTGAATAGATGCCAGTTATTCACAGGATCCAGTAACAGGAATTTGTTTATCCACCATTTGGTGTCAATGATCGAACGTTGATCATTTTAAAATCAGACCCGGTTTAGTGCTATGTTTATTTTCAAATATAATCTGCAATGTAACTGGAACGCATGAAATATAGAAGAGTTGGAAATTCATATTACCTCACCATATTTCAACACATATGGATGCTAGTAGTACAGTGCAAATTAAACCTTGCATATAAATACGCTGTCCTCCATATTTGTTTCTATAGTCAGCGTTGTCAGCAATTCAGAAGACATTGCAATATAACTTCTATACACCTGTGCATTCAACATCCTTTTCATTACGTATCAAAAACCATTTGTTTCAAATATGTTCGATCTTTAAGAAGTTAGTTTGTTGGAGGTGAATTGGGAGGTGGTGTTTGGCCCAGGTGGATGCATATGACAGAAAGCAATATAAATTTGAATTTCATAATGCTGGCAGGAGATCGATAGGATCCTGGGGATGGGAAGTAATTGGCTAATATAGCTATCTAGATAGTTTCTCTGGGGTTTTCTGCTAGGCTGCAGGGAATATATGCTGAGAGATTTGGGGCATTTTATTAAAATGTTTTATTCTAGTTTCAGTTTTTTAAAATCTTCAGTCTGAAGAAGGGCCTCAACCCAAAACATCATCCATCACTCCTCTCCAGAGATGTTGAGTTATTCCAGCATTTTGTGTCTATCCTCGGTTTAAAAAAAATTTAATTTACGGGGTGTAGACATCACAGGGAAGACCAGCGTTTTTGCTTACCCCTATTTGCCCCTATGAAAGGAACATGGGGCCCATTCTGAGCTACTACAATCTTTCTGATAAAGGTCTCCCACTGTGCTGCTGAAACGGGATTTCTTGGATTAAAACACAGGAATGTAGGAGGAAAATATTTCCAAATTCGTACTGTGCATCACTCGTTCTCAGGCTTCTGCTACATTTTCTTGTCTTTCCAAGCAGCGTAAGCTATGGAATTGGGTGGTGCAGCCCGAGTAACAAGACAAGTGATTGCATTGTATATTATCGATAGTATTGCATTACAGCCTAGAAGCGTCAGAGGGCAGCACTTGCAGCACCAAAGACCCGGGCTCGATCCTGATTACGGGTGCTGTCTGTACGGAGTTTGTACATTCTCCCGATGACCGTGTGGGTTTTAGACTATAGATAATAAACAATAGACAATAGGTGCAGGAGTAGGCCATTCGGCCCTCCGAGCCAGCAACGGCATTCTATGTGATCATGGCTGATCATCCCCAATCAGTACCCCGTTCCTGCTTTCTCCCCATATCCCTTGACTCCGCTATTTTTAAGAGCTCTATCTAACTCTCTCTTGAAAGCATCCAGAGAATCGGCCTCCATTGCCTTCTGAGGCAGAGAATTCCACAGACTCGCAACTCTCTGGGTGGAAAGGTTTTTCCTCATCTCTGTTCTAAATGGCCTACCACTTATTCTTCAACTGTGGCCCCTGGTTCTGCACTCCCCCACCATCGGGAACATGTTTCCTGCCTCTAGCGTACCCAATCCCTTAATCATCTTATCTGTTTCAATAAGATACCCTCTCATCCTTCCAAATTCCAGTATATACAAGCCGAGTCGCTCCATTCTTTCAACATATGACAGTCCCGCCATCCTGGCTATTAACCTTGTGAACCTATGCTGCATTCCCTCAATAACAAGAATGTCCTTCCTCAAATTTGGAGACCAAAATTGCACACAATACTCCAGGGGTAATTGCAAAATTGTACATAATACTCCAATCACTAGTGCCCTGTACAACTGAAGAAGGACCTCTTTACTCCTATACTCAACTCCTCTTGTTATGAAGGCCAACATGCCATTAATTTTCTTCACTGCCTAGTGTACCTGCATGCTTACTTTCAGTGACCCCCCAGATTTCGTTGTACTTCCCTTTTACTAACGACACCATTCAGATAATAATCTGCCTTCCTGTTTTTGCCACCAAAGTGGATAACCACACATTTATCCACATTAAACTGCATCTGCCATGCATCTCACCCACCCTGTCCAAGTCACCCTGCATCCTCATAGCATCGTCCTCACAGTTCACATTGCCACCCAGCTTTATGTCACCTGCAAATTTGCTAATGCTAATTTTAATCCCTTCATCTAAATCATTAATGTATATTGTAAATAGCTGCGGTCTCAGCAAAGAGCCTTGCGGTACCCCACTAGTCACTGCCTGCCATTCTGAAAGGGACCCGTTAATCCCTACTCTTTGTTTCCTGTCTGCCAACCAATTTTCTATCCATGTCAGTACCCTACCCCCAATACCATGTGCCCTAAGTATGTCCACTAATCTCCTATGTAGGACCTTATCAAAGGCTTACTGAAAGTCCAGGTACACTACATCCACTGGCTCTCCCTTGTCCATTTTGCTAGTTACATCGTCAAAATATTCCAGAAGATTAGTCAAGCGTGATTTCCCCTTCGTAAATCCATGCTGACTCGGATCGATCCTGTTGCTTGCTATCCAAATGTGCCGCCATTTCATCTTTTAAAATTGACTGCAGCATCTTCCCCACCACCGATGTCAGGCTAACTAATCTATAATTCCCTATTTTCTCTCTCCCTCCATTCTTATAGTGGAATAACATTAGCTCCCCTCCAATCCACAGGAACTGATCCTGAATCTATAGAACATTGGAAAATGATCACCAATGTGTCCACGATTTCTGGAGCCACTTCCTTAAGTACCCTGGGATGCAGACCATCAGGCCTTGGGGATTTATCAGCCTTCAGTCCCATCAGTCTACCCAACACCATTTCCTGCCTAATGTGAATTTCCTTCTGTTCCTCCGTCACCCAAGGTCCTCTGGCCACTAGTACATCTGGGAGATTCCTTAGTGAAGACAGATCCAAAGTACCTGTTCAATTCGTCTGCCATTTATTTGTTCCCATAATAAATTCACCTGTTTCTGTCTTCAAGGGACTCACATTTGTCTTAACTATTTTTTCCTCTTCAAATACCTAAAGAAGCTTTTACTATCCTCCTTTATATTCTTGGCTAGCTTACCTTCGTACCTCATCTTTTCTCCACGTATTGCTTTTTAGTTATCTTCTGTTGCTCTTTAAAAGTTTCCCAATCCTCTGTCTTCTCACTCATCTTTGCTATGTTAGACTTCTACTCTTTTATTTTTATACAGTCCTTGACTTCCCTTGTCAGCCATGGTCACCTCTTACTCCCCTTAAAATCTTTCTTCCTCTTTGGAATCATCCTGCACCTTCTGTATTATTCCCAGAAACACTTGCCATTGTTGTTCCACAGTCATCCCTGCCAGGGTCTCTTTTCAGTCAACTTTGGCCAGCTCCTCCCTCATGCCTCCATAGTCCCCTTTACTCAACTGTAATACTGACACTTCTGATTTTCCTTTCTCCCTCCCAAATTGTAGATTCAAACTTATCATATTATGGTCTCTACCTCCTAATGGCTCCTTTACTTTGAGTTCCCTTATCAAATCCAGTTCATTACACAACACTAAATCCAGAATTTCCTTCTCCCTCGGTAGGCTCCAGTACAAGCTGCTCTAAGAATCCATCTCGGAGTCATTCCACAAACTCCCTTTTTTACAGTCCAGTACGAACCTGATTTTCCCAGTCTACCTGCATGTTGAAATCTCCCATAACCACTGTAGCATTACCTTTGCGACATGTCAATTTTAACTCTTGATTCAACTTGCACCCTATATCCATGCTAATGTTTCTCCGAGATCTTCGGTTTCCTCCCAAAAGTATGTTAATTGGCTTGGTATAAATGTAAAATATTGTCCCTAGTGTGTGTAGGATAGTGTTGATGTGCGGGGATAGTGTTGCTGTGGGGGGATCGCTGGTCGGTGCGGACTCGGTGGGCCGAAGGGCCTGTTTCCATGCTGTATCTCTAAACTAAACTAAAAAAGTTTGTGAATGTTTAGGATGATCGATAAGATGCCAGTTGCGCACGTTACCTTCTCCTAGAGGGTGGCTAGCCTGTGGATCAGTCTCCTCAATTTAATCACCAGTCGCAACTGTTCATGAAATGAATTGTGTTAGGTCAGCTTGGCTGGGATCCAAATTTGAGTGAGTTTTGGTGATTAGGTCAAAGCCACAGTTTCTGCTTTAAAAAAAGCTTTGTAATTTTGACACAACTAAATACCTGGCTGGGCCACTTCAGAATCAGTGACATGACTTTAGGCCCTGAGTCAGCAAACAGCCAGAATGGTCAAGGCAGCAGATTTCCTTCCCTAAAGGATGTAAACATAAGCCAGTAGTTTTAAGCAAAGATCCTATAGTGGAGCTATAGCGGAGCTATAGGCTCTTTGGTTTCAAGGTTACCGTTAACTGAGATAGTTTCAGTTGCTTAATTAATTGAATGTAAATTTTCCATCTGTCATCATTTGTAGCCACTTCCTCATCTAATTAAGTATCACACTGCTGTTCCCTTTGTTATTCTGAGCCATTTAGTTCAATCAAACCCGCATTTCTTTTCAACCCCCACACCTTTTCACCTAAATAATTACTAGTAAACATTTTCTCTAATGCATTTAAGTAAAAATTCCCAACATTCAAAAGTATAGTAATAGTTTCAGTTAGACGGCGTTTGCCCTTTGCTGCCCCACCAAGCCGTGACCAAACATAACTATAAAATTATGTAAAATGGCCATGTCATATTGGCAAGCAATTTCACCTCTCTCCTGAGTTTTATTCCCAGGGTGGAAAACATGTTTTTCCTGATCTTTTCTGGCTTTTTTGGTCTGTTTTTCATAATGGAATGGCATTGAAGAAGCTCAATTCACACTGGGAAACAAAAGATAGAAATTGGAGGTAGACACAAAATGCTGGAGTAACTCAGCGGATGAGGCAGCATCTCTGGAGAGAAGGAATGGGCAACGTTTCGGGTCGAGACCCTTCTTCAGACAAAGTGGAGTATATTTTACTACTGAAGATTAAAGGGTGTTGTTGTTCAGAGGGCTTGAGTGACCTTGTACATGAATCACTGAAAATTAACTTGTGGCATTTAGTAAGGCAAAAGATTTGCTGGTCTTTACTGCAAAATGATTTGAACAAAAGCACCTAGTTGTTGTGTTCCTATTATATAGTGTCTTGGTTAGACTACATCTGGAATATTGTGTGCAGTTGTGGTTTCCCTACGTTAAGAAAGATATACTTGTGGTAGTGGGAGCGCAGCAAAGATTCACCAGATTGATTCCTACAATGTTAGTCATTAGAGGGGAGATGAAGCAGAATCGGGCCAGCACTCCCTTGAATTTAGAAAAATGAGAGATGATCTCATGGAATCATATCATCATGCTCTTAGGGGGCTTGAGGTGTGGAGATTATGTTTCGCTATCTAGGGAGATGTGAACCAAAGGTCACAGTTTCAAAATAAGGGAACAGCATTTATGTCTGAAATGGGGAAGAATTCCTTCATCCAGAGGGTGGTGAATCTTTGGAAGTCTCAACTTTGGACTTTGTCAAATCTCAAGGAGAATGGTCAGGAAGACAGGATGCAAGCACTGCCCATCATGGCCTGTAATTACATTGTGATCTCTGGAAATGTACCACAGTGTCTCTTTCCGTCAGATTTTTTCCCTCTCTGTTACCTTTTTGGTACAATCCTGCAATGGTCCTTTTAAGGACGGCTGAATTGGCTATTTCAGACTTTTGAAACTGACTACATCACACGATTTGTTGGTAATTTATTCTGACATTACCATCAATAGCCCATTGTCCAAATTTTGTTTAATAACACTCTTTTGAAGCACCATGGAATATTTCATTACAAAAATGATGTATGAGTGCAAATTCCAGTTGTAATTCAGATACTGTTAAAACATTATCTCTGAAATGTCTTTCCATAACATATCATTAAAAATTAAGGGGCAGAATTAATCTTTGGTGACTGGTACTGAACTCATAGAGGAATATTGGCCATCATTTATGCTCAGCTTTACATATTTATTTGAGTTATTGATAAAAAAATGTGCAGAGATGCAAACAACCGTGGCTGATGTCTTACATGTGATTATTATTATTGATGATGCAGAAATTCTGACTCTCTTCTCTGTTGGATGCTGATCTTAAATTTCTAGGGGCGAGTAGGGCAAGTGAATGACCAATGATCCCCTAAGGCAATGCACCATAGGGCCAATTGCAGAAAAAAATCAAAGCAATAACATTCAGTGTGAAGAATCCAAATGGTTAAATTCATATTATTGAAAACAAACAGTTAGGTTACCAAACTATTCTCCTATATACAGGCTCCGGTTTTCCAGTGCTGTTGATTTAAATTGGTCACTATTGAAGAGCAAAAACTCTGTCTGTTTCTCCGTCTAAGCGTAACTGTACAGCTTGATAAATTAGACAGAGTGGTGCAGTAGAAGGGGAATATATAGCTACTAAACTGTCCATATGAAATGGATGGGACATTCACTTGCACTTGCAAAGCAATCATCCTCCATACATCTGTCAGGCTGAGGAATTACTTCACAAGATATGCATATTCAAACTCAATTTATATATCATGACTGCATAAACTAGAGAGTAGACATGCAACTAAAGGAGGATACCACACCTGTCCTTTCATCTTTTCCATTCCCACCATCCAAGGACCCAAACAGACTTTTCAGGTGAATGACTGATTTGTTTGTGCTACTTCCAGTTTGTGTACTGCATTCAGTGTGTGCAGTGTGCTCTCCTCTACACTGGAGAAACTAAATGTAGGTTCGATGATTGCTTTGTGGAGAACCTATGTTCAATCCACAGGTGTGAACCTGAGCTTCTGGTTGCCTGCAACTTTAATTTCCCATCCCACTCCCACTCTGATCTTTCTGTTTGTCGTCTCCTGCACTGTAACAATGAGGCTCAACAAAATAACACTTCATATTCTGTCCAGTTATGTTGCAGTCTTCCAGACTCCATATTGAATTCTATGTAAGAAGGAACTGCAAATGCTGGTTTAAATTGAAGATAGACACAAAAAGCTGGAGTGACAGCTTTTTGCAGCATCTCTGGAGAGAAGGAATGGGTGACGCTTCAGGTCGAGACCCTTCTTCAGCCTGGTTAGGGATAAGGGAAACGAGAGATATAGACGGTGATGTGGAGAGATAAAGAACAATGAATGAAAGATATGCAAAAAAGTAACGATGATAAAGGAAACAGGCCATTGTTAGCTGTTTGTAGGGTGAAAATGAGAAGCTGGTGCGAATTGGGTGGGGGAGGAATAGAGAGAGAGAAGGAATGCCGGGGCTACCTGAAGTGAGAGAAATCAATATTCATACCACTGGGCTGTAAGCTGCCGAAGTGAAATATGAGATGCTGTTCCTCCAATTGCGTTTAGCCTCACTCTGGCCATGGAGGAGGCCGAGGACAGAAAGGTCTGTGTAAGAATGGGAATGAGAAGTGTCCAGCAACCAGGACATCAGGTAGGTTCACGCGGGCTGAGTGAAGGTGTTCCGTGAAACGATCGCCCAGTCTGCGTTTGGTCTCGCCGATGTATAAGAGTTCACATCTTGAACAATGGATACAGTAGATGAGGTTGGAGGAGGTTCAAGTGGACCTCTGCCTAACCTGAAAGGACTGTCGGGTCCCTGGACAGAGTCGAGGGAGGAGGTATAGCGACAGGTGTTGCATCTTCTGCGGT
This sequence comes from Malacoraja senta, assembly GCA_038087875.1. Taxonomy (NCBI): domain Eukaryota; kingdom Metazoa; phylum Chordata; class Chondrichthyes; order Rajiformes; family Rajidae; genus Malacoraja; species Malacoraja senta. Next base: position 51,539,406 of record CM075981.1, read on the forward strand.
TGCAGGGGAAGGTACCTGGGGAGGGGGTGGTTTGGGTGGGAAGGGATGAGTTAACCAGGGAGTTGCGGAGGGAACGGTCTCTGCGGAAGGCGGAAGGAATGGAGATGGGAAAATGTGGCTGGTGGTGGGATCCCGTTAGAGGTGGCGGAGATTTTGTAGGTGTATGCGACGGCTGATGGGGTGGAAGGTAAGGACTAGGGGGACTCTATTGCGACTAGGGGGAGGGGGAGCAAGGGTGGAGCTGCGGGATATTGAGGAGACACGAGTGAGGGCCTTATCTATGATGAGGTAGGGGAACCCCCGTTCCCCAAAGAATGAGGACATCTTGGATGTATTGAATTCAATATTGTTGCAATCTTCTGGTATAACTAGCCGTTATTTTCCAGTAATCCATCTGTGATTTTGGCTCTTTTTTTTCTCTTCCTACCAGTATAGTCATAACATCGGCAAATAAACAAAACCGATACCTTGATATCAAGAACAATACTAAACTAGTTCATTTTTGTGGTTAGGAATTTTCTTTCTAAAACAGTTGCCTCAGCGCATTTGCGATTCTTGTCTGATCTAAACAAAATCAGCATTAACATTTAAAATGAAAAGCAAGGGTTTAGTCAGTCTGGAGAGATTTGCTTGTTGGAAATGAGCTGTTTCATTCATTTACATTGATCAGAATTCATTGGGTGCACTGAGAAACATGAAATGCCTGGAGTCATTAAGCACCTAAATCAGATCTAGCACATTTAGATGAAAAGTAAGGTTTCAACTACATTTCCCTAAAGAATGTCTCAATTGCAGTCTTAGATAAACATGCTTTATTTCACAATATTATACATTTTACATCTCCCAGACTTGGCACGCTGAGACATATGAAGTATTTACCAAACTAGAGAGATATTCATGCTGTAGACGTTCGGGAATTGGATTGAAACCATCTTCAATTTGCGCTTAATTTGATGTACATTCTAACCATTAAAGGTTATTACTAAACCTATAGCAACATCTAGTTCTGCATTTATTTTAATTACATACACGCAGAAAGATGGATATTAAGGAGATATTGGTTTAGCCGTTGTAATATGCATTAAATGCAAGTTAAATGGCTTTGTGAGTGGGACACCACAAGTATTATGTGAGGCTACCCAAAGCAATTGTAAACCTGCACAACTGCCTTTATCTCCCAGAATGGACAAAATGGAGTGATTATGTAAGAAACCTGATTTGGGGGGGGGGGGGGGTGCATTTGGAGATGGATATCATTGGGGCAAGGTGAGGGGAAGATAGGTGGTGAGGAAAAGATCATAGTGTGTGTGAAAACTAGAGAGAAGGCAGATGTCATGTATCTATACATGTATATCATACACTGTAAATGGCTCGATTGTAATCATGTATCATCTTTCTACTGACTGGATAGCACGCAAGTGTGAGGTGTTGCACTTTGGGAGATTGAACATAAGGGTAAAGTATACAGTTAATGACAAGACACTTAGCAGCATTAATGTACAGAAGGCAACACAAGTAGATAGTGGTAAAGATAGTGGTATGCTTGCCTTCAATGGTTGGGGCATTGAATATAAGAGTCAGGAAGTCATAACGTATCTTTATATGTCTTGGGTTAGGAGTATTGCATGCAGTTCTGGTTGCCTCATTACAGGAAGGATTGAAAGAGTTAGTTATTAATTGATTGTTGTCATATTTAAACTTTCCTGTTGTAAAAGGCCAATTGTAATGCATGATGGGATTTGGACAACTCCTATCATGCCAGGTTTTTTTTCCCTTTAAGTTGAAAAGTTCACAGCTCTCTTGCAAGCTTTTTAATGTAAGTTGAATAGTTCGCAGCTCTCTTACAAGTTTTTTAATGTAAGTTGAAGAGGTTAATCAGATAAGAAGGGGCCCAGAGGATGCCATTGGGGTAACTGGCTTTTGGCAAAGAGTGAAAAACAACTCCATATTTGGAGGTGGATGATGGTTTTTGTGTCATTACATCATGCAATTGGTTTTATATCGGTACGTATATAAGCTTCGATGTTCTGGTATTTCTTTGTGTGTGCTGCTGGAGATTCAGACGTGAGAACCTGTTGCCTCTGGGTCTCTCATTTCACACCCGTCAGACGTTAAATTAAAGCTTTGTATGGTCTTAAGAATTTGTACTTTGTCTATCTTTTAAGTGAACTTTTTCATGATGGGGGGTTTGGGGAAGCCACAGAATGATGCTTAAATTAGATGGTATTAGCTGTACGGAGACCAGGCTTAGAATGGTTTCCCTGAGGCTGAAGGGAGACCAGATAGAAGTATGTACAGTAAAATTGTAAAAAGCATAGATAAGGTAGATAGTCAGATCCTTTTTCCTAAGAGGGAAATATCAAAGACTAAAGGGCATAGCTTTAAGGTGAGTGGGGCTCAATTTAAAGGAGATGTGCAGGCAAGTTTTGTGCACTGAGTGTGGTGGGTATCTAGAATGCACTGCCAGGGATGGTAGTGTAGGCAGATAGTGGCATTTAAGAGGCTTTTAAATAGGCACATAGATGGGAATGGGATGGGGATGGAGATATAGGGATCATATGCAGGCAGATGAGATTAGGTTATCTTGGCATCATGCTTGGCACAGACATTGTGGGCTGAAGGGCCTGTTCCTGTGCTGTACTTTTCTATGTTCTATCTGTGGGTGTAGCATTACCAGATGGAAAGCAGCTGTGCAAGAACGTGATGCATCTCCAGCTTCACATCCACAATTAGGAATGGGAGTTCCTATTCATTAAATGAATGAATAATGCTCAACACTGCAGCAGATCCCATCCCTCTGGTTCACATCTGATTTAACGATCAAGGTGAGTGCTCAGCGCCTTCTGTGTGAACATGGTTCAAAATAATGAAAGCAAGTATCTGATGTGCAAAGTGTCCGGTCTTCGTTTTGCTAAATATTTCATGACAAAGCACATAAAAGTGCTATGCTAAGTAATAGCATTTCTCGGTCATTTTAAAGAAATACAATATTCATTGTGGTTACTGATAAACAAATGTTTGACTTACATTGAACTCTATCAAAGCTGGATTATTTTCTGTTACCATAAGTTTTTAAAATATGTAATCCAGTTCAGTTTGCAAATGCTCACTATTTTGCTAGTTATCATAAAGTCATAAGGTCATAATGATAGGAACAGAATTAGGCCATTCGGCCCATCAAGTCCACTCCACCATTCAATCATGGCCGATCTATCTCTACCTCCTCACCCCATTCTCCTGCCTTCTCCCCATAACCCCTGACACCTGTACTAATCAAGAATCTATCTATCTATGCCTAAAAAATATCCATTCTTGGCCTCCACAGCCTTCTGTGGCAATGAATTCCATAGATTTACCACCCACTGACAAAAGGAATTCCTCCACATCTCCTTCCTAAAGGAATGTCCTTTAATTCTGAGGCTATGACCTAGTCCTAGACTCTTCCACTAGTGGAAACATTCTTTCCACATCCACTCTATCCAAGCCTCTCACTATTCGATACGTTTCAATAAGGTCCCCCCTCATTTTTCTAAACCTCAGCGAGTAGACAATAGACAATAGACAATAGACAATAGGTGCAGGAGTAGGCCATTCGGCCAATCGAGCCAGCACCGCCATTCAATGTGATCATGGCTGATCATCCCCAATCAGTACCCCATTCCTGCCTTCTCCCCATAACCTCTGACTCCAATATCTTTAAAAGCCCTATCTAGCTCTCTCTTGAAAGTATCCAGAGAACCGGCCTCCACCACCCTCTGAGGCAGAGAATTCCACAGACTCACAACTCTCTGTGAGAAAAAGTGTTTCCTTGTCTCCGTTCTAAATGGCTTACCCCTTATTCTTAAACTGTCGCCCCTGGTTCTGGACTCCCCCAACATCGGGAACATGTTTCCTGCCTCTAGCGTGTCCAAACCCGTAACAATCTTATATGTTTCAATAAGATCCGCTCTCATCCTTCCAAACTCCATAGTGTACAAGCCCAGCCTCTCCATTCTCTCAGCATATGACGGTCCCGCCATCCCGGGAATTAACCTTGTAAACCTACGCTGCACTCCCTCAATAGCAAGAATGTCCTTCCTCAAATTAGGGGACCAAAACTGCACACAATACTCCAGGTGTGGTCTCACTAGGGCTTTGTACGACTGCAGAAGGACCTCTTTGCTTCTATACTCGACTCCTCTTATTATAAAGGCTATCATGCCATTCGCTTTCTTCACTGCCTGCTGTACCTGCATTCTTACTTTTATAGACTGATTAACAAGGACCCCCAGATACCGTTGTATTTCTCCTTTTCCCAACTTGACGCCATTTAGATAGTAAGTTTAGAGTACAGGCCCAGTTCCGTCAAACACTCATCATGTGTTAACCCATTCATTCCTGGTATCATTCTTGTAAACCTCCTCTGGACCATCTCCAGAGCCAGCACATCCTTCGTCAGATATGGTGCCCAAAATTGCTCACAATAATGGTTAGTAATGGTTAGATACTGTATAATACACAAAGAGTAAACAGCTGTAAATTCATGACTGGACCTTTCTGCTGAGACCTAGTCATCCCTCTGCCAGAGATATAAAAAGTGAAGATAGTCCAATGACGAGGAATATAATAACAAGGAATTGCAGATGCTGGTTTATACAAAAGATGGACACATAATGCTGGAGTAACTCAGCAGGCCAGGCAGCATCCCTGGAGAACATAGAGACGTGACGTTTCAGGTCAGAATCCTTCCTCAGACTCTGAAGAAGGGTTCCGACCTGAAACATCACCTATTCATGTCCTCCAGGGATGTTGTCTGACCCGCTGAGCAATTCCAGCATTTTGTGTCTACCAATGAAGAGGAAATCATTGATGGGATGACCAGAAACTCAATTGGACCGACAGCATAGATGCTGTTTGGAAAGGCCAGAAGCTGGATGTCTATTGGCAAGTCTATTGGCGGTCACGGTGGCGCAGTGTTAAAGTTGCGGCCTTACAGTGAATGCACCGTCCGAGACCCGGGCTCGATTCTGACTTCGGGTGCTGTCTGTACGGAGTTTGTACGTTCTCCACGTGATCTGCGTGGGTTTTCTGCAAGATCTTTGGTTTCCTCCCACACTCCAAAGACGAGCAGGTTTGTAGGTTATTTGGCTTGGTAAATGTAAAAATTGTCCCTAGTGGGTGCGGGGCAGTGTTAATGTGTGGGGATCACTGGTTGGCGTGGACCCGATGGGCCGAATGGCCCGTTTCCGCACTGTATCTCTAAACTAAACTAAAGTACCTAGCTCCTGACGCTTCAAGGTCCTTTCACCATTTACAAACAAATTTCAGGAGGGTAATGATAGGCTTTCCACTTTCTTGGTTGAGTGCAAATTCAACACCATCCAGGAGTCTGCTTCATTGGTGCGCCTTTGACCATCCAAATCATTCATTCCCCCCACCTGCAATGTACAGTGATTGCCTGTGCATCATCTGCGAAATATTACTTCCCCAAGCTACTTCAAAATCAGCAACCTCTAGCTTGAAGATGGACAAAAGATTTCATACGTACAGGACCACCACATTCCGTGCCAACTCGCGCATCATCCTCACTTGGACATTTTTTTGCCTCATTTTCAACATTGTCGGAGGCACAAGAGGCTGCAGATGATGGAATCAGCAGCAAAAGGGGGGAACTCAGTTGGCAGGCAGCATCTCATAGTCATACAGTGTGGATAACAGGCCCTACATCCCAACTTGCCCACACTGACCAACATGCCCCACCTACACTAGTCCCACCTGCCTGCATTTACCCCATATCCCTCTAAACCTATCCTATACAAACATCTCTAAAGATTTCTTAAACATCACGATAGTTCCTGCCTCAACTACCTCCTTTGGCAGCTCTTTCCATGCACCCACAACCCTTTGTGTAAAAAAGTTACCCCTCGGGTTTCTATTAAATCTTTCCCTCCTCACCTTAAACCTACGTCCTCTGGTTCTCGATTCCCCTACTCTGGCCAAGAGATTCTATGCGTTTACCCGATCTATAATTCTCTCATGATTTTGTGCACCTCTATAAGATCACCCCTCATCCTCCTGCGCTCCAAGGATTAGAGTCCTAGCCTGCTCAATCTCTCCCTATTGCTTAGTCCCTCTAGTCCTGGCAACATCCTCGTAAATCTGTGTAGGGAAATGGACGGTCAACATTTCGAGTCAAGACACTTCATCTAGACTGGGAAGATATGTGAAATCATAGCCTGAAAATCAAACACTGTTGAAAGTTATGTGGGTCAAAATGGCTGAAGACAAGGCATGAGAAATGTGGCTCTGGTAGCGACTGTGAGTGAGGATATGGTCGAAGAGTTGGAGAACATAGAGGCAGAGGAGTGAGAGAGGGCCTCACACAAACCTGTTTAAGAGTGTAGGAAAAGTCTTCAAAGAGCAGTAAAGTGGAGTCAGAAGAGACTGCAGATGCTGGAATCTGTTGCAAGAAAAAAAGCAGAGCAGCTGGAGGAAAGTGGACTTAATCCGTGAAGGGAAATGGACAGTCGACCGCCAGGTCAGTCCGCCTAAACCTGCCTGATCCCCCAGTTGCTAAACACTTTAATCCCCCCCCCCCCCTCCCATTCCCACACAGTTGTGGGCCTCCTCCACTGTCAGGCACAATGCAAATTGGAGGAACAGCACCTCATATTTTGCTTGGGCAGCTTACAACCCAGCGGTATGAATATTGACCTCTAACTTCAAGTAACCTTTGCAGTCCCCCTCGCTCCATCCCTCCCCCATCCTAGTTCTCCGACCAGTCTGACTGGCCTCCTGATTAAATTTTATCTTTGTATGCTGCGTTGTCAGCTTCCACTGGCTAGCAATGATATATTCTATTTGTTCCCTTTGATGTCTCATTTTCACACCTTACACTTCCTTATCTCTGTGTCCCCCTCTTCCCTGACTCTCAGTCTGAAGAAGGGTCTCGAGCTAAAACATCACCCATTCCTTCTACTCAGAGATGCTGCCTGTCCCGTTGAGCTACTCCACCATTTTATGTCTATCTAAGGTGGAAACCAGCATCTGCAGTTCCTTCCTACACAGTCGACATACCGGGTCAAGATTCTTCATCGAGTCTTCATCATTGCTGGACCTAATTCTTGGGACCTGCTTCCTACTGCGCTGTGGCAGAACCTTCATCAGAAGGACTCCATGGGTCACCAGCAGATTCCTAAAAGTAATTAGACAACAAATGCTGACCTCGTCAATAATGCTCTGAAATATTAAAAGAAAAATAAGTTCCTTTCTAAAATAACACACAGTCTGTGAATGACTTTGAGGAAGGTAGTAGAAAGGAAGCATTCTCATCTGCCTGTTTCTTTAACCTGCACTGTTGATGCCTTAGCATTCTATTACCCTGCATTGTTTTGAGTAATGGATTGTATTGTTCTTGCAGAGACTGCAGTAAAGAGGCATGTTACACAGGGAATGTGCTGATACTCCACTAATCTTGCAAATCTTCCTGACCCCAACCATGTGTTCTTATTTGTGAACTGCTGAGCACCATGAGCTGTTTCCTTTTCCTGGCCAATCTGCGTCTTGATGTGGGGTTTTACTAGAGTGGATCTTAAATGTTCTTTGCATTGCTATCAAGCAATTTCTTAAACACTGATTACAAAAATGCCTTGTTTCCCTGCCCATGTTTCTGTATCTTACATTTTCTGTGTACAAGTAGACCAAAGGGCCACTTTGCACCTAATATATTGCTGGTTATTCTTTGCACTTGATGATTAATGAGATGCAGAGCAATTTTCTAATATTACTCCCCTGTCCCTCTGTAGAGTTGCTTAATATTCACAGTTGCCACCAATCCCCTTTTCATCAAAAACATAAACACACATTCACAGCTGTTTTGAACCTAAGGCATGTTTGCTAAAGAAATTACTCTGAAACCTATTCATCAGATCTCTTGAAAGCGATTGATTATAAATTCGAGTTATATATACATATATGTAGGTATGTTACAATACTTACCTTCAATGGCGCTGTAATTCTGCCACTGGCCGTGTGCGCGATTTTGGCGCCTTTAAGGGGGGGGCGGGGTTAAAACACGGTTTCTCCTCCCTTGTCCTGAATTATATTTAGTTGGAGTACAACCTTTTGCTGAAAAATCGTTCCTAGTGGCGTTTTGTGAATTTTTTTATTTTTATTAAATCGTCAATGTCAGCGCTAGAGTAATTTTCAAAGCAGCTCCTGAAGCGTCAACGCCGATAACGGGGACGGATTTCACACACGGGACAGGTAAACGAAAGTGGTTTCTTTAAATGTATAAAAGTGCTTCTTAAGAAGTCTTTAATTCACATTTTTTCATGCGACACGGTGATTTTATTCCCCGAATTAACGGCAGTATTTTTCATGCCAATACGGGGTTAAATTCAGCGCAAATGAACGTTCCAAAAGATCGTGTTCCAGAAATCCTCACTCACAAGATGATTTAAATGCCCATTAATTTACAGGTATTAAACATTCAATTCCTTCCATTTGGCCTGTAAATTCATGAAAATGAGATTTAAAAATTATGTTATATTGTGAATTATTATGTGAATGTTATTTGGACACTTAGGCTATTTAAAAATGTTAATCTATTCTTAAGAAATTGATAGATGTTTAGATCTAGTAATTGAATTTTGTAATTAGCTACAATTAGGTAACTAACTAATTATATGCTTTACTTTCATGTCTTCTAAGTAAAATTGTTTCATATTTGTTTCAGAATGCTTCAATCTATAATAACTGAAAATTTCTTTCAGTTATCTTAATTTTTAAGAAAGTTATGGGCTTTTAACTGTCCTCGATCACAGCTTTTGTGTTAAGCTGTGGAAAAGCAATAGGGAACAAGATGTTAATTTCCGAGTATGAAAATGGCCATAACTTCTTTAATACTGAAGATATGAAAGTGAATTAGGTGTCAAATTAAACTTCTTTTTATGCTTTATCTGATGGGATAAATTGCAGACTTTATTTTTTAAATCTCAAAATTTTGTAACATTGCTAATATATGGATGAATGAATACGTTTATTGACCAAGCATGTTCACATACAAGGAATTTGCCTTGGTGCTCCGCTCGCAAGTGACAACATGACTTACAGTGACAATTAAGAATGACACATAAAACATTAAACATTACCAATAAAACATTATGAAAAGTCTGGATTAAATGAAATACCAGAGCAAAAGGAGGCAACAGATTTTTTGGTTATTGAGTAGAGCTACTACTCGTGGAAAAAAACTGTTTTTATGTCTGGCTGTGGCAGCTTTGACAGTCCGGAGGGAAGTGATTCAAAGAGTTTGTGGCCAGGGTGAGAGGGGTCAGAGATGATCTTGCCCGCTCGCTTCCTGGCTCTTGCAGTGTACAGTTCGTCAATGGAGGGAAGGTTGCAGCCAACAACCTTCTCAGTTGATCGGACGATTCACTGCAGCCTCCGGATGTCGTGCTTGGTGGCTGAGCCAAACCAGACCATGATGGAGAAGGTGAGGACAGACTCTACGATGGCCATATAGAATTGGACCATCATTGCCTGTGGCAGATTGTGTTTCCTCAGCTGCCGTAGGAAGTACATCCTCTGTTGGGCCTTTTTGACTGTGGAGTCGATGGTGGCCCGCCATTTAAGGTCCTTGGAGATGATGGTTCCCAGGAACTTAAAGAATTCCACAGATATGACTGTGGTATTGTTGATGGTGGGTGGGGGAGGAGAGGGGGAGCTCTCCTAAAGTCTACAATCAATTCCACTGTCTTAAGAGCATTGAGCTCCAGGTTGTTGTGATGGCACCAGGACGCCAGCTGTGTCACCTCCTGTCTGTAGGCAGTTATCTCCCCATCTTGGACCAGTCCAATCAGAGTTGTGTCGTCTGCAAACTTGAGAAGCTTGACAGAGGAGTCTGTGTAGGTGCAGTCATTGGTGTAGAGAGAGTAGAGGAGAGGAGAGTGTACGCAGCCTTGCGGTGCTCCTATGCTGAGGGTCAGCGGGTCCGAGATGTGCTTTCCCAGCCTCACATGCTGCTTCCTGTCTGTCAGGAAGCTGGTGATCCACTGACAGAGGGGTTCAGGCACAGTCAACTCGGAAAGTTTGGAGTGTAGTAGCTCTGGCACAATGGTGTTGAATGCAGAGTTAAAATCCGCAAACAAAATCCTTGCATAGGTCCCCTGGCTGTCTAGGTGCTGTAGGATGAAGTGCAGGCCCAGGTTGACTGCGTCATCCACAGATCTATTGGACCGGTATGCAAACTGCAGAGGGTCCAGCAGGGGGTTAGTGATATTTTTCAGCTTGGCCAACACAAGCCTTTTATGGGTCTTCATGACTACAGCGGTCAGTGCGACAGGGCTATAGTCATTAAGACCAGTAATCCTTGTATTTGGGTACAATAGTGGAGGCTTTGAAGCAGGCAGGGACAGTACTGGTTTGCAGGGACTAGCTGAAAATGTCTGTGTAGACCGGTGCTGTGTTGTTCGGCACAGAGCTTGAGAGTAGAGGGGGAAACATTGTCCCGTCCTAGAGATTTTTGGCTTCTCTGTCTTCTGAATAGCCATGATCATATTGAATGGCGGTGCTGGCTCGAAGGGCCAAATGGCCTACTCCTGCACCTATTGTCTATTGTCTATTGTCTCTCCACCTCCTCAATTTCTATTGTTGTTGATGGAGATATGGCCAGATTGATGTTGGACAGCACGGAGGGGTTGGGTAGTGGACGAGGCCCTAGTCTTTTGCAGTCAGGCTGTAAGTAGGTGTTAAGTGGTGATTGGAGAGGGGTGGGTGGGAAAGGGTCCAGTCTTTTCAGACTGGAGTCATGCCTTAAGTAGGTGTGAAGTGGTGGAAAGAAAAATAGTAAATGCCAACAATTTCTCAGTGTCTTCTACTTGCTATGGCAATCTGGATCGCCCTGGTAACCATTTTAATTTCCCTTTCCTTTCCCACACGGATATACCAGTCCTATGCCTCCTCCACTGCCAGGGGGGAGGGGGGGCGGGGGGTGGGACATGTCCCCCCATGCTTTGAGAGGTGGGGGACAACCCCCTCCCCCCTCCATGTTTTGTAATCTGGATTTATCAGACGCTTTCTCAGGGCTGAATCGGCCCGTTCGCTGGGTCTTTCATCGCCCGGCGCGGCTTATGATCAAAACGAAAGGCCCCGCGAACGGGCCAATTCAAGCCCCACGATTCGGGACAGTCGAAGCTGCTGTTGCTGGAGTTCGGAGTTGGTCACCAACCAGGTCAGCTCCCGATGTTACCGTCCACAGGGGCCACGGCCGAAGCCTCGCGTGTGTGCACATGCGCATGCATGTGTGTGTGTGTGTGCGTATGCGCGTGCGTGTATGTGCGCATGCGCGTGTGTGCGTGTGCGGCCACCAAGAAATCGTGTCCCCCCCATGTTTTGATAGCGATTTCCGTGCCTGGGCCCAATGAGCGGAACAGCTCCTCATAATCTGCCTGGGCAATCTTCAACTCAATGGCATGAAAATTACTTCTTCAATTTCAGGTTACCCACAACCCCTCTGTCATTTTCGTTCACCTCCTATCTAATGTGGCCCTCTCATACACACTCTTCTTCTTTCAATTACCCCTTATCCCCCCTATTACCCTTTTTTAAAATTCCTCCCCACCTACTCCATCTGCTCAAAACCCAAACTCTTCTCCCACTAGTTCTCATCATCCCCCCTTCCTCTAATGTTGTCACTGCCACATTACTCCATACTTGGTTCCACACTTCACTTTCCTTCCTCATCAGATTCCAGAATTTGCAGCTATTTACTCTCCACTTCTTATCTCCCATCCTCTGTGCCATCTCCATCCTTCCCTCCCTGACATAACCCTTGCCTGCCAGTAAACCCCTGCTCACCTGTATCCATCCATCACTTGCTAGCTCTTGCCCCAACCCTCCCTCCCCCCCCCCCCACCTCTTTATACAGGCTACATCATCTCTTTCAGTCCAGATGAAGGATCTCAACTTGAAATGTCATCTGTCCATTTCCCACCACTCAACCCGTTTAGTTCCTCCAACAGTTTTCCCGTTTTCAACATCAGTAGAATCAAATAATTAATTGGTTTTTTTTGGAAGAGGAAGGACAAGGATCCAGAAACCTCTCTTCAAGAATGGGTTGGAGGTGGAGAGAGTCACTAACTTCAAGTTCCTGGGTGTACATATCTCAGAAGATCTGCCCTGAACCCAGCACATCGATGCAATCATAAAGAAAGTTCATCAACACCCCTATTTCCTTCGAAGATTGAGGAGATTCTGTATGTTTAGTTTAACTTTTAGTTTAGTTTAGTTTAGGAAACAGGCCCTTCGGCCTACCGAGTCTGCACCGACCTGCAATCCCCCTACACTTACACTATCCTATACGCACTAGGGACAATTTACAATTATAACAAGCCAATTAACCTACAAACCTGTAAATCTTTGGAGTATGGACGCAAAACGAAGATCCCTGAAAACCCCCCACATAGGTCACGGGGAGAACGTACAAACTCCGCACAGACAGCACCTGTAGTCAGGATCGAACCCGGGTCTCTGGCGCTGTCAGGCAGCAACTCTACCGCTGCTCCAGATTCCAGCATCTGCAGTCTATTGTGACTCCATCTCAGTGTCAATATTATAATCTATTAAATTGATAGTTATTTATTTTGGGAAAAGAATACAATTGGCTTCCAGGTTTTCAACTAAAGTTATAAAGGTGGAGTATTAACTGCAGTAACTACAGGGCAGTTTAACCTTAATGGAAAGACAAATTCTGGAAGCAATAATCAGGGACGGGATTAGCAGTAATTTGGACAAGTAGAGTGTAATTTGAAAAAAACAGCAAAGGAAATCCTATCCAAATCACTTATTTTTTTTAATTTAGTAACTGAGGGAACAGATGAAGGAAATGCTGCTGATGTAAATGGATTTCCAAAAGGCATTTGATGGTGTACCACATAGTAAGCTTGCCATTGATACTGAAGTACATGGAATAAACGTTAGGGTAGCAGCCTGAGTAGAAAATTGAATAGCTGATAGGGACTACTTTCTGTTTGTTTGTAAATCATGAGAGTTTGGCAACTGGCTCATTAGATGCTGATTCCAGGCACGTGCCGTCAGGGTAGGCAAGGTAGGCAGTGCCTACCCTGACTAAAATTATAAAATGGTAATTATTAAATATAAATAGTAAAGGCACGGGAGCATTATGCCTACCTAAGAAATCGATCTCTTAGGTAGGCATAATTCTCCTGTGCCTTTCATCCGCAGTAGATGTAACATGCAAAAGTATGTGTAACTCACGTGCCATTGACACTGCTTCAAGCCTTCAATGACAACGGTCTATAAAGGCAGCTGAAATTCTGCCTTAGCACCGTGGACTGCGTGCATGTACCATGCATGCGCAGCGCAAGTTTCTTGCCTGGTTTTTCAAACATGGATTGTCATTGTCTTAAGAGTATCTTAAGAAACAAAGAGAGAAGAATGGAGTTTGTGTACCAATAATGTGGTAAGTACGTTCATTTGAGCTATGGTATGTTTTTAAATACTTTATTAAGAGATAAGGCTTTTGAAGACAAATTACTATATAAAAGTCGACTGACTGCCTACCGGAGTGGAGAACAATCTGCGCATGCGCAGTTTCAAAGATTTTTTTTAAGCCGACTGACTGTCTACCCTGAGTAATTACTCACGGCACGTGCCTGGCTGATTCCCATGCTTCCATTAACATACTAGGGCCCTGACTTGTCCGTTCCCTTTCATACGCTGGGGCCCAATTTCCGGTGCTCCTATCAAATCGTCTGTGTTCACCAGGACATCATAAGGTCATAAGTGATAGCAGCAGAATTAGGCCATTCGGCCCATCAAGTCTACGCAGCCATTCAATCATGGCTGATCTATCTCTCCCTCCAACCCACATTCTCCTGCTTTCTCCCCAAAACCCCTAACACCCGTACTAATCAAGTCAACATATATTACACTTCTGTGTAACATCTATAAGAATTGGAACAGAATCCAATAGTGGGAAAATCTGCCAGTCCACCAGCACCAACGCTTCAAGTGTGCCAGATTGATGGAGAAACTCCAAAGAGTACAGATCTAATTTATTTGGAAGTTCAAGATAAGGCAACTCTCTAATCCCAGAAACTGGCCTTAGACTATTCTGGATTGCCTCCATTGCCAGTAAATCCTACTTTAAATAAGGGAATCAAAGCTGAGTTTCTCAAAGGAACCTAAAAGCACCATGAGTTCATGTCATTAAACCTTCAAGAATCCTGGAATCCTCATAGACATTGTGCCACTTGTTGAATTTGAGAGAACAACGTCAGATCAGATACTGTGACACAAAGGCAGTGTTGCGTGAAGTCGGCGGTCAAGGGCGGCAGGGTGGCGCAGCGGTAGAGTTGCTGCCATACAGCGCCGGAGACCCGAGTTCGATCCCGACTATGGGTGATGTCTGTACGGAGTTTTGACGTTCTCCCCGTGATCGCATGGGTTTTCTCCGAGATCTTCTGTTTCCACCCACACTGCAAAGACATATAGATATGTAGTTTAATTGGCTTGGTGTATGTGTAAACAATTGTCCCTAGTGTGTGTAGGATAGTGTTAATGTGCAGGGATTGCTGGTTGGCAGGGACTCGGTAAGCCTCTCTAAACGGTGTATCTCTAAACTAAACTACACTGAATCCTTGACCATCCTCATTTGAAGGAATTTTCAACTTTACACAATTTACTAGATGGTGCCTGGGAAGTAAAAAGTATCAGAGGGACCTTGGTGTACATGAACAAGGGTCCCTGAAGGCAGCAGCACAGAAGCAAAAGGAGATAATCTTCATGAGCCCTGGCATAGAATATTGAATATTATGGTACAGCTGTGTAAAACATTAGTTGGGCCACAGCAGAAGTGCAGAGGATATTTACCAGAATGTTGCCTAGGACAGACCATTTCAGCTAGGAGCAGTGATTGGAAAGGTTGGAGGTAGACAACAATGCTGGAGAAACTCAGCGGGCGAGGCAGCATCTATGGAGCGAAGGAAATAGGTAACGTTTCGGGTCTCGACCCGTGAATTTACCTATTTCCTTCGCTCCATAGATGCTGCCTCACCCGCTGAGTTTCTCCAGCATTGTTGTCTACCTTCGATTTTCCAGCATCTGCAGTTCCTTCTTAAACACTGGATATGTTGGATTTGTTTTCTTTGGTGCAGAGAAGGCTGAGGGGGAAACCTCATAGAGGTATAGAAAATTATGAGGGGCACAGGCAGTATAGATAGTGAGAAGCTCTTCCCCTTATGTCCCCATGACTAGAGGGCATAGATATAAGGCAAGTGCCATGGGATATAGAGGGGGGGGGGGGGGTTGAATGTTTTTTTTTCACTGAGGGAGTGGTTGCAATATGAAACATAAGAGTCAGAGGAATTGTGGAGGCAAATAATTATACCAATCCCATTTTCCAGCACTCAACCCCGAGTCTTTATGTTATGACTCATATAAAATGCTCGTTAAATGTTGAACAAAGAAAATGTACCGCTCGCAGTTCTGTGGTTTAGCAGTAAATTGGCTTGACATGAAATGGATCAATAGTTGTGTGGCATTCCACCACTAATCATCCTGACCCTTGCATTAACAAGAGAAATAGCAGAAGACAAATTTATAGTGATCGTGAATGAATATTAATCCTGCTTTGGAATTAATATGCACAGATTAACTGAGCACTTCTCGTTTCATGCACCTGCCTAAAGACAATCCTAATGTTTTTGGTTGAGGGAATCTTGCTAAAAGTTCCCACTGGATCTCACCCTTCCTGGTGCAGCAGTGGAAGTGACGTCTGCTGCCCAGCAGAGGGTGCTAGTGTGTGTAGATGGCATTTATGGAGTAGGGTCAGGATTCCATCCAGCGTGAAGAACCTTGAACTATGAAGGCGTTCTAGGCACTGCCTACCTGACCCAATGTCAAAGGGAAATTATTAATTCATTCACAACTATGGATCTTGAGTTTGCACCCATTGCCGCCTGAAACCTTGCAGTCCATCTTGAATTTGAGCTTTGTCCAGGCTGTCTCCGTCCTGGGGGTGGAGTTGGATTCATTGGAGATGGTCTTGGAGGGGAGGATGCTCCTCAAATTGCAGAGCATCTTGGACAATATTGCTCACCCCCTCCATGACACATTAGTCAATCTGAGGAGCACCTTCAGCAACAGACTGATTCCACCAAGATGCAGCACAGTGTGCCACAGGAGATCCTTTTTCCCTGTGGCTATCAAACTGTACAATTCCTCCCCCTTCTGTCGTGTGGTAGACTGATTCGCATTTAATGCTTCAGGGCTGAAATCCTTCATCAGAACTGTGACATAAAAGAGTAATTTGAAGTTGCAGAGAAAGTGGTGGGAGGGATGGGTAACACAGAGGGAAACAAAATAAAGGAAGATTCCTCGTTGGAGACTTCAATAATGAGTCTGGAGCACTTCAACTTGCTCAGCTGCAAAGTAAGATGTGTTCCCCAAGCTTGCGTCGAACCTCATTGTTTCATCGCTGAACGGATATGTCATTGGGAATGGGAAGAAGACTAAATGTAGAGAGAAAAGTAAGTTCAGGAGCGTTCCTGTGTACTGATCATAGGTGGTCTGTGCAGTGATCCACTAATCTATATTTGGGTTCTCCAATGTAAGGAAGACCAGATTGTGAACATCAAATGGTTGGAGGAAGTCCAAGGGAATCAGCGCTTCACATAGAAGGACTATTTGGGTTCCTAGAAGATAAGTAGGGAAAGGGTGAAAGGACATGTGTTGCATCTCCTGCCGCTGCATGGGAATGTATTATGAGATGGGGAGTGGTTGGTAGGGACTGGCCCGGACGTTACCGAAGGGGAAACGTTACTGAGAAACGCTGTAACGTGAGGGAATTAAATAAATATCTGGATGTGGATTCTTGTTGAAACTGGTATGTTGCAACGAAAGGTTCATCAAATGCACAGGCTAGTGGGAGGAAGCAGAGGAACAGGTATCCAATTCTTCCTCTGACCAGGAGGAGGAGTGAGAATAGATGAATGGAATGGCTCCTGTCAGCTCTGGTAGAATGAAATCCATGATTCGGGAAGAAGGAGGACATGCCAGAGGCACCTGCGTGGAAAATCTCATCACCAGAGCAAATGCACTGGAGATGGAGGAACTGTGGAATGGAATAGATACATAGATACATAGAAAATAGGTGCAGGAGTATGCCATTCGGCCCTTCGGCCTGCACCGCCATTCAATATGATCATGGCTGATCATCCAACTCAGTATCCTGTACCTGCCTTCTCTCCATACCCCCTGATCCCTTTAGCCACAAGGGCCACATCTAACTGCCTCTTAAATATAGCCAATGAACTGGCCTCAACTACCCTCTGTGGCAGAGAGTTCCAGAGATTCACCACTCTCTGTGTGAAAAAGTTTTTTCTCATCTCGGTCTTAAAGGATTTCCCCCTTATCCTTAAGCTGTGACCCCTTGTCCTGGACTTCCCCAACATCGGGAACAATCTTCCTGCATCTAGCCTGTCCAACCCCATAAGAATTTTGTAAGTTTCTATAAGATCCCCTCTCAATCTCCTAAATTCTAGCGAGTATAAGCCAAGTCTATCCAGTCTTTCTTCATATGAAAGTCTTGACATCCCAGGAATCAGTCTGGTGAACCTTCTCTGCACTCCCTCTATGGCTATAATGTCCTTCATCAGATTTGGAGACCAAAACTGTACGCAATACTCCAGGTGTGGTCTCACCAAGACCCTGTACAACTGCAGTAGAACCTCCCTGCTCCTATACTCAAATCCTTTTGCTATGAAAGCTAACATACCATTCACTTTCTTCACTGCCTGCTGCACCTGCATGCCTACTTTCAATGACTGGTGTACCATGACACCCAGGTCTCGCTGCATCTCCCCTTTTCCTAATCGGCCACCATTTAGATAATAGTCTGCTTTCCTGTTTTTGCCACCAAAGTGGATAACCTCACATTTATCCACATTATACTGCATCTGCCAAACATTTGCCCACTCACCCAGCCTATCCAAGTCACCTTGCAGTCTCCTAGCATCCTCCTCACAGCTAACACTGCCCCCCAGCTTAGTGTCATCCGCAAATTTGGAGATGTTGCCTTCAATTCCCTCATCCAGCTCATTAATATAAATTGTAAATAGCTGGGGTCCCAGCACTGAGCCTTGCGGTACCCCACTAGTCACTGCCTGCCATTGTGAAAAGGACCCGTTTACTCCTACTCTTTGCTTCCTGTTTGCCAGCCAGTTCTCTATCCACATCAATACTGAACCCCCAATACCGTGTGCTTTAAGTTTGTATATTAATCTCTTATGTGGGACCTTGTCGAAAGCCTTCTGAAAGTCCAGATACAACACATCCACTGGTTCTCCCCTATCCACTCTACTAGTTACATCCTCGAAAAATTCTATAAGATTCGTCAGACATGATTTACCTTTCGTAAATCCATGCTGACTTTGTCCAATGATTTCACCACTTTCCAAATGTGCTGCTATCCCATCTTTAATAACTGACTCTAGCAGTTTCCCCACTACCGATGTTAGACTAACTGGTATGTAATTCCCCGTTTTCGCTCTCCCTCCCTTCTTAAAAAGTGGGGTTACGTTTGCTACCCTCCAATCCTCAGGAACTACTCCAGAATCTAAAGAGTTTTGAAAAATTATCACTAATGCATCCACTATTTCTGGAGCTACTTCCTTAAGTACTCTGGGATGCAGCCTTTATACATGAAGTCTTTATACATAGAGGGTGGGACGAAGTATAATGAAGATAGCTGAGAGAATCTGCAAAGAATGTTTATGTCTACCCTGTCCACTGAGATAGCGAAGGGGAGATCCAGACTTTAAAAAATGACCAAGAAGGAACTGCAGATGCTGGAAAATCGAAGTAGACAAAAATGCTGGAAAAACTCAGCGGGTGTGGCAGCATTTATGGAGCGAAGGAAATAGGCAATGTTTCGGGCCGAAACGTTGCCTATTTCCTTCGCTCCATAGATGCTGCCGCACCCGCTGAGTTTCTCCAGCACTTTTGTCTATCTTTTAAAAATGACATTTGTACAACACTTTTACCTATTTCTAATGAATGGACTCAGATTTGAAATGTTAATTCTGCTACTCCTTCCACGAATACCATCTGACCTGTTGAGTATTTCCCATATTTTCTGCTTTTACTTTTGAATTCCTCGCTGAAAGAACAGCTGAACTGTGCTGAAATAGAAATACTCCATCAATATTGAACATGTGATACATCTCAGGGTTCTTTAAACAAATGAATAACCTTGCACCAAGGTTGGATAAAGAGGAACGTTGCAGTGTAATAACCATGCACTTAATTAGTTTGATTTCACAGGCGCATTGTATAATGATCATTGTTGATCAATGTAGCATTTTCCATCTCAAAGCTAATTTGATTAACAGGAGCCTGAGAAATCTTGCAATTCTTGGGAATTGATCTGCTACAACTTGAGTTTGCAGTGTTAATTTATCCTCTGTGCTAAGAACTTCGTTTCTTTTCGCTCTGTGGAATTTACACCATTAATAATTCAGGCTTGCTTTACAGGAGCAATAGATTTTCTGTTCCTTTGGGAATATTGAGGTTTGTTTCTATATTTGTTCCTTTTGGATCTCTGTGATCATCGTTCGCAACCTCCCCTGGGTACCGCCTTGTGAGTTTTTACAGCTGTTTTAACTGCTAAAAGTGTTCAGCTGCCAATTTTCTTTGCCGTTCTTCATGTAACAGTGGAACATCTGAGTCCCATACATGTTATTCTCCAGAATCATTTAACATAAATTAACAAATCAGCCATAATCTGGCAGATTTTTACCAATTAGAATTATTTTAGATTGCTCGCATAAAACCGAAGCTTGTCAAGTTGAATATCAAATGTCTTTTAGATTCAGTAAGATAGAACTTAAATGCGTTGAGAGGAAAACTATTAGGCTAATTGTATGATATGCACCTGGCATTTTAAACAAATGCAGCTGGCAAAGAAAGGAATGATAATATAGATGTCAAGGCATCTAATAAAGAAGCAGTAGACTGCTTAACTAACTCTTTAATCTTTGCCACAGAAGGCTGTGCAGGCCAAGTCAATGGATATTTTAACAGCAGAGATAGATAGATTCTTGATTAGTACAGGTGTCAGGGGTTATGGGGAGAAGGCAGGAGAACAGGGGTTAGGAGGGAACGATAGATCAGCCATGATTGAATGGTGGAGTAGACTTGATGGGCTGAATGGCTCAATTCTGCTCCTATCACATGATCTTAGGAACTTAGTGGCAGCTGAGTAATGATACACAACACCAATTTGAACAGAGCCTGTCAGAGTTTAGTTTAGTTTACTTTGGAGATACAGCGCGGAAACAGGCCCTTTCGGACCACCTGGTCCGCGCCGACCAGCGATCCCCGCACATTAATGCTATCCTATACCCACTAGGAACAATTATTTTACATTTACCAAGCCAATTTACCTACATACCTGTACGTCTTTGGAGTGTGAAATGAAACCGAAGATCTCGGAGAAAATCCACGCAGATCACGGGGAGAATGTACAAACTCCGTATAGACAGCACCCGTAGTCAGGATTGAACCCGGGTCTCCGGCACTGCAATCGCTGTAAGGCAGAAGCTCTACCTCTGCCCCACCGTGTAGCATATAAACATATTCCTCTACCACTTAGATAGGTTGTCCTTAACACCTGTTCTATCCATAAACCCTACCTCTGCAAGCCCTGGAGAAGGCAGGAAACCTAGTTTAGCTAAGATTTAGCTAGTGGAATTCATTGCCACTGAAGGCTGTGGAGGACAAGTCAATGGATATTTTTAAGGCAAAGATAGATAGATTCTTGATTAGTAAAGATGTCAGGGGTTATGGGGAAAGGCAGGAGAATGGGGTTAGGAGGGAGCGATAGATCAGCCATGATTGAATGGAGGAGCAGACTTGATGGACCGAATTACCAAAATTCTGCTCCTATCACTTATGAACTTTAGTGAGAGGAGAGAGGTAGTCAAACGATGGTTGGGCAAGTGGCCCATTCCTCAGCTGACTTGCCCAGCTGATCAAAACCCTTTCAGAGAGTCTAACTACTTTTGCTTGACATCCAATGGTATTACCATCACTGAGGCTTCCCATCAACAACCTGGAGATCACTGTTGACCAATTTGTACTTGTTGTTGGTGAACAGGTTCCGAGGAATGAAGTGTTGAGTAAATTGTCACTGGATATCCAATCTCAATGAGATTTATGCAAGAAAAGGAGACACAAGAAACTGCAGATGCTGGAATCTTAGGCTAGAGGAACTCAGTGGGTCAGGCAACACCTGTGGAGGTAATGGACTCAATTCAGTCAATCGGTCTGAAGAAGGGTCCTGACCCAAAAAGTAATCTCTTCATTCCTTCCATAAATGCTCGCTGACCCGCTGAGTTTCTCCTTTGTGTTTTATGTACGAAATGCTGGTCAAAAGTCTAAGAAATATGACAGCTCTCTTGGGCATTTTACGCAAAATATTAGCTCTTGTTGCAGGGAAAAATAATCAAACCTTTTCATTTTTTTCCTTTTCCTAGCTCTTGAGTATACTTAAGTGTATGTTTACAAAAGCTAACTTTCAGTCTTATTCAAAAGCATGAGTATGGAATGAGCAAAGGTAGCTTCCTGCTTCCAAAAGGTGAATTCAATAAATAATAACCTTTAATAAAATACAAATTCCTGTGTACACTTGGATATCAACCAGTATCCGTAAAGAAAAATGTAATGCTTCACTTTTGAAGATCCTGATGAAAGGTCTTTGACTCGACATGTTGACTCTAACTACTGTATGTTTCCAGCATTTCCTGTTTCAACTTCAGCTAAATTCAACATGCCTTCTCATAAATTCCACGTTTAAATCTCCTAACTAGTGTATATCCCACAAGTAAATATCTAAGTGACTGCTTGGCCAAGCAACTCCCCTCTGTCGACCATCGCGGCCTGGAGCACCCAGTTGATTGCCATTTCAATTCCCCTCCAGTTTCCCACACCAGCCTATCTCTGCCCAGCGCCTCATTCACTGCCAGGTTGAGACCAATCGCAAACTAGAGAAACAGAGCCTCATATTCCGTCTGGTAGTTTACAACCCACCACATGACCATTGGCATGAACATTGAAGTCTCCAGTTTCAGGAAATCTGATCCCCTTGGTCTTTCTCTCCATCCTTACCTACCCACATCTTCCCACACATCTCTTTCCTTCCCCCAGACATCCAAGGCCTCTTATCCAGATTCTTCCCCACCCACTTCATCTGTCCATCCCCCACTCTTCTCATCACCCCCCCCCCCCCCCACACACACAATTCCCACCTACCTATCCCACATTCCATATTTGATCTCATACCACACCTTCCTTTCCCATCCGATTCCATCATCTTAAACAAGTGGTTCCCTCCACCATTCAGCTCCCCATCTCCGTCGCCATCTGAGTTTCAGTTTTAGTTTGTTATCACGTATACTGAGCAACAGTGAAAAGCTCTTGTTGCATGCTAACCAGACAGCGGAAAGACAATACATGATTACAATTGTTCACCATTCACAGTGCACAGATACATGTTAACGGAATAACGTTTAGTACAAGGTAAAGCCAGTAAAGCCCGATCAAAGATAGTCTTAGGGTCCCCGATGAGATAGATAGTAGTTGAGGACTGCTCCCTAGTTGCGGTAGGATGGGTCAGTTGCCTGATAACAGCTGGGAAGAAACTGTCCCTAAAACCGTCTCCACCCCTCTTTTCCCAATCTGAATGACTCCATCCACCAACCCGTCCCTCCTCACCTGGGTCCACCTATAGCTTGCAAGGTCTTCCTATACACCCTCATCTCTTTATACTGGCAATATCCCCTGCACTCTTTCAACCCAGATGAAAGGTCTCAACCAAAGACGTTGAATCCATTTCCCTCCACCGATTTTGCCTGATCCCCTGAGTTCCTCCAGCCGTTTGTTTTTTGCTCTCTGCTGTAATCTAGCATTCAAAACATAGCAATGATAGATTCAAACATTACTGTTCATATTGAGACACATGAATCTTAAAGTATTTGACATGCTTTAGCTATTACCTTTACCCAGTGGGGCAGAACATAAAACAAATCTATCATGTAACTGTACTCTACAGGCAAGTATACTTAAAGGCTGATTCTTGTTGCTTTTTTTTTTGCATTGTCATCAGTTTAATTTGAGTAACACCTGAGGCTAAAATCTCATCATTTGCCACTGCAGTGACTCCCTGTTAGACTGTACATCTTGCATCTTTTTTTTTCTTTTATTCTCTTGGGCTGCAAACAAAATGTAAAACCTTGATGGGTGGACATTGGTGCCAACATTGTTGTTTCAGAACAGGATGCGTATTATTGAGGAATTATGGCATTCATCCTTTGTTATCAGTCATCAATAATTCAATGTCTACATTTTAAATTGTATTGATCTCCGCTAATTACGTGAGGTCTTCGCCGACTACTTGGAAAAAGTGGTCAGTTACTGAGATTAAAGGATCCTTTACCAAACCCTGACAATAATTAGCTTTGAAATTTTTCAACATTTGATGTGGCTGTAAAATGTTAATCAAGTAAATTCTCACTATTGCTCGAACTAAATTGCATCTGTGATTTGTTCAATGATTAGCTTTCTAAATTGGTAAAGTAGGCTGACATGATCCTTCAATTGGAAGAGTGCTTTCTGCTGAAATTTCTGCAAAATTGTATGTCATCTCAGTATATCACAGCTTGTTCAGTAGTTCTTTCTTATAATATCTCTTTTATTTTAATAGAACTTGCTTTCTTATGATTGCACACATTTTTAATGAACGGTAATTGTAAAACTGGTTTGTTGTGGTTGTTTAATAAAAAGATCATGCAGTAAATGTTCCCTGCATTTACAATGATCTTAACCCCGTACCTCCGAGCGCACTAATCTAGTCACAGTATCACTTGCTCTAAAATGTGTCAACTCTCGGAAAACTTGTTGGTTTTCCATGTTCTGTTTTAGTCAGTACAGTGGCATCGGTGATGTGAAGGTCATCGTGAGCCCAGAGCAAACTTGGTGCAGAGAACTCAGCATCTCTGGTTAAAAAATGACTGCAGGCTCAGCTAGCATGTGGGCCTTCTGTGGATCAGTCCGCACAGAATCTGCTGCAAAGGTGATCCAAGGTTAGAAACATAGAAACATAGAAAATAGGTGCAGGAGTAGGCCATTCGGACCTTCGAGCCTGCACCATTCCTGCTTTCTCCCTATATCCCTTGATTCCATTAGCCCTAAGAGCTAAATGTAACTCTCTCTTGAAAACTCTCTTGAAATAAATATCCAGTACATGTATTTACTGAGGAGAATGACAGTAGGATGGAGGAAATTGGACCAGTCACTGGATGTGTCTTGAGAGCAGTCAGGGTACCGTCGAAGAAGTACTGGAGGTACTGCCGTGTTTGAAGGTGGACAAATCTCCCGGACCTGATCAGATACTGTATATCCGAGGATATTGTAGGAAACTAGAGAGGAAATTGCGGGAGCCCTGGTTGAAATTTACGAGTTGTCCTTCAATACAGGAGAGGTGCCGGAAGACTGGAGGGTGGCAAATGTTGTGCCTCTTTTCAAGAAGAGCTGCAGGGAAAATGCTGGGAACTATAGGCCGGAGAGTGTAGTTGGTAAGTTACTGGAGAGTATTCTGAGGGATAGGTTATACAGGCAATTGGATGGGCAAGGGCTGATTAAGAATAGTCGGCATGGTTTTGTTCGTGGGAGGTCGTGTCTCACAAATATGATTGGGTTTTTTAAAGATGTGACCAGAAAGGTTGATGAGGGCAGAGCTGTAGATGTTGTGTACATGGACTTCAGTAAGGCGTTCGACAAGGTTCCACATTATAGCCTGCTTGGAAGGTTAGATCGCATGGGATCCAAGGAGAGATAGCTGAATGGATAGCAAATTGCCACCATGGAAGGAAGCAGAGGGTATTGGTGTAAGGTTGCTTCTCGGACTGGAGGCCTGTGACTAGTGGTGTGCCTCAGGGTTCGGTGCTGGGCCCGTTACTGTTTGTCATCTACATCAATGATTTGGATGAGAACATACAGGGCAAGATTAGCAAGTTTGCTGATGATACAAAAGTTAGTGGTTTTGCAAATAGTGAAGATGGTTGTGAAAGATTGCAGCAGGATCTGGATCGATTGGCCAGGTGGGCAGAGGAATGGTTTAATACAGAGAACTGTGAGGTGTTGCATTTTGGGACATCGAACAAAGGCAGGATCTACACAGTAAATGGTAGGCCTCTGAGTAGTGTTGTAGAGCAGAGGGATCTAGGAGTACAGGTGCATGGTTCCTTGAAGGTCGAGTCGCAGGTAGATGAGTTGGTTGAAAAGGCTTTTGGCACTTTGGCCTTCATCAGTCAGAGGATTGAGTATAGAAGTTGGGAGGTCATGTTGCAGTTGGATAAGACGTTGGTGAGACCGCATTTAGAATATTGTGTTCAGTTCTGGGCACCATGTTATAGGAAAGATATTGTCAAGCTTGAAAGGGTTCAGAAAAGATTTACGAGGATGTTGCCAGAACTAGAGTGTGTGAGTTATCGGGAGAGGTTGAGTAGGCTGGGTCTCTATTCCATGGAGCGTAGGAGGATGAGGGGAGATCTTATAGAGGTATACAAAATCATGAGAGGAATAGATCGGGTAGATGCACAGAGTCTTTTGCCCAGAGTAGGGGAATCGAGGACCAGAGGACATAGGTTCAAGGTGAAGGGGAAAAGATTTAATAGGAATCTGAAGGGTAACTTTTTCACACAAAGGGTGGTGAGTGCATGGAACAAGCTGCCAGAGGAGGTAGTTGAGCCTGGGACTATCCCATTGTTTAAGAAACAATTAGACAGGTACATGGATAGGACAAGTTTGGAGGGATATGGACCAAGCGCAGGCAGTGGGACTAGTGTAGCTGGGACATTGTTGGCCGGTGTTGGTGAGTTGGGCCGAAGGGCCTGTTTCTACACTGTATCACTCTATGTCTCTATGACTCTATAACCCGAAACGTCACCCATCCTTTTTCTCCAGAGATGCTGCCTGACCCACTGAGTTACTCCAGCACTTTGTCTCTATCTTCGGCATCAACATCTGCAGTTCCTTTCTACACTTCCTATCTCTCGTGCGTGTTCTGGAACCTTTGGATGGATCTGTCTTCTCAAGCTGTTGGCATTCTCAATGCATGGTATTCAGAACTAACCCAGATGGTATTCACAGATCAGCTGTCTCTCTCCAGTGATTCTCTCAACAAAATGCTTTATTTATTGGGTTTACCCAGTGTGGGATTCAGAGGAGCATGTCCTATAATTATAGACCATTTTTTCCTCCCTAGTCACTACATTACTTGCAATCATGTCAACATCCAGGGCCGTTAAAATAATCGAATAGGTTGCTATGCTGAGACCTTAGCAACAGAGCAACCAATGGTTGTATTTTTTTTTAAACTGCAATTTTATCCAGGTGGTATGGGGAAAAATCAACATATCGTAGAAGACTGTAGTGCTGTAAAAGAAACAGCTCATTTAAAAACATCCCATTGCTGCCTTTTATTCTCTGAAGTCTGTAGCACTTATCTTTACAGCCATTATATACAGTCTGCCATATCGCATTATTCCCAAATCTTAAGGAAGAGAAAATTAAATGTCATTGACAGAGGAAGTGTATTGTCTGCAAAGTGTAACAGTGGAGCTTTGAACGTGACACCTTGCTTGGCCTAAACGTTAGCTAGACACAAAATGCTGGAGTAACTCAGCGGGCCGAAATGTTCATCAGATTGGGAAACACAGACATAAAGCATGTTCTTTAACATTTTGTTTAATAGATCCTGTAATTAAATCAGAGCTGTACATGTATTTAAGTGCTAACTGTGAGACATGGGAATCGGTAAGGGTCAATGAAAAAGCAGCTGGCAGGACTGTTCTCTAGATCAGCATGTTTGTAACACAACAGTGAAAGAAGCAGAAGATAGACACAAAATGCGGGAATAACTCAGCGGGACAGGCAGCATCACTGGATAGAAGGAATGGGTGACGTTTCGGGTCAAGACACTTCTTCAGATCAGGAACGTCACCCATTCTTTCTCTCCAGAGATGCTGTCTGACCCGCTGAGTTACTCCTGCAATTTGTGTCTATCTTCAGTTTAAACCAGCATCTGCAGTTCCTTCCAACACAATAAAAGAAGCGGTACTGAATCCAACCATAGGAAATAAATGGAGCCATTGGATATACAGTGGCTTGCAAGAGTATTCATACCCCTTGAACTTTTCCACATTTTGTCACGTTACAACCACAAACGTAAATGTATTTTATTGGGATTTTATGTGATAGACCAACACAAATTTTTTTACAAATAAAAAACTGAAAAGTGTCGTGTGCAAAAGTATTCAGCCCCCCTGAGTCAATACTTTGTAGAACCACCTTTCGCTGCAATTACAGCTGCAAGTTTTTTGGGGTATGTCTCTACCAGCTTTGCACATCTAGAGACTGAAATTTTTGCCCATTCTTCTTTGCAAAATAGCTCAAGCTCAGTCAGATTGGATGGAGAGCGTCTGTGAACAGCAATTTTCAAGTCTTGCCAGAGATTCTCAATTGGATTTAGGTCTGGACTTTGACTGGGCCATTCTAACACATGAATATGCTTTGATCTAAACCATTCCATTGTAGCTCTGGCTGTATGTTTAGGGTTGTTGTCCTGCTGGAAGGTGAACCTCCGCCCCAGTCTCAAGTCTTTCGCAGACTCTAACAGGTTTTCTTCCAAGATTGCCCTGTATTTGGCTCCATCCATCTTCCCATCAACTCTAACCAGCTTCCCTGTCCCTGCTGAAGAAAAGCATCCCCACAGCATGATGCTGCCACTACCATGTTTCACAGTGGGGATGGTGTGTTCAGGGTGATGTGCAGTGTTAGGTTTCCGCCACACATAGCGTTTTGCATTTAGGCCAAAAAACTTCAATTTTGGTCTCATCTGACCAGAGCACCTTCCTCCACATGTTTGCTGTGTCCCCCACATGGCTTGTGGCAAACTGCAAACGGGACTTCTTATGGCTTTTTTTTCAACAATGGCTTTCTTCTTGCCACTCTTCCATAAAGGCCCGATTTGTGGAGTGCGTGACTAATAGTTGTCCTGTGGACAGATTCTCCCACCTGAGCTGTGGATTTCTGCAGCTCCTCCAGAGTTACCATGGGCCTCTTGGCTGCTTCTCTGATCAATGCTCTCCTTGCCCGGCCTGTCAGTTTAGGTGGACGGCCATGTCTTGGTAGGTTTGCAGTGGTGCCATACTCTTTCCATTTTCGGATGATGGATTGAACAGTGCTCCGTGAGATGTTCAAAGCTTGGGATATTTTTTTATAACCTAACCCTGCTTTAAACTTCTCCACAACTTTATCCCTGACCTGTCTGGTGTGTTCCTTGGGCTTCATGATGCTGTTTGTTCACTAATGTTCTCTAACAAACCTCTGAGGCCTTCACAGAACAGCTGTATTTATACTGAGATTAGATTACACACAAGTGGACTCTCTTTACTAATTAGGTGACTTCTGAAGGCAATTGGTTGCACTGGATTCTATTTAGGGGTATCAGAGTAAAGGGGGCTGAATACTTTTGCACGCGACACTTTTCAGTTTTTTATTTGTAAAAAAATTTGAAAACCATGTATCATTTTCCTTCCACTTCACAATTATGCGCCACTTTGTGTTGGTCTATCACATAAAATCCCAATAAAATACATTTACGTTTGTGGTTGTAACGTGACAAAATGTGGAAAAGTTCAAGGGGTATGAATACTTTTGCAAGCCACTGTATGTGGATTAGCATTTAAGAAACAGCATCTGTGTTGCAAATGGGTTCATGAAAAAAATTGATTGGAACAAAAGACATTTACCCAGTCTGCACAAAATGGGTATGTAAGGAAGTTAAAATTAAACTTAAAAGAATAACGTACACAAACTCTAAGATGAAAAAAGGAGCGGCAGCCGAAAGCAAAGATAAAGGAAAATAAAACAAACATGCGGGAAGACGTGGAATGTTGGCCTTGCTGTAGGATGAAAATGAGCATAAGGAAGTCCTGTACAGGGTATTAGCAGAACCACTCGTGGAGTATTGAGTACAGTTTCGACCATTGTATTTAGGAACGGAAATAATTATATTTGGAGGCAGTGAAGGGAAGATTTATTGGGTTGTGATAAGGTTGTTTTATGAGCAAAGGTTGGACCAAGAATTAAAGGAATTTATAACAATGAGACACAATCTTATTGAAACATAAGATCCTGAAGCAGCTTGACAAGGTGGATGCTGACAGGATTTTCCCCCTCATTCGTGCATTTAGGAGAAGGGGGCACAGTTTCAGAATAAGGAGATGCCCTTTAAGAAGGGGAGGGGGAGAATTTCTACTCCGAGGGTTCAGATTTTGGGGTATTCTCTACTGTGGGGACTGATTCATTCAATACATTCAAGCTGAGGTAGGAAGTGTTTGTTCTGTTTGGGAATCAACTTATTGGGACCAGACAAGAAGGTGGAGCTATGGCCAATTTCATATCAGCCATAGTCTTGTGGCCAAGCAGCTTGAAGGGACAAAGGGTTTACTATTGCTCCTGATTCTTTTGTCCTTAAGATTTACATTGTTGGAGCATTTTTATGACCTTGAGTTGTCCAGATGTGTGCAGCAGTTACTGAAGTGTGCAAGCTAAAAATTAGATGTTCTGCTTTGCAAAGTGGAGTGAGTAAAAACCATAGGTCAGGCCAACAGGAATTACTTCTCTGCTCTTCATTACAAAGTTTCTTAGGATTTCCTGCGCCTGAGAGAGCGGACTGGACCTCATTTTAAGATCACGTACATAAAACAGCTCTCTGAAGTTGCAGCAATCCTTCAGACTGCCAACCTGGAGTTTGGGGCATAAGTCTCAGCAGTGGGGCTTAAGCTTGCAACTTTGAATGTGAAGTGAGATTGTTGTGTGGGACCCTCAGACCTGAATGTTGTTCAGTGTTAAGCCTTCATTGTATGTGGTAGTGGGCTCAGCAGCTTACACTTTTTTAAGGAGGCTTTAAGAACACGCTTGATTTGTTACATATGTCCAACTGTTTAAGGTTTACCAAAACAGCTCAGGGTAGATCTTCTGTTTTGGTGGTTGGTCTTTTGCATGGGATTGAAATAGATTGTTCATCAAATCTAACTGAGTGTAAGTTGAACCTCCGTGTAAGGGATTTTAGTTTGTGCGAGAACCTGATACTGGTTATCTTGTCAGTGAAGTTGGAAGCTTTTGCAGAGCTAACATTGATGGTGTTTCCCCATTCTCTTGAGGCACCTGCTGTAGTTAATTTGTTTTAGCTTATAGGACTTGATATTACAATCCTTACTACAATTGGCACCTTCTTAATATCTTGAGTGGGGGTAGGGATAAAAACTTAATTGGGGTCATCAGGTGGGCACCCTACTTCCTTGGTGTTTCGTTGATAGGCCCACAACACCTCCAGAGGGCTCAACAGCAACACCTGGCATCCCAGGTGCGCTCCCCTCCGTTTTACCCCATCTTGCTGGTCATTTTGCAGCCCAGTTGGAGTCCTTCCTCTTTAGCCACAGCCAGTTGCTGCTTCGCTCGGCAGCCTCTGACAGTGACCTGACGGCTTGCCGAAAGTCCTGTCCTCGAACTCCCATTCCCTTCAGGAATCTGGTTGTTGACATGGCTGCAAACCCTGCAATATTTGTCTCAGAAACTCACGGGAGAACAGCGATCTCTGCTGCCTGATGGACAACCATATTTATTTTTGCATGATTTGAGATCTTGATCATCAAATATTATTTCCTACAGGTGGTATGGGGCTTTAGTGGTGCACTGAAGAAGATGGACAAGTCGTGAATAAGTGTCCCAACCCAGAATATTGTCTGTCCATTTTTCTCCGCAGATGCTGTCTGGCCACAGAGTTCCTCCAGCAGTTTTTATTTGCTAAAGATTCCAGAGTCTGCAGTTGCTTGTGAATCCATGTGTTTTCTTAACATGGAGCACCCGTTGCACACCAGCTAACAAGGTCTTAATCTAGTGTAAGGTGAAGGTCTAAAATGACCAGAAACCAGACTCTGCTTCATGGTTATTAATACACAGACATGTGCAAATGCCACGAAGACTAAATATCTACACATTTTAGGCTCCATTATTGGAACCAATTTTGTTTCCAATTTTAAGAGTTCATGACCTAGAAATTCATTTAGTAATCTCTTGGGAAAATAGAGGAGTTATGTATTGGAATATATGTAATTTATGTATTTAATTTGAAAGATGTATCTTCTCTGACCCCATAGCTTCGAACAGCATGGTAATTTCAGTCACCAAGGCCAACATCAGAAGGTCTTTCATGAGGGCGTAACCTCAGAAACCATCTGGACAGGTGTACCTGGATGCTTTCTTAAAACCTGCACGGACCAACTGGCTGGAGTCTTTGCCAGACATCTTTAACCTCTCATTACGAACATCTGGAGGGTCTCGACCCGAAATGTCACCCATTCCTTCTCTCCAGAGATGCTGCCTGTCCCGATGAGTTACTCCAGCATTTTGTGTCCACCTTCCAAGGTTCCCATCTGCTTTAAAAGGGCATCAATAAAACTGGTGCTCTAGATGAGTGCGTTGACATATCTTGATGACTATTGACCAGTGACACTTATGTCTGTGGTGATGAAGTGCTTTGAGAAGTTGGTTATGGTGCATATCAACTCCTACCTCAGCAAGAACCTGGACCCACTACTATTTGCCTACCGCCACAATAGATCAATGGGGGATGTAATCTCGCTGGCTCTCCACCTTGCACTGGACTACTTGGACAATAAGCACACATACGTCAGGCTGTTGTTCGTCGACTGCAGTTCGGCGTTCAATACCATCATCCACTCCAAACTTATTATCAAATTCAGGGAACTCAACTTCCTCATTGACAAACCGCAATCAATATGAAATGGCAACAACACTTCCTCCTCAATACCCATCAGCACAGAAGTATCTCAGATGTTGTGTGCTCAGATCCCTCCTCTACTCACTCAACACCCACAATTGTGCAGCCAGACACAGTTCCAATGCCATTTTTAAATTTGCCGATGACACAACTGTTGTTGGATGAATTACAGGTAATGATGAGTTGGAGTATAGAAGGAAGATTGATAATCTGATTGGATGGTGCCAGAACAACAACCTTGCTCTCAACATCAGCAAGACCAAGGAGATGATTGTTGACTTTAGAAGAGGGAAGCTGAGGATCCACAAACCTGTCCTTCATTGATGGGTCCGTGGTGAAGAGAGTCACCAACTTCAAGTTCCTGCTGCGCATATCTCTGAAGACCTGTGTTGAGGCCAACACAGAAGTTTAGAACAAGATTCTACCATCTCAGCTCATGTTGGCCTTCAGAGGGAAATTCAAATCCTGACTTTCTGATGGAATGTGATAGACTGTGGCATGTACGCAACCCTGCTTTATGAAGTTGATGACTAGCTTCTTTGTTTACTGAAATTGAGGGAGAGATTGTTGTCTTGACATCATGTTGCAAAGTTCTCCATTTCCTTCCTGCACTCTGTCTTGATCTGGTGTCATCTCCAAACTTGTAACTGGAGTATGAGCAGAATTTGACTGCACAGCCGTGAATGTATAAGGGGCATCATTGGGGGCTGAAGATGCATTCCTGTGGGACTCCAATGTTGAGATTATCGTGGAGGATATTTTGTCGCCTATCCTCACTGATTGTGGCCTATGGATCAGGAAATTGAGGATCCAGAAGAGTTGGGTGCTGACTCCTAGGTCCAAGAGTTTGGAGATGGATTTAGTCGGGATTATGGTGTTGAAAGCAGAGTTGTAGTCAACGAAGAGGAAATTGGTGTCCTTGGTGTCCAGCTATTCCAGAAATCAGTGCAAGGTCAGGGATTTGGACTGGAGGATGGTCACTGTCTTTTCCCCAGGGTAGCAGAGTCCAAAACTAGAGGGCATAGATTTAAGATGAGTGATAAAAGATTTACAGGAGACCTGAGTGAAAATATTTCCACACAGAGGATAAGAGTAAACGGAATGAGCTGCCAGAGGAAGTGCAAGAGATAGGAAGAATAAAGGGCCTGTCCCACTTTCATGACCTAATTCACGACAATTTTTACTCGTGGACATTTTTCATTATGTTGAAAAAAAGCCCCGACCTACCTGATGCCACGAGTACCTACGACTAGCATCACGTCCTGCTACGACCTACCTATGACCTCCTATGACCTACCTACGACCTCCTACGACCTCGTGACGACCATGCTGTGAGTATGAGTCAAGGGCAAACTCGGCAGAGGTCGTGGATTCGGTCGTGAAAGTGGGACAGGCCCTTAACAAAGTTTTTAAAAATCTTCTCCAATACCTTCTCTACCACTGGCATGAGGCTCACTGGTCTATAATTTCCTGCTTTATCTCTATCTCACTTCTTAAACAAAGGAACAACATTGGTTTCTCGCGAAGATAGACACAAAATGCTGGAGTAACTCAGCGGGACAGGCAGCACCTCTGGAGGGGTAGGAATGGGTGACGTTTCGGGTCGAGACCCTTCTTCAGATCATTCTTCATTGGTTTCTCTCTAGACCTCCGGGGCCTTGCTGGTGGCCAGAGAAGATAACAAATCTCCATCAAGGCCCCTTCAATCTCTTCTCCTGCCTCCGTCAGTAATCTGGGATAGATCCCATGTGGCCCTCAGGATGTATCCAACCTTAGGCAACTGAATAATCCTACCACAACCAGAGAGCAGTGCTGAACTACTATCTACCTCTCTGATGTCCCTCAGACTATCCTTGACCGGACTTTGCTGGCTTTACCTTGCACTAAACGTTATTCCCTCATCATATATCTATACACTGTAAATGGGTTTCATTGTAACCATGTATTGTCTTTCTGCTGACTGGTTAGCATGCAACAAAAAGCTTTTCGCTGTACCTCAGCAATAAACTAAACTGAACTAATGCTAATAGCGAGCCCCAACACCATCTCCTTCTTGCCGTAGCATATTACTATTCCCCACACTAATCTCACAGTCCTCCATGTCTTTCCCCTGGTGACTACAGATGCAAAGTACTCATTTAGTAGCTCACCTATTAGCAAATGTGTCTGTAATTATATTGACTCTGTGGATTTAGTTTCACTGTCTAGTCATGTTTATCTATGAGTTTTACCAGTATAGAGTGATGGTGTTTTCTACACAAGACCACTGATGTAAGCAGTTTTATTTTAAGCAAACTTGTAAGTAAAGCCTTCAGGGCCATACAGTATTTACATTCATAATTCACCCATCCACCCATTTATTTTATGCACCATAATGTGCCTGCCAGCAGTGTTCTCCCTTAATAATATAATTAATTCAAAGTTCAACAGTTAGCTGCATAGTGTAAGCAGGCGTGAAGGCCCAATGCGCTGGTGCTATGCATAGGAAGGAACTGCAGATGCTGGTTAAAACCGAAGATAGACACAAAAAGCGGGAGTAACTCGGCGGGGCAGGCAGCATCTCTGGAGAGAAGGATGTCTGAAGAAGGGTCTCCACCCGAAACATCACGCATTCCTTCTCTCCAGACATGCTGCCTGCCCCGCCGAGTTACTCCAGCTTTTTGTGTCTATGCACTGGTGCTAGATGGGCAGACACTCCCATGTTCCAAAGAGTGAGGGCTAAATCCGATCATGCTGCTGAGCGTAGAAAAATGTATATGTGTACCTTAAATATATATATATATAAATGTATATGTATATCTTAAATGAGGGGCCACCATCGACTCCACAGTCAAAAAGGCACAACAGAGGATGTACTTCCTGCGGCAGCTGAGGAAGCAGAATCTGCCACAGGCAATGATGGTCCATTTCTATACGACCATCGTTGAGTCTGTCCTCACCTTCTCCACCATGGTCTGGTTTGGCTCAGCCACAAAGCACGACATCCGGAGGCTGCAGCGAATCGTCCAATCAGCTGAGAAGGTTATTGGCTGCAACCTTCCCTCCATTGACGAGCTGTACACTACAAGGGCCAGGAAGCGAGTGGGTAAGATCATCTCTGACCCCTCTCACCCTGGCCACAAACTCTTTGAATCACTTCCCTCTGGAAGGCGACTCCGGACTGTCAAAGCCGCCACAGCCAGACATAGAAACAGTTTTTTTCCACGAGTAGTAGCTATACTCAACAACCAAAAATCTGTACCCTCCTTTTGCTCTGGTATTTTATTTAATTCACATTGATAATGTTTTATTATTAAAGTTTAATGTTTTATGTGTAATTCCTAACTGTCACTATATGTCATGTTGTCACTTGCGGGCAGAGCACCAAGGCAAATTCCTTGTATGTGAATACTTGGCCAATAAACATATTCATAAACTTATTCATGACAGTAGGAAGGCAGGCAGGGTGATGGCACTATTTTGTTTTCATTTCATGGTCCACGATTGCTCCTTCTATGATGTAGCTTACTGGTGAAAGAATGGAAAAGGAAATTGATAACAAATGAAAAATACATCTTTGGACTGATTCTTTCCCATGTTCATTAGGTATTTTGTGAACTATAAATGGGCATCATAATTATTATAGATCAAAATGAATACAAAGAGGAACGTATTGAAGCAGATCTGAGCATCATACCTGAAGCTTGCTGTCTTTCATATATATAAATATATGCCTATCTGTCTATCTATTATAGCTCAATCAATTTGTGTCTATCTTCGGTGTAAACCAGCATTTGCAGTTCCTTCTTACTTCCTACACACACAGACTCACAGACTCACAGACTCACAAACTCACAGACTCACAGACTCACAGACACACAGCCACACAGACACACAGACACACAGACACACAGACACACAGACACACAGACACACAGACACACACACACACAGACACACAGACACACAGACTCACACACACACAGACACACAGACACACAGACTCACACACACACAGACACACAGACACACAGACTCACAGACTCACAAACTCACAGACTCACAGACTCACAGACACACAGACACACAGACACACAGACACACACACACACAGACACACACATGTGTATATATATACTGTATATACACACACATATACACACACACATGAATATATATATATATACACACACACACATGAATATATATATATACATACACACACACATGTATACACACACACACATATATATATACACACACACACACATGTATATATATATATGTGTGTGTATGTTTGTGTGTGTATATATATATATGTGTGTGTGGTTCAATAGTTAGCTGCATACACACACACCAATATTATAAAGACCAAAGAAAGTTGTGTAGGTGTACAAGTTGTGTAGGTGTACAAGTTGTGTAGGTGTACAAGTTGTGTAGGTGTACAAGTTGTGTAGGTGTACAAGTTGTGTAGGTGTACAAGTTGTGTAGGTGTACAAGTTGTGTAGGTGTACAAGTTGTGTAGGTGTACAAGTTGTGTAGGTGTACAAGTTGTGTAGGTGTACAAGTTGTGTAGGTGTACACAATTATCATGCTAGAGTTGATGTAAGTGTATCAGTTCAGAGCATATGTTCCAGTTGGTCAGGCATGATTTCCATAGTTACAGCTGCAGAGCCACGGGCTGTTGCCATGGAAATGATGGCAAGCTAATTAGAACGTGCATTGATAAGGCATACACGGAATGAGCCCGGTGATTGCTCTCCCCCACCCTCTGCTGGATTCATCATATCCACGTGAACCTATTATTTTTCTCCTTCCTCCCCACTCAAAAAATAAATGGGATGAATTTCCATTTTACATCAGAGCTCATTTTGGTTTAGAAAGCAGTGAATACAAGGAAATTGTTTGTGTTTTCTACATTGTCTTAAACTTGGACTAGTTAGATGATAGGTGATATGTTTAGCCACATAAAATCGACATTTAAAAAGGTTCAATGTACGGAGAACATTCATTCTTCATTGCAAGGTTCACACTGTAACCCAAAGTTCCTGTGGACACATTTTATATCCCGCATTAGTTGGGAATTAACACACCAGATAACATTGAAATAAGTAACTTCTACGAACGATTTGTATACATGTGCACAATTTAGATGATAATGTAGAAGGCATGATTGTAAGATTGTAGATGACACCAACGTGGGTGGTATCATAGATAACATAGATAACGAAGATGGTTATCAGATATTGCAGCAGGCTCTTGATTAGCTGGGCAAGCGGGCTGAGATATGGTTAATGGAACATAATTCCTTGTAAGTGGCGTCAGAGGTAGGTCGGGTGTTTAAGAAGGTTTTCAGTACATTGCCCTTCGTCAGTCAAGGTATTGAGTCTAGACTTTGGGTTGTTATGTTACAAGTTGCACAAGACATTGGTGGGGCTGCATTTGGAGTAATGTGTTCAGTTTTGGTCACCCTGCTATAGGAAGGATGTTGTTAAGCGAGAAAGAGTACAGAGAAGATTTACAAGGATGTTGCCTGTGACCACGTGGTTTTCTCCGGGTGCTCGGGTTTTCTCCCACATTCCAAAGACCTGCAGGTTTGTAAGTTAATTGGCTTTGTTAATTGTCCCTAGTGTGTAGGATAGTGTACACGTGATCGTTGGTCAGCGCAGACTCAGTGGGCCAAAGACCCTGTTTCCACGCACTATCACTGAACTGAAA
This sequence comes from Malacoraja senta, assembly GCA_038087875.1. Taxonomy (NCBI): domain Eukaryota; kingdom Metazoa; phylum Chordata; class Chondrichthyes; order Rajiformes; family Rajidae; genus Malacoraja; species Malacoraja senta. Next base: position 51,577,033 of record CM075981.1, read on the forward strand.
AAAGGGAATGGTGAGCATCTGGTGCTGCCAGAGGAGGTATTTGAGGCAGGTATTGTAACAGCATTTAAAAGACATTTGCACAGATCAATGGATAGGAAAGTAAGTAAGTAAGTAAGTAAGTAAGTAAGTACGTTTTATTTATATATCACGTTTAAATCAACTCGCGTTGAAACCAAAGTGCATTACATAAAATATATAATTAAGTTTCCGTACATCCATAGAATTTTTTTTTTTTTAAAGAAAAAGGACACAACACATTATAGAATTCAACATGAACGTCCCCCCACAACAGAATCAAAATTTTCCACTGTGAGGAAAGGCACCAGAATGTTCAGTCCTCTTCCTCTGTGATCACCCGAGGTCGGGGCCTATTTGTGGTCTCCGCAGCCAGTTCGATGTTTTCAGGCCTCTTGCCGAGAAGATGGAACTCCGGCGTTGGGTGAACTCTCCTCAGCAGCGTGGAATGTCTGGAGCGGCCTCTTCCTCCCCGGAGACTGCGGCACCCGAAGTCCTCAGGCCGCGCTGGTTGGAGCTCCGACTCTGGCGATCTCGGATCCCAGGCTCCGCGGTGTTTTAAATCCAGCGCCACCCGTGGCTGGACGCTCCGCAGCCACAGCTCCACAGATGTTGGAGTCGGCGGTCACAGCACTCCGGAGCTTACCGCACGGCGACCCGGTAAGGCATCGCCCGCTCCGTGATGGTGTCCCAGCGCTGTGCCGCCGCCGAAGCTGGGGTTCCGGCCGGTCCCGACAAGAAACGCCGCTCCAGTCCGATGGTAGGCCACGAGGAAGGGGCGAAGAAGCAGCTCGGAGGGAAGCCGCCTCTCCGACCAGTTAGGGACTAGGAAATAAAGTTTCCCCTTTCCCCTCCCCCCATCCACCACATAAAAGACCTCCAACTAACATTTTGTTTTTTAACAGGACTAAAAGTAAAAATAAAAAAGGGTGAAAGCTTTAGAGGGCCAAACACAGGCAGGTGGGGCCTGTGTAGATGGGGCATCTTGGTCGGCAAGGGCAAGTTGGGCCACAGGAACTATTTCTATGCTGAAATGTTACATACCTACACAAATTATGCCCAAAGCTCTTAATCAACAATGACATTGGGCGGCACAGTGACGCAGCTGGTAGAGCTGCTGCTGCCTCACAGTGCCCAGGACCCGGGTACAATCCTGACCTCTGTCTTTGTGTCTTTCTGTGTAGCATTTGAACATTCTCCCTGCAACCATGCGGGTTTCCTCCGGGTGCTCTGGTTTATTCCCACATCCCAAAGCCAGGTGGGTTTATAGGTTAATTGGCCTTAATATATTGCCCCAAGTGTGTAGGAAGTGGATGCCAAAATAGGGCAACATAGAAACAGTGTGAACGGCTGATTGATGGTCGGCATAGACTCGGTGCGCCCAAGTGCTTTACATGCTGCATCTTTCAATCAATCATTCAAAATACTTCTGAAGTATAATTAGTGTTGTAAGGATTCCAGCAGTGTTCTAATAAACTAGCAGTCCAACATGCTCTGGATTGTCAGACTTGATTGTGTGTTCAAGCTACTGGTGAAATTATTTGTTCAAGAAGGAACTGCAGATGCTTGAAAATCGAAGGTAGACAAAATTGCTGGAGAAACTGCCCGCAGACTCCCGCCATCGATTTCGCCGACCCTCGCCACTCCACCGCCCTCCAACAGCCCGCAGCCGTTGCCATACCTGCAGCCTGGACTCAGCACTGGGCCTGGAGTTTCCACGCTGCAGATTCCCACTCCCCCGGGTTTGACTGCACTGGGTCCTAGTGCTAGTCCCCCAACCCTGGTAACATCAGTGGCTGTTCCACTGGGTCTTCCCCATCCCCCTCAAACTATGTGACCCCTGCTCTTCCCCACCCACATTACAGTCTTCATGCCCCCCCCCCTCCTGACCACCTACCACCCCCCACCAGACATCGCCTCGTCCTCAGTCCACTTACCTGCCTCCCTCCGGCCCCAACCCCCATCCCTGCCGTGTGTTCACCATCCCCCCCTGACCTCCCCCTCTCAGATACTGAATGGTCGGTCCTCAGCAGAGGCCTTACCTTCATCCCCCTCCGTCCCCACCTCAATGAGTTCCACGCCCGCCGCGACTTGGAGCTCTTCTACCGTCACCTTCGCCTCGCAGCGTTCTTCCATGGGAATGAGTCCCCGCCCCCCATTGTTGATCCCTTGTCCAGGCCCCAACGGACCCCTTCCTCGTGGACCCCCCCTCACGGTCTTCCGGCGGGACATCAACCGCCTCAACTTCTCCACTCCCCTGTCTCACTCTAACCTCTCCCCCCCGAACGTACTGCTATCGACTCACTCCGCAACAACCCAGACTGGGTTATCAAACCCGCCGACATGGGAGGTGCCGTGGTAGTCTGGCGCGTTGATCTCCACAAAGCTGAGGCCACGTGCCAACTCTCGGACACCTCCTCCTACTTACCCCTGGACCATGACCCCGCTGACGAGCACCAGGCGACTATCTCTAGCACCATCAGTGACTTCGTCCACTCCGGCTCCCTGCCCCCCAGAGCCTCCAACCTCATCGTTCCCCAGCCCCACATGGCCCGATTTTACCTTCTCCCCAAAATCCACAAACCTGACTGTCCTGGTAGACCCATTGTCTCTGCCTGTTCGTGCCCTACCGAACTTATTTCCACGTACCTCGACTCCATCCTATCCCCCCTGGTTAAATCCCTCCCGACCTATGTTCAAGACACCTCAGACACTCTCCGTCGTCTCCAGGCATTCCATTCTCTAGGCCCCCATCCCCTCATCTTCATCATGGACCACCAGTCACTCGACACCTCCATCCCCCACCAGGAGGGTCTCAAAGCCCTCCGGTTCTTCCTCGACCGGAGAACCAACCAATACCCATCCACTGATACTCTTCTCCACCTAGCGGAGTTGGTCCTTACCCTCAATAACTTTTCGTTTGACTCTTCCCATTTCCTCCAAACACAAGGCGTAGCTAAGGGCACACGCATGGGCCCCAGCTATGCCTGCCTCTTTGTTGGGTACGTCGAACAATCCTTGTTCGAGATGTACCAGGGCCCCATCCCCGACCTCTACCTCCGTTACATCAACGATTGCATTGGTGCTACCTCCTGCACCCACACACAACTCACTAACTTCATCAACTTCGCCACTAACTTCCATCCGGCACTCAAATACACCTCGACCATTTCCGACACTTCCCTACCATTTCTTGACCTCACTATCTCCATCGCAGGTGATAGACTTTTGACCGACATCCACCATAAACCCACTGACTCCCATGGCTATCTAGACTACACTTCTTCCCACCCTACTTCCTGTAAGGACTCCATCCCCTACTCCCAATTCCTCCGTCCACACCGCATCTGCTCCCAGAATGAGGTGTTCCACACCAGGGCATCGGAAATGTCCTCATTCTTCAGGAAACGGGGGTTCCCATCCCCTACCATAGATGAGGCTCTCACCAAGGTCTCTTCAATACCCCGCAACACTGCTCTTTCTCCCCATTGCCCCACTCGGAACAAGGGCAGAGTCCTCCTAGTCCTCACCTTCCACCCCACTAGCCGTCACATACAACAAATAGTCCGTCATTTTCGCCACCTCCAACGTGACCCCACCACTCGCCACATCTTCCCATCTCCCCCCCTGTCTGCTTTCCGCAAAGACCGCTCCCTCCGTAACTCCCTTGTCAATTCTTCCCTTCCCACCCGCACCACCGCCTCTCCGGGCACTAGCCCTTACAACCGCAAGAGATACTACACGTGTCGCTTTACCTCCCCCCTCCACTCCATTCAAGGACCCAAGCAGTCGTTCCAGGTGCGACAGAGGTTTACCTGCACCTCCTCCAACCTCATCTATTGCATCCGCTGCTCTAGATGTCAGCTGATCTACATCGGTGAGACCAAGCATAGGCTTGGCGATCGTTTCGCTGAACACCTCCGCTCGGTCCGCATTAACCAACCTGTGGCTCAGCACTTCAACTCCCCCTCCCATTCCGAATCCGACCTTTCTGTCCTGGGCCTCCTCCATTGCCAGAGTGAGCACCACCGGAAACTGGAGGAGCAGCACCTCATATTCTGCTTGGGCAGTCTGCATCCCGGTGGCCTGAACATTGACTTCTCCAATTTCTGGTAGCCCTTGCTGTCTCCTCCCCTTCTCAGCTCTCCCTCAGCCCTCTGGCTCCTCCTCTTCCCTTCTTCTTCCCCTCCCAACCCCCACCCTGCATCAATCTGAAGAAGGGTTTTGGCCCGAAACGTTGCCTATTTCCTTCGATCCATAGATGCTGAGTTTCTCCAGCAATTTTGTCTACCTGGTGAAATTATTTGATCAGCAAGGATTAGAGACTTTCCTCCTTGAACAGTGGACCAGAAAAGTTGAAATCCTATTTGAGCTCAGGATCAATGGTTCAGGAGCATTTGAATAGTTGAACCCTAATCGTTCAGATTTTAGTCAGAAATGTCTACATCTAAATACTCACTGTTTGTGGTGTATGTGCATTGGACAAAGCCATTCTGGTGCTAACAGCATAAGGTGGAGGTAACAAAAATTATATAAACAGATCCTGTGTAGGAAAGAACTGCAGATGCTGGTTTAAATTGAAGATAAACACAAAATGCTGGAGTGACTCAGCGGGACAGGCAGCATCTCTGGAGAGAAGGAATGGGTGACGTTTCTGGTCGAGACCCTTCAGACTATCAAAAGCTCCTACTGTATGCAGGATAGCAGTTTTTTTAAAGTTAAATAAGAGTAGGCAGTGATAGGAAAGAAATTAAAAATGTAAAATTATAAGGAAATGATGCCTAGAAACTGATTTGCACATCATCCAAAAGGCATTGTGCAAACAAATATTAACAGAGGAACTATAATTTTGCATGCATTTCTGGGTGTGAAAGATGGTTGCTAAGCATGCACTTTTTGACGTGTGAAACTCATACCCATAATATATTCCTGGAATGCGATGCCCAAAATCTGGTCATGGCAGGATTTCCAACAATATTTATCTGAATTCTGATAGGTCGTTTTATTACAGAAAACAAATAGGTTTTATTGAAGCTGAAGGCTCAGATTGAGTGTTATTTGAAGCGTTGGATTTACAGCACGAGGCACGTGCTGCCTAACTCCCTCCACACAAACAACAAGCAGACTGGTCAAACTGAACCCCTTCATCTTTGGCCGTCCGCGGAACAAACTGGGATCCCAGCCACGACGCTATAAGTAAATCAGGCGGTTATCCCTCAAAACTAAATGGCCAGAAGAAATCCCATCGTTCTGTGTCCATTCGATCAGAAATAAATTTTAATTTATAAAAACTGGCGAAAGACATCTGACAAAAGAGGGGTCTCGAAACATCACCTATTCCTTTTCTGCAGAGATACTGTCTGTCCTGCTGAATCATTCCAGCTTTTTGTGTCTATCTTCGACAAAAGAGACTCATGGCAGGAGGTTAGCAGGTCATGCAGCATCTGTGGAGGGAAATGGACAAATGATGTCAGGAGAAGGGTCCCAACCCGAGACGTTATCTGTCCATCTCCCTCCGCAGATGCTGCCTGACCCGCTCAAGATTCCAGCATCTGCAGTCTCTTGTGTCTTCATGGCAGGAAGTTTTTGGGGAGGCATGCTTGAGGGCGTGAAAATAGACACAAACTGCTTGGGTAACGCTGCGGGTCAGGCAGCATCTTTGGAGTGAAAAAGAAGAGGTGATGTTTCAGGTTGGAACCCTTCTTCTGACTGAGAGTAAAGGGGCTGTCCCACTGCGGCGACCTAATTGGCCAGTTTAGAAGAGTTTAGGAGAGTTTGAAAAAATGTCATGTTGAAGACCTCCTTCGACTATGTAGAAGACCTCCTTCGACTATGTAGAAGACCTCCTTCGACTATGTAGAAGACCTCCTTCGACTATGCTGAAGACTAGCTTCGACTAGCTACGACTAACTTCGGGAAAATTGGACACCGAATAGTGGAGAGTGATGACGACCTCCTTCGATCTCCTTCGACTATGATGAAGACTATCTATGACTACCTTCGATTACCTTCGACTTCCCTCGATTACCTACGACTAACATGCCGACCTACTGCGACCTACTACGACTAAACCTGCGAGTAAAAAAAGTATCGATTTTTTCCATGGCGACCTTTTTTACTCGAGGGCATTTTTCAACGTTGAATAAAACGCCGCGACCTAGCAGAGGCCTCGAGTACACGGGGACCACTCTCAAGCATGAAGGAGAGTTACAAAGACCTCCTACGACCTCGTGTCGACCATGCTGCGAGTATGAGTCAAGGACAAACTCGCCAGAACTCTCGGATTAGGTGGGACAGCCCCTTAAAGGTGGGAGAAGGGCGGGGGGAGGGGGGGGGGGGGTTGGAGAGGCATGATCGTTCACTACAAACATCTGCGTCTCCGGGCACCCTGCACTGCTGCAATTCTCCCCATCTATGTGTGAATGCAGAAGTTGAAAATATCCAAACGGGTTCCTCACGGACTGATAGAGCTTATCTTGACAACCGAATGCATTAGAGAACAGCAAAATGTTTACTTGGCTTGGTCAGCAGAGACAGAGAGCAAGGAACTTGAGGCAAGGTTTCTGAGAATAACGGTGATCACAACTTTAATAATTTAAGCCTCCTTAGAGAGCAATGGAAACATCATGGTGATTCTTTCAAGGTCAAATCAGAGTAAACCTCACTCTACATATCTTGCACGTATGATGTTTTGCTGGTCACCACTGCATTGCAGAGATCATGAACAGCTCGATTGGCAAAGTGAGGATCGTTCCATTTTTGATGAATGCAACTCATGCGCTCGTATCTGTAGGGACCTTGACCTGTAGCGCACGCTCCCCAAAAGTGCAAAACCTCACAGAGGACACTCATGCCTTGAACAAATAGCTTGCTATCAAATTCCTGCCTTGAAGCTCCCTCACAGAACAAAGCAGTCACCAGCACTCAATCTACTTCAGAAGCCTCCCCCATGCCAAGATGACTCAGGCAATCATTCACGACTGATACTGCCCAGTGGATGAAAGAGTGCTGGATATATGGTGTGTGACCTTACAAGAACTACTTCCTGTGGTTAGCACTGATGGAAAAGTGCCACTGACGTGGTAAATTGAATCTCTAACAAAGGTTACTCCTTAACCCGTGCAGTGCTATTCAAGATGGGTGAAGAAGGGTCTCGACCCAAAGCGTCATCCATCCCTCCTCTCCAGAGATACTGCCTGTCCTGCTGAGTTACTCCAGGATTTTGTGTCTATCTTTGGTGTAAACCAGCATCTGCAGTTCCCTCCTACACTGTGCTATTTCAAGGTTTGGAATGGGCAGTGCAAGATTTACGGTTTAGTTTATTGTCACGTGTACCGGGGTACAGTGAAAAGCTTTTGTTGCATGCTATCCAGTCAGCGGAAAGGCAATACATGATTACAATCGAGCTATTTACAGCGTATTGATACATGATAAGGAAATAATGTATAGTGCAAGGTAAAGCCAGCAAAGTCCGAGCAAGGATAGTCCGAGGGCCAGCAATGAGGTAGATAGTAGTTCAGCACTGCTCTCTGGTTGTGGTAGGATGATTTAGTTGCCTGATAACAGCTAGGAAGAAACTGTCTCTGAATTTGGAGGTGTGCGTTTTCATACTTCTATACTTTTCACTTGATGGCAGAGGGGAGAAGAGGGAGTGCCCAGGGTGCGACTTGTCCTTGATTATGCTGCTGGCCTTGCCGAGGCAATGTGAGGTATAAATGGAGTCAATAGAAAGGAGGTTGGTTTGTGTGTGTGATGGTCTGGTCTGCGTGCACAATTCGCTGCAATTTCTTGCGGTCTTGGATGGAGCTGTTCCCAGACCAAGCTATGATGCATCCTGATAAAATGCTTTCCATGGTGCATCTGTAGAAGTTGGTGAGAGTTGTAAGGGACATGCCGAACGTCCTCTGCCTTCTAGGGAAATAGAGGCGTTGGTGTGCTTTCTTGGTTGTTGCTTCAATATGGGTGGTCCAGGAGAAGTTGTTGATGATATTGACTCCTAGGAATTTGAAATTTTCAACCATCTCTACTTCGGCACCGTCAATGCAAACTGGGGTGTGTGCACCACTTCACTTCCTGAAGTCGATCACTATCTCCTTTGTTTTGCTGACGTTGAGAGAAAGGTTGTCGTCTCAACTCCAGGACACGTGGTTCTCAATCTCCTTCCTGTGCTTCATCTCATCGTTATTTGATATCCTGTAAAACATTCTTTTTTGTTTAGAGCCTTTAGAAAAATTATTGTGGGCATTAATAATGGTATTTTAATGCCAGATAAAAACACTGTTGTTGAAATTCTAGGCCCATAACTCACATCTTTCAGAAATAACTTATTTGAAGCAAAATTCAGATGCTGGGGTGGCATCCACGGCAATTTAATTTGCAAATTGGAATCCGTGGAAACTCTCCAACTAACCTCTTGCCAGCAGCTGCTGATAGATGGTGTGAGCTGCCACATGAAACCTCAACAACATGGTTGAACGACGCTGAGTAATTAATGATTCCAGTTTAGTAAGAAGAACTGGAATGTGGCACCCTGGAAGATTGTGTTTGTTATTCTGACATTTCCAAATAACACTGTTTGACTTGTAAGTCCTTTGTGACATTGTAAGATATCTGCAACTCATAGGAGCAGTAAACCCAGAGTAGCTATTATTCTCTCAAGGTCCAATTGGTTAAATGAAGGCTTTGGAAAGCATTGGGTACATTCAGCTCCATGTCTGAACGGACAGATTTCTTGTATGCTTGCCATTTGATAGAGTCATAGAGTGATACAGTGTGGAAACAGGCCCTTCGGTCCAACTTGCCCACACCGGCCAACATGTCCCAGCTACATTAGTCCCACATGCCCGTGTTTGGTCCACATCCCTCCAAACCTATCCTATCCATGATGTTCCATGTGTCGAAGGTGTTGAATGTTTCTTGGGCAACTCGGAGGAATTTTGGTTTCTTCTAAGGCCTTGGAATTAATAATGGATGCTGTTGGCAATGATAAAATGATGCAAAAATCTTTCACTCAGTGGTACCATTAGTCAGTGATAAACCTAGTGCTATGTCTTCAGGTAATGTGTCTTGGTCCCAACTAAAGATTTCTAAATCCCAGTACAAGAAAGAATCGTGATGTTTCACCAGCATATGACTTGATATTCGGAATGATTTCCTCTGTACTTTTCTGGACCCTATGGTAGAGAGATTGGTCTGATTGTACCAAACTGGTAGTCATTCATTCTTTAATAGCAAAATTAGCCACATTATTAAGAGCTTGAATTACTGACATGTCATGGAGTTTATTAAATTAGCACCAGGAGTCTTTACTCATTGTGGAGTAAGTATCAGGGAAGCATTGGCTTTTAGAGAAAAGGTTATGTGGCTACAAATGGAATCTGGGGATCTAGCTCAGTTCTTTCATTTCTTGATAGTGTCATGTACAGATACTCGTTGCCTGTTTGTCTGAATATATTGGCACAGTGGAAAGTATGAAATTTCATTTAAAGCTAATTTAGATTGGTCTGGAACTCTTTCTAGAGAGTCTTTCCCACTGTGGTTTGGAGTATGTGATTGTTAATCCAAGAGTGGGAGATGGGTTAGGGTTAAAGGTGAGAGTTAAAAATTCCTGAACTTGCATTTGCCCATATTGGCGGGACATGCAGGTGTGAATTTAGTCTAACCAGTAGAGAATGTGTGAGTATGTACTTTGTGTGTGTGAGTGTATGTGTCTGTGAGAGTGAGTGTATGTGCGAGTGTGTGTGAGTGTATGTGTCTGTGAGAGTGAGTGTATGTGTCTGTGAGAGAGTGAGTGTATGTGTCTGTGAGAGAGTGAGTGTATGTGTCTGTGAGAGAGTGAGTGTATGTGTCTGTGAGAGTGAGTGTATGTGTCTGTGAGAGTGAGTGTATGTGCGAGTGTGTGTGAGTGTATGTGTCTGTGAGAGTGAGTGTATGTGTCTGTGAGAGAGTGAGTGTATGTGTCTGTGAGAGAGTGAGTGTATGTGTCTGTGAGAGTGAGTGTATGTGTCTGTGAGAGTGAGTGTATGTGCGAGTGTGTGTGAGTGTATGTGTCTGTGAGAGTGAGTGTATGTGCGAGTGTGTGTGAGTGTATGTGTCTGTGAGAGTGAGTGTATGTGTCTGTGAGAGAGTGAGTGTATGTGTCTGTGAGAGAGTGAGTGTATGTGTCTGTGAGAGTGAGTGTATGTGTCTGTGAGAGAGTGAGTGTATGTGTCTGTGAGAGTGAGTGTATGTGTCTGTGAGAGTGAGTGTATGTGTCTGTGAAAGAGTGAGTGTATGTGTCTGTGAGAGTGAGTGTATGTGCGAGTGTGTATGTAGGCATTGCTGTGTACATGTTGCTCTGGTTTACTCCCTTGGACGGTGGCTTGGTGTTCACACAACTGTGTCAGTTTGCACAATTTGTTTCAGTCCAGCGTGCACATGCTTGTGTCAGTCAGGTGTGTGGATTAAATCCGCCCTGTGTATCTGTGACAGTCTGCTCGTTGTGTGTGCTTGCGTTGCTTTGATGTGCGCATGTGTGCCTGCACGTCAGTCTGGTGCTGATTTTTCTGATGTTTCTTTGTGATTTTGTGTTCGCTATTTTCACAGGCCCCCTTCATCTCTTGTTGCAGATGAGCAGCAAGCGCTCAAGCAGCTTCCGAAGAGCAATATCCAATGGACACCGGAACCTGCCACGTGAATTCTTGCTCGACGAACCTGGCCTAACCTTCTACAAGCGTTTGGTGAGGCATGTAGCATATGAGATCCTGCCGTGTGAGGTGGACAGACGCTGGTACTACAGCCAGTATCGAGGTTGCCCACCACCTCTCTTCATGACAGTCCTCACCATCATTCAGGTTAATATCAGGTTGAGTATAGCCCTGCCAATACATTGTCTCTTTTCAATCGCTTTCCCTTTTTAAACTCAAAAATGATGACAGCAAGTATTAGAAATTAACTCCAAAAGAGCTTGCAATAAATATCTGTAATCTTGCTATTCTGAATGAAAAGTAAAGAGGAAAATCCACCATTGCTTTAAATACCAAATATATGAGGTGGGAATTGATTGAGTCATCCTGGGAGCATGAGGAGATGTGTTGCTGATTTTCTACCAGTGAAGATTCATCTGAACTCCATCATTTTTTGCCATCACTTCACACAAATGTCAAAATCCATGCAGAAATATCAGTAGATAGAGACAAAATGCTGGAGTAACTCAGCGGGACAGACAGGCCTGAAGAAGGGCCTCAACCTGAAACGTCGCCCATTCCTTCTCTCAAGAGATGCTGCCTTTCCCGCTGAGTTACTCCACCATTTTAGACAATAGACAATAGATCTATGGGTGCAGGAGTAGGCCATTCAGCCCCTTTGTGCCAGAACCGCCATTCACTGTGATCTTGGCTGATCATCCACAATCAGTTCCTGCCTTCTCCCCATATCTCTTGACTATCTTCAGTGTAAGCCACCATCTGCAGTTCCTTCCTACACTTGAAATATCCATTTGTGAGATTATCTAAGTTCTCTCATCTTGGAGTCATTGTATGATAATGGGACATTCTTCCTCCTCAGACACACACACACACACGCACAAGCACACCCACACACACGTGCGTGTATAAACATGCATGCACGCACACACAGCTATTTATTGGTAACCACTTTATAATGTGGTTAAAAACCACCAATCAATCAAGTAAGATGGTGTGATTAAGGGACGAGAATTTATTTTTAAGAGCTTTTTTTATGTACACATTGATTCCAAATAATCCCAAATGGGGCCAGGTTCTTGCCAAGGACCAGCTACTGCCTCATCATAATGAACAGATTGTTGGCAAAGATATTTGAATAGAATGTGCAAAAGCTAAACGCCCCATAGATTTTGTTGTTACCTCTGTGTAGTTCTATGTTGGAGTGGGAAAAAGAGGAAAATTTGAGAAAATTGGAAGGGGCTTTTTATTAATCATGCAAATAATACGATCATTGAAATTTGAATAAATCTTAATACTTTTCATATTAGGAATTGTTTCTGTATCTTGGTCTACAAGCTGAAATCTCTCCCAGCTTGAGAATCTGGAAACTTTAAATATTTGTAAGAATTCTGAGAAGGATAAAGTAATTGAAACCATGACTGGTGCCAGAATATATCCTAATATAATAATTTAAATTTCAAAAGTGAGCCTTATGTTAATATGTTATAGATTCCACAGAAAAATATATTTCAAATATAATAGAATATAAAGTAATAATAAAGAATATATTTAACAATAAACGATATTTCATCAAGTAATCCTGTCCCAGACTTTTTAAATACTTCAAAATATGTTTTCTTAGGGAAAATGTCCCCCATGTTGGGGGAGTCCAGGACCAGGAGTCACAGTTTAAGAATAAGGGACAGATGAGGAAAAACGTTTTCACCCAGAGAGTTGTGAATCTATGGAATTCTCTGCCACAGAAGGCAGCGGAGGCCAATTCACTGGATGTTTTCAAGAGAGAGTCAGATATAGCTCTTAGGGCTAATGGATTGAAGGGATATGGGGGAAAAAGCAGGAACGGGATACTGATTTTGGATGATCAACCATTATCATATTGAATGGCGGTGCTGGCTCGAAGGGCTGAATGGCTTACTCTTGCACCTATTTTCTATGTTTCTATGTTTATTCCTGGTTTGTTGACTGAGGTATTGTTTGAACAATGTATTTCTTTTTGCAATAAAGATTCTTTGAGGGGATTGCAATCATTGAAAGTCTGAAATGAAAAAAATAGGTATAACACTTAGAATGAGACTTATTTTTCCTGCAATACAGAATTGGTATGTTATCATATTTAGTTCCTTTTATACAACAATGAAAATATTGTAACTTAGGCAAATATCAGTGGACAGCCTATATTAAATCAAAAGTCATTTATGAATAGCGAACGTCAAGAATTGAAATTAAATTAACATTTTATTGAACTAAATTAAATATCTGATTAATAACCAGAGGAATAGGATAAATTGACATATGTTCATTTTTTCTCATGAAAATCTCACTGATTTTGAAGAGTAGGCCACAAAGTTTTAAAGCCCTGTCCCACGGTACGAGTTCATTCCAAGAGTTCTCCCGAGTTTGCCCTGATTCGAACTCGGAGATTTACGGTAATGGCCACTCGTCGGTACTCGGGGCTCTCGTGGACATTTTTCAACATGTTGAAAAATCTGCACAAGTCTTCCCGTGCTCACCTGCCATTAGCGAGTCTTCCCGAGTACCTGCCGTTAGCGTTACGAGCCGCTAAGAGACGTCCCGAGCTCCGATGTACCCGCTATGTTCATTCTCTGTGCTTATCACGAGTTCGATTTTTTTAAAACTCGGGAGCGCTCTTGGAATGAACTCGTACCGTGAGAGAGGGCTATTAGTGACCGTTGTGGAGTGAATTTACCTATTTTTCTTAGTACTTTTTCATTGACATGTTAGTTTAAAGAGATACCTCAGATCCAAAAGCACTAACATCATTAGCATCAAAGCACATTTAAAATAATTCTCAATCTGAAAACCAGCGTACATTTTATAGAGCACTGAGATGAATTAGCATATAATATTTTTAAAGTGTTATTCTTTCTTATTTTCATTCATTATGATTAGATATTTTTTATCTGAGGGAACTATGACCTACATGCATAAAGTCATTTTTGAACCCATAGAATAAATATAGTTTACTTCTCATTATAAATGCTCTCTTGCATCAGTGCAGGAGCAGTTCATAAATATCTCGACATGACGAATCAGTTAAGTTAATTGTGGTGGAGAAGTCTGCAGAATAGCGCAACTTATGAATAAAGGCATCAACGGAAATCTCAAGGTCGTATTTGCTTGCACATTGTAAATAATGGTGAATGGCAATGAATTTCTGCAACAATGTGAAGACAGAGTCATATAGCCTGGATCCAGGCCCTTCAGCCCAGTTTGCCCAATCCAATCAAGGTGCCCCATCTATACTTGCCCCACCTGACTGCTTTTGGCCAATATCCCTCAAAACCTTCCCTATCCATGTACCTGTCCAAATGTCTTTTAAATGTTGTTATATTTTCTGCCTCAACCACCTCCTCTGGCAGCTCATTTCATATTCCCACCACTGTCTGTGTGAAAAAGTTGTCCCTCAGATTCCTATTAAATCTTTTCTCTCTCTCATCTTAAACCGCACATCTAAATCTCTTCCTCTCATGATCTCATACATTTTTATAAGATCACCTGTCATCACAGATAAAGAAGCTTATTTCTTGGAGTTTACCTGCTCCAAAGAATAAAGTCCTAGCCTGCCCAACCTCTCCCCATAGCTCAGTCCTTCAAGTCCTGGCAATCTCCTTGGAAATCTTTTCTGTACTTTTTCCAGCTTAACAACATATTTCCTGCAGCATGGTGAACAAAACTGGACACAATATTCTGGCTGTGGCCTCACCATAACATCCCAACTTCTATATTGAACACCCTGACTAATGAAGGCCAATGTGCCGAAAACCGTTTTGATCACCTTATTTATTATAACAAGAGGAGTCGAGTATAGGAGCAAAGAGGTCCTTCTGCAGTTATACAGGGCCCTAGTGAGACTACACCTGGAGTATTGTGTGCAGTTTTGGTCCCCTAATTTGAGGAAGGACATTCTTGCTATTGAGAGAGTGCAGCGTAGGTTTACAAGGTTAATTCCCGGGATGGCAGGACTGTCATATTCTGAGAGAAAGGAGCGGCTGGGCGTGTACACTCTGGAGTTTAGAAGGATGAGAGGGTATCTTATTGAAACATATAAGATTGTTAAGGGTTTGGACACGCTAGAGGCAGGTAATATGTTCCCGATGTTGGGGGAGTCCAGAACCAGGGGCCACAGTTTAAGAATAAGGGGTAAGCCATTTAAAACGGAGACGAGGAAACACTTTTTCTCACAGAGAGTTGTGAGTCTGTGGAATTCTCTGCCTCAGAGGGCGGTGGAGACAGGTTCTCTGGATACTTTCAAGAGAGAGCTAGATAGGGCAGTTAAAGATAGTGGAGTCAGGGGATATGGGGAGAAGGCAGGAACGGGATACTGATTGGGGATGATCAGCCATGATCACATTGAATGGCGATGCTGGCTTGAAGGGCTGAATGGCCTACTCTGTACCTATTGTCTATTGTCTGTTGTCTACCTGTGATGCCACTTTCAAGGAACTATTACCTTCTCTCCTAGATCCTTCTGCGCTGCGACACTCCCCTGTGCTCTGTCATTTACATATCTGGTTAGACTTCCCAAAGTGCACCAGCTCACATTTATCTCCATTAACCATTCCTCTGCTCACTTGCCCAACTGATCAAAATCCTGCTCTAACCATTGATATTCATCTTTGCAATCTACAATACCACCCTCTTCAGTGTTATCTGCAAACTTACTAATCCTGCCTTGTACATTCTCATCCAAATCATTGATATAATCATTGACATGCATTACTTCAGAAAGGATTTGTTTTTACAAAGCATCTTATTGAAACTGCAGAACCTCTCAAAATACTTTAAATAAAATGATAAGGGACATACAGCAAGAGTTGATTTTGAATAGCAATGCACCTTAAGTGTTAATGATTCAGCCACTATATGTGCTACAGTTGGAAGAGAATGGGCTAAATAACAATAGTCAATAGACTATAGGTGCAGGAGTAGGCCATTCGGCCCTTCGATTCAGGATGGCTTTGTCCACGACAGGTTTTAGGGATTTGATTGAGTTATTTTGTTGACAAATATGATAGATGACTTTAGGGCAGTGGATGTTGTCTACATGGATTTTAGTAAGGCATTTGACAAAGCCTCCCATGGTAGACTAATCCACAAGATTAAGATGCAAGGAGTCCATGGTGACTTGGTCATTTTGATTCACAACTGTCTTACTCAAAGAAGACTTTGTGGAAGGGAATTATTCTAGCTGGAGGTATGTGGCCAGCGGAGTTCCTCTGTTGTTTGTAAAGTATATAAACGATGGAGGGAAATGTAAATGGGTTGATTAGTAAGTTTGTAGATAACCCGCAACTGCTGGAGTTGTGGACAGTGAGGAAGACAGTCAAAGTAAAAGTGGGATATAGATCAGTTACAGAATTGGGTGGAGGAAAGGCAGATGGACTTTAATCCGAGCAAGTGTGAGGTGTTGCACTTTGGGAGGCCGGATGTAAGGGGAAGGTATACAGCTGATGGCAGAACCCTTAACACCATTGATGTAGTGAGGAATGGTAGGGCCGACAGAAATAGATAGAGTGGTAAAGAAGGTGTATGTATGCTTACCTTCATTGGTCAGTACATTGAGTATAAAAATCAGGATGTCATCTTGGAACACGATCAGTCACTGGTTGGGTCACATTTGGAGTATTGTGCGCAGTTCTGGTGGACCCATGGCAGAAAGAGTGTGGAGGCTTTGGGGAAGGTCCAGAAAATCATTAGACAGGATAAAGGGCCTGTCCCACTGTACGAGATAATTCAAGAATTCTCCCGAGTTCTCCCCTGATTCGAGCTCATGTAATGTACGTAGCAGGTACGTAGGAGCTCGTGGATGTCTCGTAGCGGCTCGTACTAGTAACTGTAGGTACTCGGGAAAACTGGTAAACTCGTGCCTTTTTTTCAACACTGTGAAAAATGTCCACGAGTTAAAAAATACTCGTGAGGAAAAAAATTGCTACTTTTTACTCGTACGAGCCCCTACGTACCTGCTACGTACATTACACAAGCTCGAATCAGGGGAGAACTCGGGAGAACTCTTGAATTACCTCGTACAGTGGGACATGCCCTTTAGCTACATGGAGAGACTGTTGGACAGACTTGAGTTGTTTTCCCTGGAACACTGGAGGTTACGCGGAGACCTGGCATACGTATATAACAATCTTCGAGGCATAGATGGGGTAGACAGTCAGAACCTTTGTCGCAGGGTGGAAATGTCATACACTCGATGCTAAAGATTTAAGATGAGAGGGGCAAAATTTAGAGGAGATGTGCATACCAATTTTTTTAATACAAACAGTTGTGAATGCCTGGAATGCACTGCCAGGGATGGTGGTGTTGGAGGCAGATATGATTGTGTCTTTTAAGAGTCTTTAGACAGGCATATTAATATCCAGGGAATTCATGGTATGGATCGTGTGTAAGCAGAGGTGATTAGTTTAACGGCATCATGCTTGGCATGGACATTGTGGGCTGAAGGGCCTGTTTAGGTGCAGTTCCGTTCTATTTGTCTATTGAAAAGGTACAACGCTAATATTGCCCATAATTAAAATTGCCCTTTTTGTTGTTGTACAGGGCATGTGACAATCAACAAGTTGCACAACAAAGTTCTGTGAACATTAAATGAGACAGGCATTGAGCTAATCTTTGTGCCTTGAGATGGGAATTTGCCTAAAAGATTATTTTAACTTGTTCTAAGTATGTAGGTAGTTGCTAATTGAGTCCATGGGCTATGTATTTAATAGGTCTGTGCAGAATACTCACTTTTTGTAACGTCGGGCTGGTGTGGCCAAAATGTAAATTTCTCTGCCAAAGGCTGGAAGATAGAATATTCCGTATATAGAGTAACTTGGAAAGAATAAAACAATGTCTGTGAACTGGCAAATGATTTATTTTGATTTTATTTATTTATTTATACACATTTGGTAGTCTGCTTTTTACCAATTTGTTATATTCCTTTTAACTATGTTTTATAGATTGGGGGGTTTGATTTGTGGAAACTTTCTGGAGACTGGATGGAATATGTAGATCACTAATGGTAATTTCTCTTCCAGATTATTATATTTATCTGCTATGGGGCCATGCTGAACAAGTGGGTTCTGCAGACTTACCACCCAGACTACATAAAGAGTCCTCTGGTCTACCATCCGGGACATCGAGCTCACGTCTGGCGATTCTTCACCTACATGTTCATGCATGCTGGGTAGGTCGGACAAATGTTACATGCCTTCGATTGATTGTGTGAGACCTAGTAAAATCCTGATGACGTTGATAGCCAGAGGAATACAATGGTGGAGCAAAAGTGCCTGGCACATTGTCCCTCATTTAAAAGATGTTCCACCCTGCAAGTGTGTGCGGGCATCCATCTCATACACTATCTACCTTCCCCTGTGGCCACAGATATCTGTACTCTTTCTTGCTGCCCTATCTTCTGCGGGCATGAAGGCAGCTAGACTAGCCTTGTGTTGCTAGAGGAAGCTTGTGCAGAATTCCCTGATTGTCCCGCAGCTCCAGAAATAACTAGCAGAAAGACAGGGGCTCCCCGGGGCTGGGAATGACCTGACTTACAAAAAATCTGACTTTACACAAATGCTGCAATACATTTTAAAGATTTGTTTCAAACTGATAAAAGAGAATAATATTGAATGTATTCATTAATGGCTGGATATAGTACATACTAAAATTAGTTTCATTATAAGTTGCATTCAGGTGATTACTCGATGAAATGAATGAGTGATACAATGCGAGTAGCCATAGAAAATGGATGTTACTGACTTCTGGAGAAATTGGCTGAGGGACAGTTCCTAGAAACAGAATGTTTAAGTAAACCAAGGATTGCCTGTACAGGGTATTCATCCACAGAACTGAGTGCAGAGAGAATTATATGCAAAATCTCATCTACAAAGCTGGAAATTGTTATCAGTACAGATAATTCTACAAGCCTATACTGGCTTTTTGCAAGAGCAATCCTGTTAGTCCCATTTCATTGTTATTTCTCTGCAAATGTCTATTTGAAATCCATGATTGAAGCTAGTTGCACCAACTTACGACATGGTGCTTCAATTCAGGTCTGAAAGATGAAACAAAAAGGATTTCCTTATTCTCCTTTTCATGTTTTTTAGGAGCAGAATTAGGCCTTTCGGCCCATCGAGTCTACTCTGC
Source organism: Malacoraja senta (assembly GCA_038087875.1). Lineage (NCBI taxonomy): Eukaryota > Metazoa > Chordata > Chondrichthyes > Rajiformes > Rajidae > Malacoraja > Malacoraja senta. Next base: position 51,595,887 of record CM075981.1, read on the forward strand.
CGCTCAATCGTGGCTGATCTATCTTTCTCTCTCAACCCCATTCTCTTGTCTGCTCCATTAACCTTTGACACCCTTACTAATCAGAACCTGTCAATCTCAACTTTAAAATTACCCAATGACATGACCTCCACAGCCACCTGTGGCATGAATTCCACATCCATTCTGTCCAGGCCATTCACTATTTGGTAAGCTTTAATGAGATCCCCCCCAAATCCTTCTCAACTCCAGTGAGTACAGGCCCAGATCCATCGAACGCTCATCATATGCGAACTCACTCATTCCTGGGACCATTCTCGTAAACCTCTTCTGGACCCTCTCCAGTGCCAGGTATGTGGCCTACAACTGCTCACAATACTCCAATTGCGGTCAAACCAGTGCCTAGTAAAGCCTCAGCATTACATCCCTGCTTTTATATTCTAGCCCTCTCGAAATGAACGGTAACATTGCATTTGCCTTCCTTACTACCAATTCAGCTTGCAAATTAGATGTTTGGGAATTCTGCACCAGCATTCCCAAGTCCTTTTGCACCTGTTAGTGTTTTGTTGTTCACTTTAAGCATTTGTTTTCTTATTAATGAATTTCCACCAATTTGAACAATTTCTTTGCCATGACCTGATTTTGAACACCCCTTCCAAATTTCTTCTCAATCTTCCTTCTCCAAGGAGAGCAACTCCTGCTTTTCCCATCTGTTTGTATAACTGAAGTCCTTCATCCTGCGACCATTCTCTTAGAACTCCTTTATTTTCTTCCCTTCATTTGCTTCCATAATTATAGTGGCCAGGATTGGACACAACAACCTAATTGCAAGTGAAACAGTGCTTTAGAGAAGCTCAATACATTTCCTTCTTGGACATCCTGCGCATCATCTTAGATTCATAGTGTAATCTCTGAGTATCTTAATAATTTCTCAACCTCTCTGGTCGCTTTCTAATATTCAGGTATAATTTAGCTTGGTAACTCTGTTTTAGTATGAGGAAAAACCTTCATTTAGTATGAGGAAAAACTTTTTCACAGAGAGATGAGGAAAAACATTTTCACCCAGAGAGTTGTGAATCTGTGGAATTCTCTGCAACAGGAGGCCAATTCACTGGATGTTTTCAAGAGAGAGTTAGATTTAGCTCTTAGGGCTAACGGAATCAAGGGATACAGTGAAAAAACAGGAACAGGGTACTGATTTCGGATGATCAGCCATGATCATATTGAATGGTGGTGCTGGCTCGAAGGGCCGAATGGCCTACTCCTGCACCCATTTTCTATGTCTTTGTTTTCTAACTGTACCCATTACATTTCTTCGTTTCTTCCTACCCAAGTGTTCATTTTACACTGATGGCCCTGTCCCACTCAGGCGACTGCAGGAGACCCTGCGGTCGCCACATGGTCGCCACATGTTCGCAGGTGGTTGCCGGGGAGTCGCCTTCTAGTCGCGGCCTCATTATGGTCACCGCAAATTTTTCAACATGTTGAAAAATTAGCGGCGACTAGAATGAAGCCGCCATGGAGAGTAGCGAGAGGAATCGTTCCGTAGGTGGGTCACCAGGAGGTCCTAGTGGGTTGCCAGAATGTCGAAGGTTCTCGTAGGTTGTAGCCGGTGCTGACCGGTGAATTTCATTGGCTCATTGGTGAAAAAAAACATAAGCAGTAGTTTTCAGAACCAAGGATAACCGACCGGTAATGTTAATGTCCGCCGAGCTTCACAGCCGTGTATCTCTGGCTTCTTAAAAGTTGTCTCCACCCCTTCTCCCCCCTTCTCGACCGCCCTCTCCCCCCTCTTTTAGAGGACTTACCGTACACTGTGCTTTAGCCGTCTTAATTACAGCGCCAACCTTCCTGTTCATCGGGTATCACCTTGGCTTTGCACCGTGAATTTCACTCAGACAGCGCTCCCCCACTTGCCCTGTCCCCCGCCTGCATAATGGGTTGGTGAAGGAAGCAATGTGTGTGTGTGTATATATGTGTGTGTGTGTGTGCATGTGTGTGTGTGTGTGTGTGTGTGTGTGTGTGTGTGTGTGTGTGTGTGTGTGTGTGTGTGTGTGTGTGTGTGTGTGTGTGTGTGTGTGTGTGTGTGTGTGTGTGTGTGTGTTCCACTCTGACAGTCGCCGTTCCAGTTGCCGGTTTTTCAGGCGACTGCCGGCAACTTGACAGTCGCTGGCAGTCGCCTGAAAAATCGCCTAAGTGGGACAGGCCCATTTAGTGTGTTAAAATTTATCTGTGCATTCTAACAACATTTTTGAAGTTTATCACTATCTTCCTCACTGTTTAGCAAATGTCCAATTTTGTATCATATACGATTGGCATTGGTCCAAGTCATCAATCTGTACCAAGAAGAGCTATCGATCTGAACCAATCCCTTGGGAATGCCACTATGTACCATCTACCGGTACACGTGACAATAAACTAAACTAAATTAAACTAACCAGTCCAGTAAACAATTATTCACCATTACTCTCTATTTCTTCACCCTTAGCCAATGTCGAATCTACTTTGACATTCCTCCTTCATTCCTTGGGGTCAATTTTTCTGACAAGCATATAATATGGCAAGCGCCTGATGAAAGCCTGTGCACACATCTTCAACCATCTCTATTACCTCATGAAAAAAACATTTACGTTGGACAAATACAATTTGTCTTTAACAAATTTGTGCTGACTTTTCTGTATTGATCCACACTTGTCCAAGTGGCTGTTAATTTTGCTCAAGATGATTGTCCCGAGCTGCTTTCGCATTGCCAAGGTTAAGCTGACTAGCCTGCATTCGCTCTGCTTATCCTTGTAACTTTTTTTTGATCAAGATAACAAGATGGGGGTGATGAATCAATTAGGGACATAGAGTAACAATCATCATTGCATTGGAAGATTTAGATTTTAAAAAAGATTGGGAACAATCTACAGTAATAGTACTTATCTGAGGGAAGGCTTATTTAAGCAGATTAAAACATATATGGTAGGATACATTGGAATGAAAGATTGGCAGGCAAAAATGTAATAGTACTTATCTGAGGGAAGGCTTATTTAAGCAGATTAAAACATATATGGTAGGATACATTGGAATGAAAGATTGGCAGGCAAAAATCTAATCTGACCTTTAAATAGATGATTGTTCATGCACAATGGAGATGCATTCTTACAGGGGGGGAATGGTAAATCAACAGAACACTGAGCGCCGTGGATGATGAATGAGCAAGCAAATGCAATGAAGCACGGAAAAAGGGTGTATGGCAGATGTCAGGTTGATAATACGTGCGAGTCAGACTGAATAGAGAAATAGAGAAATATTAGAACAGAAGTGGAAAAGGAAATAGGAGATGCAAAGAGCGATAATGAGAACAGACTGACAGCTAAGATAAAGGAGAATCCAAAAGTTGTAAATAGGCACATTAGTCGTAAATAAGGGGCATGGACAATTAGGGGGAAAAAAGGCACAATGCACAATAGAGCTTCCTTGCACTTTCCATTATCAGTGTATGAAGATGCTACTGAAGTTACAAAAACTGGATGTCACTGAGATATCAGATGAGCTGATATGTTCAAATGCTTTCCGTCTCATTTTCTGGTTCATCATATATGGAGCTTTGCTTGTTGACAACACATTATCCTCTGAAATTTCCGCCATCTCCAATGGGATCCCACCACTAGCCACATTTTCCCATCTCCACCCCTTTCCGCCTTCTGCAGAGACCGTTCCCTCTGCAACTCCCTGGTTAACCCATCCCTTCCCACCCAATCCCCCCCTCCCAAGGTACCTTCCCCTGCAACCGCAGAAGATGCAACACCTGTCGCTATACCTCCTCCCTCGACTGTGTCCAGGGACCCCGACAGTCCTTTCAGATTAGGCAGAGGTTCACTTGCACCTCCTCCAACCTCATCTACTGTATCCGTTGTTCAAGATGTAGACTCGTATACATCGGCGAGACCAAACGCAGACTGGGCGAGCGTTTCACGGAACACCTTCGCTCAGCCCGCCTGAACCAACCTGATCTGGTTGCTGGTCACTTTAATTCTCCTTCCCATTCCCACACAGACCTTTCTGTCCTCAGTCTCTTCCATTTTCAGAGTGAAGCTAAACACAAATTAGAGGAACAGCATCTCATATTTCGCTTGGGCAGCTTACAGCCCAGTGGTATGAATATGGATTTCTCTCACTTCAGGTAGCCCCGGCATTCCCTCTCTCTCTCTATCCCTCCCCCACCCAAGTCGCACCAGCTTCTCGTTTTCACCCTACAAATAGCTACCAATGACCTGTTTCCTTTATCATCGTTACATTTTTGCATATCTTTTATTCATTTTTCTTTATCTCTCCACATCACCATCTAAATCTCACGTTTCCCTTATCCCTAACCAGTCTGAAGAAGGGTCTCGACCCGAAACGTCACCCATTCCTTCTCTCCAGAGATGCTGCCTGTCCCGCAGCTTTTTCTGCAAAAAGTTCCTCCAGCTTTTTGTGTCTATCTTCAGTTTAAACCAGCATCTGCAGTTCCTTCTCACACATTTTGGTTGATATAGTCTCCCTCTTGCAGTAATATATCTAGACGATATATGATCCTTCACCTCTTAAAAGGCTCCTATGTTCTTTTACAGTTTTGCCTACTAATATTTTGATTCCACTTTATCAGCAAAATATTGTCAATCGTTTATACAAGCCCTCCCCCTTAAATGTTATATAATAGATTGTTCCTTATCTGTGGACAGAGCCAATCTAAACTTTACAAACATTATCTAAATGTATCCCCAGTGTCATGTCATTTACCACAGCTAGATCCAGCAATGGCAATCTCCTTTGGGTCAGAAACAGACTGGCCAAGAAAGTTCTGAGCACGGAGCAACATTCCTCCCACTTCTTTTCACTTTACCTCAGTACACGTGACAATAAACCAAACTGAACTCCACTACAGCTAAACTTCTGCTCTCATCACCTCTCCTCCTGAGAGAGCAGAGAGAGCTGAGGGAGCAGAGATTTAGTAGGGCAGCAAGGTGGCGCAGCAGTAGAGTTGCTGATTTACAGCACTTACTGCGCTGGAGACACGGGTTCGATCCCGACCGGGTGCTGTCTGTACGTTCTGGAGTTTGTACGTTCTCCCCGTGACCTGCGTGGGTTTTCCCCGAGATCTTCGGTTCCCTCCCACTCTCCATAGACGTACAGGTTTGTAGGTTAATTGGCTTGGTAAATGTTGAAAAATTGTCCCTAGTGGGTGTAGGATAGTGTTAATATGCGGGGATCGCTGGTCAGCGCGGACCCGGTGGGCCAAAGGGCCTGTTTCCACGCTGTATCTCAAAACTAATAAACTAAAAGTGTAAACAGGAGAACCCAGATCAAGGACAGGGTTCTTCTTAATGTCGCCTTTCACCACCTCTGTCATTCTTGCCACTTTCAATGTACGCTGCCACCAGATACAATTCCCCTTCTCCCCAACTTCACCACCCCAGAGGGACCAATCCCTTAGCAACTCTCTGGTTTACTCTTCCATTTCCATCACTATCCTCTCTTCTTCGTCCACGCAGCTGCAGGAGATGCAACAACTTCCACTGTTCCAATGATCCCCAATTTAAGCTTGAGGAACAACAATGCATCCTCCAATGAGCCATGTCACAATCATCGTTACTTGATCATGAATTGAACAATTTTATTACTGTTCATTAATGATGATAGGCCATCAACCTATAACGTTAACGGTGGCGCAGCGGTAGAGTTGATGCCTTACAGCGCTTTCAGCACCAGAGACCCGGGATCAATCCCGACTACGAGTGCTGTCTGTACGGAGTTTGTACATTCTCCCCGTGACCGCGTGGGTTTTCTCCGAGATCTTCAGTTTCCTCCCACACTCCAAAGACGTGCGGGTATGTAGGTTAATTGGCTTGGTATAAATGTAAATTGTCCCCAGTATGTGTACTGGGGACAATATAAATGTAAGTTGTCCCCAGTGTTAATGTGCGGGGATTACTGGTCGGTGCGGACTCGGTGGGCCGAAGGGCCTGTTTCCGCGCTGTATCTCGGAACTAAACATGAAAAAATTAAAAACTTCGTCCTAATCCCTCCACAGGCATTGCTAACATGTTGGATGTTTCCAGCATTCTCTGTTATTTCAGATTTCCCGCAGCTGCTAGCTTTTGTATCCCATGGTCCCAGCAGTATTTTGTATCCTTCCTCCGTCTTCATCCGTGTCTTTTCTGTTTACACTCTCCCCCAGATCATTGAGCTGAAATATTACGAATGTATTTCTTTCTCTACGGGTGCCATCTGAGCTGACAAGTTTTTCCAGATAATTGTTTTACCTGAGAAATTCTTTGCCCTCTTTGCTACGTAATCAAGGCTTTTATCAGGATTGTTGATCTCTCATTATTACTACTATTTTTTGTATTTCCCTGCAATTTTCCTTGATTTTTATTCCAATATTCTTCCCATTATATAATACATTCAGTGGGATGTAATGGCATCTATATTGTTTCTGAGCTCTAACCATATCAATCCAGTCCATGATCTCACAAGACAGCATCTCTCCAACACATCAATATTCTACTTTTCCGCCCCTCTCATACAATTTCCTTCCTTTCTTATCTTTTACACTCACCGTCCCGATTTACCATGCTTTATGTGTCCACATCCATGTAAAATAAACCACAGTTTGATCTTCTCGCTTCCTTCTCAGCCATTTGCCATTTAGCAATGTACTGTTTGGGGTTCTGGGACTATCAGTCTCTCTCAGTCCTTTATTGGTCTTCTCTCTCCTTTTTAAAGTTCCACCCCCTTATCCATTCTCCTGATGGATTGGCCCAAAGCCTTCACAAAGGCATTAGTAAACATCCCAAACCCGTGTGGGCTATTGAACCCAGATCTGTTGAGATGAGACACTAAAAGCTGGAGTAACTCAGCGGGTCAGACATCTCTGGAGAAAAGAGAATGATGTTTTGCGTCGAAACCCTTCTTCACACTTGACTTCTTCAGACATTTTGTCTGTTGAGCAGAGGCCTGTCCAGCGTGTGCTAATGACTGGAACCAGGGCTGTAACTTCTATTGTGTAGGAAGGAACTGCCGATGCTGGTTTACACTGAAGATACACCGAAGTATGAAGAAAAGTTTTGAGTGAAACGTCACCCATTCATTCGCTCCAGAGTCTTAAGAAAGATCTCGACCCAAAACATCACCCATTCCTTCTCTCCAGAGATGCTGCCTGTCCCGCTGAGTAAAGGGCCTGTCCCACGTGCATGCGACTCCATGCGACAAGCGCGACCTAACGTGGTTGCTTGAGCAGTACGGCCTCGCGGGGCCGGTCCCACTTCGATCGCCGGAGCCATATGGAGTTGTGCGGAGCTGGTCCCGACATCGCGCGGGGCTCCGAAAAACTGACCGTGTTCAAAAATTCCGCGCAGCCGCCTCGACGCCGTACGCACCGCCTCGACACGTAAACTTCCCACGTCACTCACTCGACCTCCACGCGGCACCCGCTTCCGGTTTGTTCGCGCTTACCGCATGCAGCCGCATGCTGGTGGGACCGGCCCTGTACGGGGATCACTCGACCTCCGCGCGGCCCCCCGCTTCCGGTTAGGTCGCGCTTGCCGCATGGAGTCGCATGCCCGTGGGACAGGCCCTTTACTCCAGCATTTTGTGTCTATCTCTAAATTATATTTCTGTGAATACAGGCATATAGCCCTTGTAATAAATTAATTCTACGTCTTAATCTCTTTCCAGCTGCCTAAGATTGCCTGTGGGACCTCATCCGTCTTTGCGCCTGTTTTATTATTGGTCCCACGCTGGTGTAAGTCACTGTGGCAAAATCAGCTCTTGCTCAAGTTTCAGAAACACTTTCTACACTTGTGACACTTGTACACGTGTGACACTTTCTTCACTTGTGTTGTCCATGGCACAAGAAACATTCTGTAATGATCACAGGGCAGGCGTGTACATTTAACAGGCTTTCCTCAAGCCAACTAAAAGTTACCATCAAGTCCCTGATGACCTACATCCAGATTCCCTGAATACTGTTTTATTTACTTTCATTAGTCACAGCTTTTATTTAATCGATTACTTTACTACAAATAAAGTAATTGATTGTAATAAAAAGGACCTGTAGATCCTGGTTTATCACTCTGGCAATGGAGGAGGCCCAGGACAGAAAGGTCAGCATGGGAATGGGAAAGGGAGTTAAAACAGTTAGCAACTGGGAGATCCTGCAGGCCTTGGCGGACTGAGTCTATGTTTGATGTACAGGAGCCCACATCGGGTGTAGTAGATGAGGTGGGAGGAGGTGCATGTGAACTTCCGTCCCACCTGAATGATGTGTTAGATGCGGAGGCTGGTGGGGTGAAAGGTGAGGACCAGGGGAACTCTGTCCTTGTTGCGTCTGGAGGGGGAGTGAGTGCAGAACTATGGGACACAGAGGAGACGTGTGTGAGGGACCCATCTATAACAGAAGGGGGCAAAATCACATTCACTAAAGAATAAGGACATTTCGGGTCAGCTTGTGTGGAAAACCTCATTTTGGGACCAGATGCGGCGGAGATGGAAGAATTGAGAGTAGGGGATAATGTTTCAATTATTAATTCATTAAAGTATTATCTGGACTGTTTCCCAATTTTCTTGAGTTTAACCCATTGTCCTAACTTAGAGAGGGAAAGAAACTGTACTCCTCATCAGCCAATCAACCAACGCCTGCAGCCCCGTCACTCTTGTCGATTTCACTAATTTTTAAATCTATCATATCCATGGAACATATTTCTGATATATAAAATGAAAATTTGTAATTGGTCGGATGGTGTGACATTGGAGTATGTAAAGACTCTGCCCCATTTAACCATTGTTCCCACCAGCACATGGGTTCTTCATTATAGAGTCATTGAGAGATACAGAGTGGAAACAGGCCCTTCGGCCCAACTTGCCCAGCCGGCTACGCCCCACCCACAATTTGCTCTTCACTAGTCCCACGTGCCCGCGTTTGGTCCACATCCCTCCAAACCTGACCTATCCATGTACCTGTCTAACTGTTTCTTAAACATTGGGATAGTCCCAGCCTCAACTACCTCCACTGACAGCTTGCTCCATACACCCACCACCCTTTGAGTGAAAAAGTTACCCCTCAGATTCCTATTAAATCATTTCCCCTTCACCTTAACCCATGTCCTCTGGTCCTCGATTCACCTACTCAGGGCAAGAGATTGTGCATCTACCCGATCTCTCATGATTTCATATACCTCAATAAGTTTGCGCCTCATCCTTCTGCGCTCCAAGGAATAGAGTCCCAGGCTATTCAATCTCTCGCTATAGCTCAGACCCTCTGGTCCTGGCAACATCATTGGATGTCACTGCTCACTAAAGAGTATCAAACACAAATGACCCTGAAGGCTAATTATCGACTGTGTGCACCACTGTAGGTTCCTGAATACACATCATAATTAGCTTTCAGATGATACTCTAGAGCGGCGTTTCTCAACCTTTTTACCCTTGTGGAACCCTTGAAATAATCTCAGGGAAGCCCTACATAAAAATTATTATATATCTTTATTAATCTCTTTCTTTCTCTTTCATAAACTTAAAGTTCACAAGGCAAACATAATATATTTTTCTGATAACTGGTTTAAGCAAAAAATAACTTACTTTTTTCTCAAGTTTATTGACAATGCAAAAAAAAAACTGAAATCAAACTGCTTGTTCAAAACTGAAGCAAATAAAGACAAACAGAAGAACTAACCTTGGAGGAGAGAAAGAAAGAGAGGGAGAGAGAGAGAGAGAGAGAAAACAACACACATCAACCTTTCATAAACTAACGAAAACATACATAAATAAACTTGTGATAAACTAGCAAAAATAATAATCATACTTAATTTTTTTTAATTCATATAACATCGTTAAATGATAGGTAAAAATTGCTAAATAACGTGGGTGAATGAGGGACTGTACCTGCACGCCAGGAAGCACAGACAGGGCTGATGGAGACCATGCATGCGTCTGTACTCGAGTGAGTCACTTGATGATATACAAATCCGTCACGTACAGCTCCTGTCCACTGACCACTAATGGCTGTTTCACACTGGCGCCGTATAGACGTCATTAAATATGACGTCGCTAAATATGCCGTACGTATATAATAAAATTACGAATATGAAATTAGGCTAATCATATGTAAATGCATTTTGGGTCATTTTGGTATAACTCAAAAATGCATTTACATATGATTAGCTTATTTATCACTCTTTCTCTCGGATCCCCTAGCGACCTCTCGCGGAACCCTCGCATTCCGGGGAACCCCGGCTGAGAAACGCTGCTCTAGAGCACACATAAATACTGTGATCCACATTGGAATTTCTAAGCTGTTCTTATATAAAGAAATAAACTACCACTCACATTGCAGAAGCTGATCTGAATACAAAACTCAGCTGCAATTTTACATCAACATTCAGGGTGGGGGGGGGGGGGGGGGGGCATGAAGGTGAATATTCCTTTTGATTTATAATACCTCCGAATTTTTTTGCCTTGCCAAATGTATACGAGTAAAGAAATTAGCAGAGTAAATGTAAGATTCGATGTGTTGGAAGGAACTGCAGATGCTGGTTTAAACCGAAGATAGACACAAAAAGCTGGAGTAACTCAGCAGGTCGGGCAGCATCTCTGGGAATAAAAATGGGTGATGTTTCAGGTCGAGACCCTTCTTCAGACAGAGTCAGGGGAAAGGGAAAGTTTCCTTGAGTTACTCCAGCTTTATGTGTCGATCTTCGGTTTAAACCAGAATCTGCAGTTCCTTCCTACACATTTCGTCTGCTCCTCTACAAAATCTCCTAAATGTATGTCTACTTTGAAGACGTTCTCCTCCTCTCTCCGACAAGAGTTCAGCACCATCCTCTTTCGCTGTCCCCCCTCTGTGATTCCTCTATTTCCCTTTTCCCTGACTCTCAGTCTGAAGAAGGGTTTTCAACTTGAAACGTCACCTATTCCTTTTCTCCAGAGATGCTGCCTGTCCTGCTGACTTCCTCCCAGCTTTTTGTGTCTACCTAAGATTCAAAGTGTTGAGTTCAATGCACGTTAATTGTTTGAAGGCATATAGATAGCTTTAATGTGTATTAAATGGAGAGGGCAAGTAGAGTGATAAACATTCTACCAGTGAGAAAAAGTGATACATATGAGAACAAAAACCCCCAGTGCATGCGAGGTGAAATATTTGAGGAATTTACTGGAGGTTTCATATATGAGGAATTCTTCCCACTCAGTCAAATCCATAATGTGTTACTTTAAGGACCAAGTAATGATAGATTGTGACATAGCCAGTTTGTAATTGAAAATCCTTCTGCTGCCAGTGGTTGAAACTTCACAATGTATCTGATTTACAGGAGCTCCATTGGAAGCCTGTCTTTCTTTTGAGGAGAGAAATACTGTCAAGCGTACCTTGTGGCTGCTTCCAAACAATTACCCTGTACGTTATAAAGTCAACAGTTACAAAGACATATTATTGGCAGGAATTCTGCAGAGAAATATTGTTCATTGCTAATAACAAATGGGAAAAACCGTGCGCGGACGTGGCGCCGACGGACGAGAAGCCGAAGCAAAGAAGTGGAAGCCAAATAACCGAATGGAAATGAATCCGAAACGCCAACTAACTGAAAGGGTGGGATGCTTAAATGCAAACTAAGCGAAAGGGCGGAACGCCTAAAAGCCAACCAACCGAAAGGCTGCGTCGCCTACAAGCAAACTCACCGAATGGCAACTCTGCCGAAACGCCACCTACCCGAAAGGCGGCGTCGCCTGCAAGCCAAAGGACCGACTGCCGCTCAACAGAAAAGTCAAATAACGGACATGACGTTGCCGGGGGGCAGGACTTGTCAGTGATTGGTCCAGACCCCCGCGTCCATCACATCACTGTGGAGGGATGAATATTGTCCCACACCTCCGCTCCACCCGACCCACAGCCTCTCTCTCCTCTCCTCTCTCTCCCCCCTCTCTCTCCCCTTCTCTCTTTCTCTCCTTCTCTCTTTCTCTCCCCTCTTCTCTACTAGAGAGAGGGAGGAGAGAGAGAAGAGGGGAGAGAGAAGGGGGAGACGGGAGCATGGGGGTCATTTTCCCACACAAGCCATAGGTCACTGGGCAATCTGAGCCCAAGCACCAAGTTGTAAGCGGCCGAAGGTGCGCATCCATCGGGACAACCCCCACTCTCCCTCGGAACGCACACAGCAAGCTCCCACCCACAAAACACCAAAATCTGTACACTGTTTTAACCGAAGATGGACAGAAAAAGCTGGACTAACTCAGCGGAACAGGCAGCATCTCTGGAGAGAAGGAATGGGTGACATTTTGAGTCGAGACCATTCTTCAGACCTGAAGACAGAGTTTGAAGAGTCTCGACCCGAAACACCACCCATTCCTTCTCTCCAGAGATGCTGCCTGTCCCACTGAGTCACTCCAGCATTTTGTGTCTACCTTTGCTGTCAGTCCCAGTTTTCTTAACTTCCATAGCCGCTTTGCATTAGTGGGGGGGAGAGAGAGAAGGGGGGGAGAGAGAGAAGGGGGGAGAGAGAGAGAAGGGAGAGAGAGAAGGGAGAGAGAGAGAGGGGGAGAGAGAGAAAAGGGGAGAGAAAGAGAGAAGGGGAGAGAGAGGGGTGAGAGAGAGAAGGGGAGAGAGAATGGGAGAGAGAGAAGGGATAGAGAGGGGGAGAGAGAGAGGAGGGAGAGAGAAGAGGGGAGAAAAAGAGAGGGGAGAGAGAGAAGGGGAGAGAGAGGAGGGGGAGAGAGGAGGAGAGAGAGAAGAGGGAAGAGAAAGAGATAAGGGGAGAGAGAGGAGATAGGGGGAGAGAAAAGAGGGGGAGAGAGGTGAGGAGAGAGAGAAGGGGAGAGAGAGAAGGGGAGAGAGAGAAGGGAGAGAGAGGGGGCAAGAGTGAAGAGGGGAGAGAAAGAGCGAAGGGGATAGAGAGAAAGGAGAGGGGGCAGAGAGAGGAGGGGGACAGAGAGGAGGAGAGAGAGAAGGGGGAGAGAGAAAAGGGAGGGGGAGAGAGAGGGGAGGGGGAGAGAGAGAAGGGGGGGAGAGAGAGAGGGGGAGAGAGAGAAGTGAGGAGAGAGAAGGGGGAGATGGGAGCGTGGGGGTCATTTTCCCACACAAGCCATAGGTGACTGGGCAATCTGAACCCAAGCACCAAGTTGTAAGCGGCCGAAGGTGCGCATCCCTCGGGACAGCCCCCACTCTCCCACGGCCACCCGCCGTGGGCTGTGGGTCGGGTGAAGCAGAGGTGTGGGACAAGGTTCATCCCTCGACAGTGATGTGATGGACGCGGGTGTCTGGACCAATCGCTGACAAATCCCGCCCCCCGACAATGTCATGTCCGTTATTTGACTTTTCTGTTGAGCGGCATTTGGTCCGTTGACTTGTAGGCGACGCCGCCTTTCGGGTAGGTGGCGTTTCGGCAAAGCGGCCATTCGGTGAGTTTGCTTTTAGGCGACGCAGCCTTTCGGTTAGTTGGCTTTTACGCATCCCGCCCTTTCGGTTAGTTTGCATTTAGGCATCCCACCCTTTTGGTTTGTTGGCGTATCGGCTTAGTTTCCATTCGGTTATTTGCCGTTTCGTCTTCATTTCCATTTGGTTGTTTGGCTTCCACTTCCTTGCTTCGGCTTCTCATCCGTCGGCGCCACGTCCGGGTACCGGGAAAAACCGAAGTCTACATGTCCCACCAAATTTTTCATTCCTTAATTCGGGCTGGGTTTTGTGACTAAATTCCTCAATATGTATTCCCATGATATCATCTTCTGCATTGTGTTTGGTAGTTTACCCCTCAAGAATATCTTACACAAAAACAGCTTTTAATTTTTACTGATGTAATTCAAACATGGACCAACCTATCCGTACTCCACGCTGATCTGTCTGATTGCATTTTAAATTAGAATCAGCAAGACAAGTGGCCAAGCTGGTGTGCTCCTCCATACATGCACACAATGATATCTCCCCCTGATTTCACCCTTTGAGATGCTGATCGATTTGGTTGGGAAGTTAGCAACTAGATTGTGAATTATACATCGCCCTCAAAGCCAACCAAGCCTATGAGCTGCCACCCCAGGGTGTGCACGGAACCTGCTCTGCCTTTCTTTCTCCAGGTCATTTAGCCCTTTGTGTCATAGAGTGATACAGTATGGAAACAGGCCCTTTGGCCCAACTTGCCCACTATGACCAACATGTCCCAGCTACACTAGTCGCACTTGCTTGCCTATCCATGTACCCCTCTAACTGTTTCTTAAACATCGTGATAGTACCTGCCTCAACTTGCAGCTCGTTCGATACACCCACCTCCCTTTGTGTGAAAAGGTTATCTCTCAGATATCTATTAAATCATCCCCCTTCACCGTAAACCTATGTCTTCTGGTTCTTGATTCCCCGACTCTGGGCACGAGACTCTGTACTTCTACCCAATCTATTCCTCTCATGGTTACCTCTGTAAGATTACCGCTCATCCTCCTGCACTCCTAGTCTTCTCAACCTCTCCCCAGAGCTCAGGCCCTCGAGTCCTGGCATCATCCTCGTAAAACCTCTCTGCACCCTTTCCAGCTTGACAACATATTTCCTATAACATGGTGTCCAGAACAGAACACAATATTCTAAATGCTGCCTCAGCAACGTTTTATGCAACTGCAACATGACCTCCCAACTTCTATACACTTCATAGATCATATTATCAGCGTAGCAGGTGGAGGGGAGGAAATTCCTTGTTTAAAACTTATCAGTAGAAAACAGGCCTATTTTGCGTTTGTAGTACTCCATGCACCTGGTAACTGGAATTAGTAAACTTTTGGAAAAATAGGTGTTTTCGTACAGAATTTAAACATTTACCTGTTTGAGTTTTAAGACCCACTCCTCAATATCCGGAGAAATGATTTAAATCCGGTTTACCGTGTTTGTTTGAGGTCAATAATCATTAAGGGCTTGTTGCTGATCAGTTGCTTTTCTGGAGTACTTGAGGATATTTCACATAATGTTAGTGGCTGAAAGCCTTCACCTGTCATTGTAAAATAGCATCTCAGTCTTGAAGAAAGCTGTGGATGGTTTAATGAATTTATACTTATTGTTGTATGAGTGCTCTCTGTTAAATCAAAATAGCAGGCAATTTGATGGCATTCAATGGCAAAAAACTTTCAGCACTTCATAGTAAATCATTGTCATCGACCCATGTGAAAGGAAGCTTTGTATGCTTTGTTTATATGCGCAACCAAGGAAAAGAGTCAGCGATAATTTGAAAGAATTACTGCATTCTGAACTTGTACTTAATCCCCAAAGTTATAAAGTTTACACTTACCATTTCTCTGAGATTTTCTTTCTGCTCATATTTTCCATTTTTAAATTATGAACTGAAAATTGTCAGAGATTTTGCAATTTACAGACATTCAAAAATTATGGCAAGGAGAAATTTCTGTTTGATCCATGTACCTCCCAATGCAACCGCTGCTCCAGGTGTCAGCTGCTCTACATCGGTGAGACAAAGCTTGGCGATCGCTTCGCCCAACACCTCCGCTCGGTTCGCATTAACCTACCTCATCTCCTGGTGGCTCAGCACTTCAACTTCCCCTCCTATTCCAAATCCGACCTTTCTGTCCTGGGCCTCCTCCATGGCCAGAGTGAGGACCACCATAAATTTGAGGAGCAGCACCTCATATTTCGCTTGGGCAGTTTACACCCCAGCGGTATGAACATTGACTTCTCTAATTTTAGGTAGTCCCTGCTTTCTCCTCCCCTTCTCAGCCCACTGTCTCCGCCTCTTCCTTTCTTCCTCCCGCCAACCCCCCCCCCCCCCACCCTCACATCAGTCTGAAGAAGGGTCTCGACCCGAAACGTTGCCTATTTCCTTCGCTCCATAGATGCTGCCTCACCCGCTGAGTTTCTCCAGCATTTTTGTCTACCTCCCAATGCAATCATTCACTCTCAACCAAAATACAAAGATCTTCGAGGGGATGCAAAACAAAAGATCCAAAGAATACTTTGTTGACCTCTCAGATGATAACTCGTTCCATCCTTAATTAGTGTTCTTAGACTTCATGTCTCCTTTGAGGAAGCCCTCCCCTGCTCTCATCAGATGTAGGGTCACTGTCACGATAATGGTGAAGTGAAGGGTGAAACCTACTTTTGGCTTTCACAATTGAAATCCCCTATAATGAGAGAGGAATCTCATTATATTACTGCAGGAGAAAATCTGGATAAAATGTGTATGCTTATAGCCTCCAGCCAAACACTGAAATGTAATGAGAAAGATAGAATGGTACGAATAAGTGAAAATCAAAAAGAAATGTAGTAGCAATGTTACAAAATTTTGAGATTTTAAAAATCAAGTCTGTAATTTATCCCATCAGATAAACCATAAAAAGACGTTTAATTTGACACCTAATTCACTTTCATATCTTCAGTATTAAAAGAGTTATGGCCATTTTCATACTCGGAAATTAGCATCTTGTTCCCTATTGCTTTTCTGTTGACTTAACACAAAAGCTGTGATCGAGGACAGTCAAAAACCCATAACTTTCTTAAAAATTAAGAGAACTGAAAGACATTTTCAGTTATTATAGATTGAAGCATTCTGAAACAAATATGAAACAATCTTACTTAGATGACATGAAATTAAAACATATAATTAGTTAGTTACCTAATTGTAGCTAATTACAAAATTCAATTACTAGATCTAAACATCTATCAATTTCTTAAGAATAGATTAACGTTTTTAAATAGCCTAAGTGTCCAAATAACATTCACACAAGAATTCACAATATAACATAATTTTTAAATCTCATTGTCATGGATTTATAGGTCAAATGGAAGGAATTTAATGTTTAACACCTGTAAATTAACGGGCATTTTAATCATCTTGCGAGTGGGTTTTTCTGGAACGCGATCAATTGGAACGTTGCGGTTGCGGTGAATTTAACCCCGTATCAGCATGAAAAATACTGCCGCTTCGTTCGGGGATTTTTAAAAAAAATTCGCAATATAAAATGTGAATAAAAGGCCTCTTAAGAAGCACTTTTATGCATACAATAAACGGTTTTCGTTTACCTGTCCCGTGCGTGAAATCCGTCCCCGTTGTCGGCGTTGACGGCTTTAGAAGCTGATTTAAAAATTGCTCCAGCGCTGAAATTGTCGGGCGAATAAAAATAAAAAATACACAAAACGCCCGTCGGAACGATTCTTCAGCAAAAGCTTGTACTCCAACGAAATATAATTCAGGACAAGGTAGGAGGAACCCGCGTTTTAGCCCCGCCCCCCCCTCAAAGGCGCCAAAATCGCGCACACGGCCAGTGGCAGAATTGCAGCGCCGCTGAAGGTAAGTATTGTAACATACCTAAATGTAGATGCTGGAAATCGAAATAAAAACAGGAAATGATGGAAATGCTCAATATGTCAGACAGCATCTGTGGGAAGAACCTTCATCTTGAGGGGCCCCTTCAACAACCTTATTAACCTACAAGAAAAGTAGGAAAGGGAATGTCCTGAATAGGGTAAAAACTAGGGTTTTTCGTCAGTTTCAGCGCAGATACACGGTCTTCGGCCCACCGGGTCCACGTCGACCAGCGATCCTCGCATATTAATACTATCCTACGCACACTAAGGACAATTTATTTTACATTTACCAAGCCAATTTACCTACATACCTATACGTCTTTATAGTGTGGGAGGAAACCGAAGATCTCGGAGAAAACCCACGCGGTCATGGGGAGAACGTACAAACTCTGTACAGACAGCACCTGTAGTCAGGATTGAACCCGGGTCTCTGTAAGGCAGCAACTCTACCGCTGTGCCACCGTGACGACCAGGCGTTATAGCTCTATGATTCTATAACCATGGGGATTAGCTATAAGCAAGGTTACCTTTCAATGAGGCCACATACGCAGTTAGAGAGCGTGAACACAGACAAAACAATATAGTTTTAAAAAGCAGTTTGGGAACGCAAGTCCAGCCGGTCAGGATGAGCACGTCTACCATTTCCAGAGAGAAATAAAGAGAAAAGAAATTCAATATCACAGATAGATTACTTTTCCCCTGGAGTCATTTTCCCAGTGTGGAATCAAATCCTTGTGGGCACAGTTTAAGGTGAGAGGGGAGATGTTGGGAACCATGCCAGGAATACACTGCCAAGGAATGTGGTAGAAGCTCATATAATAATAATGTTTAAGAGGCAGGTCGACAGGCACGTGAACAGGCAGGGAATAGAACAACACAGACCAGGTGCAGACGGATGGGATTTAGATTGGCATTATGGTCAACACAGTCATGTTGTGCCAAAGGGCCTGTTGTTGTGCTGCACTCTTCTATGTTCCATTACTGACACAAACAGAAATCAAGTTACCTGAACTTGTAGTATTCAATAAGTCTAGAAGTTTACAGTGAACCCAGCCAGAAGATGATAGGGTGCTGCTCAAACTTGCATTGTAGCAGTAAAGGAGGTCATAGCCTAGATCAGAGTGAGAGTGAGATGGAGAATAAAAGTGTCAGGGAACTGGAAACTCGGAAAGGCCATGCAGTGTGAATGCAGGTCCTCTGCAAAGCAATCGCCCAATCTGCATTTGGTTTCTCCAACATGGAGGAGATAGCAGATTGCAATGCACTGAATTGGAAGAAGTGCAAATGAATTGCTGCTTCACCTGCAAAAGAGTGTTTGAGTCTTTTGATAGTGGGAAGAGAGATGGCATCACCTGCAGTCGCAATGGAAAATGCTGTAAAAATGGGGGTGGTTCGTAGCAAGGGAAGAGTGGATGAGGGAGTTGTGAAGGGAACGGACAGTGTGAAATACTGAAAGGTGCCAAGAGAGGTAGATGCCTGGAGATGGGATATCTTTAAAAGTGGAAGCGAATGTTAGGAGCCTGCTGGGGTTAGAATGCAAGGACAAAAAAAAACTCCATCCTTATTCAATCCTTGAGGATAGGGAGATAGAGAAGAACCACAAAAAGATGGGTGAGATGTGATCAAGGATGTTGTTAATCGCAGTGGAGTGAAAAGCATGGTTCAGAAAGAAAGAAGACGTTTCAGAAACATCTGTATGCAAAGTATGAATATGTGCGTGGGTTCATCAGCCGAAAAGATCACTTGACAATTCTGATTTTTTTTTCCTCCTGGGCTCTACTAAATGCAATGCTCTACTCCACGTAGTTTCATTAAAGGCACAATTTTCCATGTACCATGATGGATGGTACACAGTTGACTATTCAACACTTGAAAAGGACGCACAAGCTCAAACCTGAACAGTCTTTATTGTTAAGCCCCGTCCCACTTTCCCGAGTTACTCACGAATTCTCCCGAGTTTTCCCCTTGATTCAAACTCGGAGAATGTCCGTAGCGAGTCCGTAGGAGTCCTTAGATATTTCGTAGCGGCTCGTAATGCCAGTCGTAAGTACTCGGGGCATCAGGTAAGTTGGGACGTTTTTTCAGCATGTTGAAAAATGTCCACGAGTAAAAAAAATAGCCCCGACTTCCTATGACTGGCTATTACCGTAATTCTCCGAGTTTGAATCAAGGGGAAAACTCGGGAGAATTCGTGAGTAACTCGAGAAAGTGGGACAGGCCCTTTAGGTGATCCAACAACATTTAGCTTCACTTCCACTGGGAATATATTGTGTTTACATTCTCATTATCTCCTTCATGAAAGTATTCCATTTCTGAACCACATGACCATTTCTTCCTCCATAAATACAGGGAGGTTAAATATGCTGGGGGAAAGTTTGTTGAATATCTAATGATGTCTGAATGATAAGTTTCTTTATTAATCTGCAAATCAGCCAGCAATCTTTGGCAAGAAAATTATGAATCAAGATGCTTCTGTTAAATTTACACAGCTGCACTGCCACCTTCGATGAAGTAACATCTTATACTTAACCAGGTAGTATTGTTAAATAAATTATCTATCAAATTGGCCACAAAATGTGGCTAGTAAATAAAAATACAAGTATTGTACTCTTTTAATGTCATGCCAATTGTTAATGATTGTCAATCAACTTCTGTTACCCAGAAAGAGATCAGTTATGTGTGTTCATTCTTAATCTGTCATATTATAATTTAGACACAAAATGCTGGAGTAACTCAGCGGGACAGGCAGCGTCCCTGGAGAGAAAGAACGGGTGACTTTTCGGGTCGAGTCCCTTCTTCAGGCCCTTCTTCAGACAAATTGTCTCTAATTTTGGTTTAAACCAGCATCTACAGTTCCTCCATACATATTATAATATTTGTTTGTTTGTAATTTTCACTTGATTTCTGTCAGATTTTTTTGTCTTAATACAAACTTTTCTTCCTTTCCTTTTTTCACTTTCTGCATTTGAATTGACGTCAAATTCACCTATTTTAATTAACTCTCCTTTTCTGTTCTCTCTCTATTTGTTTTTTAATCTTTGAAGTTCATTAATAGACTGTTAGTTCAGCCATTCACCAATGTCCCAGATACTTGATTGGCTTTGCCATGCAATTATCAGCTTACATTGCCAAGAAATTTCGGGGCAAACAAAATTGCATAGAAATCAACATTTCTAGCTGTTGGGCATGTTGTGTGATAAAGGGGCTGTTCCACTTGGGCGACCTAATTGGCGAGTTTAGAAGAGTTTGAAAAAATGACATGTTGACGACCTCCTTCGACTATGTAGAAGACTAGCTTCGACTAGCTACGACTAACTTTGGGAAAATTGGACACCGAATAGTGGAGAGTGAAGACGACCTCCTTCGACCTCCCTTCGACCTCCCTTCGACTATGATGAAGACTACCTACGACTACCTTCGACTACCCTCGATTACCTACGACTAACATGGCGACCTACTACGACCTACTATGACTAAACCTATGAGTAAAAAAAGTATCGATTTTTTCCATGGAGACCTTTTTTTACTCGCGGGCATTTTTTAACATATTGAAAAAACCGCGTGACCTAGCTGAGGCCTCGAGTACGTGGAGACCACTCTCGAGCATGAAGGAGAGTTACGAAGACCTCCTACAACCTCGTGTCGACCATGCTGCGAGTATGAATCGAGGGCAAACTCGCCAGAACTCGCGGATTAGGGTCGCCCAAGTGGGACAGGCCCTTTACTAGTCTGACTCACTGAGTACTTAAAACTGTACTGGCTCTTCGTAATTTGATTGTGCCGCACACTGAATATATGCTCTCAATTTCACAATCAAATTGATCAACTGGAAATATGACTAATTTTTCAGATGAGTTGATTAAAGATTTAATGGGAAGGTATTGCTCTATTGCATTTCGATTGCTATGTGAGAATAACTGTCCGCATTTTTCGTGATTTATTTTGCAATTACGTTGGACTATGCGGAAACCTAAAATCTGAGATATTTTAGACATAAAATTGCTGGAGTAACTTCAGACGTCTGAAGAAGGGTCTCGACCCGAAACATCACCCATTCCTCCTCTCCAGAGATGCTGCCTGTCCCGCTGAGTTACTCCAACATTTTGTGTCCATCTTCGGTTTGAACCAGCATTTGCAGTTCCTTCCTGCACATCTGAGATATTTTTAATAGTAAATTCAATTTCTGACATTGCCATTGTGAGCGGAGTGGTTTTGAATCTTTATCTGCTGAACATGTTAAGTCTGCAGCAATATCTGCACGTATGATTCTAAAATTACAACATATATAGAACAATGGAGTTTTAATAAGAATGAGACAAAACTGGGAGTTGAGCTCATTGAATGCCAATGGTTACAATGTTCACTAATTCTCTGAAATTATATGAGTTTGACTCTAACGCAAACTTTGATGTTCCACAGGTTGGAGCAGCTGGGGTTCAATGCTTTTTTGCAGTTGATGATTGGAGTGCCCCTTGAGATGGTCCATGGGATTATGCGCATCGGACTGCTGTACCTGGCTGGTGTATTAGCAGGTGAGGCAACCCTTTGAAGAATCTACACACCTCAGATTTGTTCAGGTAAAGCTTACACACGCAAGTATAAAGATACATAATAATATTACTCAGGTGAGGACGCTTTGTTTGATTTAATTTTGGGATGTGACTGGCATTGATTAAAAGAAAAGAGGTGCCCACTTGATAACTCCATTGATGTACTTGCATCTACAAGATTTGTTTTTATGTGATTGTCAACATGTAGATAGCTTATTATTGTGGATGGAGTTAGTTATTGTCCTGTACCAAAAGTGCATATAAGCAGTTGAGATACTACTGTGGCTTTGGGCATGGCTTTCTTGGTTGAGCACTTATCCTGGTTTCATAGTACAAGATAGTGTTAATATATTAATTTAGTAATAATTTGCCTCTATTTTAATCTGAGAAGGAACCCCAATTAAAATAATAGGTAGTGAACTCCAGAATTATGTTCCAACAGTAATAAAGGAATGTTAGCAAATATCCAATTCCGAGTGGCACACAACTCTGGATGAATGTTTGTCGGTCTCATGAACGACAACTGAAGTTTTAAACTGATCTTTATTCGAAAGTTCAGTTGTCAGTGTAAATAAGACATATACACGGCATGTAATCTAAGATCATCTTTAATCCATGTACAGGCTTTAACAGTGCAGTAGAATGTTAGTTGTCACTGCATCCTGACTGCTACCCGAACTGCGTAGTACAGGAAGTGGCTGTTAATATAAATGATACAATAAGGTGGGGTTAGTGATGCTAACCTATATATGATTGGTTGTCATGCATAAACCAATCTACATCCTTCCCCCTAAAGAGTGAGTATAGTGAGCACCCATGCCATTAAAGTTAAACAAATTCGCCATATCTATCAGGCGGTCTACTAATGCGGCCCGAACGCGTACGGACCAAACCCTCTCCTCCTTCACCGGAAAGATTAGAGGAAGGGGGTGAACCCGGAAGCGAGAAAGCCGCGGGAAAGACTTGTGGTGGCCGAAAGGGGGAGTATGCAGGAGGGGCAATCCCGTGGTTAGTCACGGCCGCTGCTCGAGGAGGAGTATGGGACATGCGGGGATCGGTAGCAGGTTCGGCAGCGAACGGCTGGAACTGAAGCGGTGGAGCATAGGGTCCGGCTGGTGGCGGACGGGGTTCCCGCACAGCAAGCAAATGTTGACGACTTCTGCGGTAGACTGTTCCCTCATAGTCCACAAGGTAAGACCGTGGTTCGTCAGCTGGGCCGACAACAGTACCCAGACGGGAATGTCCCATAGAAGTTTGTAACCGAACAACCTGGCCCGGCAGTAGAGGCTCGAGTGGTTTGCTTGATTTGTCATGCGATCGTTTCTGAATATCGTGTTTCTCCTGAATACGCTTTTGGATTGAAGCGGGCTTCAGCACCTGCGGTATCAGCTTCTGCTGAGCAATCGGAATTGGAGATCTTGTTGTTCTGGACATCAGTCGCTGGGCTGGTGAACCCAGGGTACCGTCTCTGGCAATGTTTCTGAGATTCAAGAGATCAAGATACACATCTGTTGTTTAGCGCTTCTGACAGCTTGTTCAGCGAGTCCGTTACTCTGTGGGTACTCAGGGCTGCTCGTGACGTGGTGGAAATTCCATCGGTTGGCAAAGAGCTTGAAATCGTGGCTGGTAAACGGTCTTCCGTTGTCGGTCTGCAAACGGACGGGTAAGCCGAATGTGGAGAAGTGTTTCTTTAGTTTTCGGATGACCATCTCAGATGTGATGGAGGTCAGGAGGTCGAGTTCTAACCAGTTTGAATATGAGTCAGCGAGGACGAGGGTTTGGTCCATACACGTTCGGCTAGGCACCGCAGTTGTTTAGTAGGAACGAAGTCAACGCCGAGGACCGTAAACTCTTCCCGTTCATAGGGGTGTCGTTCGCAGGATGCTCGAGGTGCACGAGAGAGGGTATCTGCAACTTGCATGTCTGTACCCCTTTTGTAGACAAGAGTAAAGTCGAAACGTTGGAGCTGCATCATCATGCGTTGCAGGCGGGCTTGTGCGGCATGGATGGGTTTGTTCAGAATCATCACCAGCGGTTGGTGGTCTGTCTCGACCGTGAAAGTGTTTCCGAAGATAAAGTAATTGAATTTGGAGCAGGCAAAGACGACGGCCAGCAGTTCCTTCTCGATCTGTGCGTAGCGCTGTTCTGTGTCGGTCATGGTACGGGAGGCATATGAAACAGGGAGCAAGGTACCATCAGCAGATGGTTGTAGGCAGGCTGCACCGAGCCCGAATCGCGAGGCATCACAGGTGATAGTCACAGGGCATTTCAAATCGAAGAATGTCAGGGTTGGTGCACTGGTCAGCTTGGATTTTAAATCGTTGAATGCTTTTTGATGTTGCTGGAACCAGGACCAAGCAATGTCCTTTCTAGTCAGTTGTCGCAGGGGCGAGCTTAGTTCACTGAGGTTTGGTATGAATTTGCGAAGATAGTTCACCATACCCAGGAATCGCTGCAGGCCGAGCACGTCGGTGGGGGCAGGCATCTCAGTGATGGCAGCAGCTTTCTTCGGATCGGGATTGAGGCCATCAGGAGTGAATACGTGCCCGACGTAGGTGACCTCTGAAACCCTGAACTTGCACTTGTTAGGGTTGAGCTTGAGGTTGATCTGACGTGCCCGCTCCATGCCACGCCTTAGGTTTTGGTCGTGCTCTGGCGCATCTTTGCCATACACCAGGATATCGTCAACAATGATGGCACACGGTAGGCCCGCGAACAGCTGTTCCATGTTCCTCTGGAAAACTTCACTGGCAGAGTTGATGGCCTTCTCAGAAACTTGAATCTGCCAAACGGGGTGGCAAATGTGGTGAGGTTTGACGACTCGTTGTCCAGCGGTATCTGCCAGAAAGAGCTCTTTGCATTGAGGACGGAAAAGACGGTGGCCTGTCCGATCTGTGCCGCAACATCCTCGACTGTCCTCATGGGATAGTGGGGGCGCCTAATGGCATAGTTCAAGTCTTTTGGATTGATGTACAATGTTCATGTAGTGTCGGTAATCCATCTCAAAAGTAGCCCAACGCTCACCGATGTCTGAATCAAAGATAAGCTGTGCAGGCTTTCGGCAGGATGAAGCCATCTCGAAACGTAAAATAAAAACTAGCAAAATAAAATAAAAACCAGTATACAGGAGGAGTGGGTTAACCCAAACTTGACACCATGTAAATAAGACATATACACGGCATGTAATCTAAGATCATCTTTAATCCATGTACAGACTTTAACAGTACAGCAGAATGTTAGTTGTCACTGCATCCTGACTGCTACCCGAACTGCATAGTATATGAAGTGGGTGTTAATATAAATGATACAGTAAGGTGGGGTTAGTGATGCTAACCTATATATGATTGGTTGTCATGCATAAACCAATCTACAGTCAGTATACAGGTTCTCTAGACACGTCTGGCCACATCAGTGGTCAGCGCTGAACTAACCGCGCGAAAGCAAAACCGTGCGAAAACAAGCCCCTCCCGAGTCACGTGACTGCGGCTTCCGAACGCCGGGTTCGATATCTGTGTGCGCCAGTAGGCGCCGCTACATGGCCCCCCCCAAAATCCGTGGTATGGAAATGCACGGGTAACCGGACGGTTCGACCGGAACGCGTAGTCCGAGGTCGCGGGGTGAGTGTAACAGTAGGAGCCGGCAAAACAGAACCGGAGGGACGCGAAATATGCGAACGGGCGTAACAAACAGGACCGGCGAAACATGACCGGGGGTAACAAGTGCAGAGGGCGGTAGAACGGCCGGCGGACGCCCTCTACGCCTCGGAGTAGCCACTGTCACTGGGCTATCCTGGTCGACGTGTGCTGGCTTAAGGCGGCTCACTGAGACGAACTCCTCCTTGCCACCCATGTCCAACGTGAACGTCGAGACACAAGTACTGAGCACCCTGTACGGACCCTCGTACACCCGCTGTAACGGCGAGCGATGAGCGTCTCTACGGAGAAAAACATAGGCACAATCCCGTAACATAGTAGGCACATGCACCGCAGATAACCCATGCCGGGAAGTGGGAACCGGGACCAAAGCGTGCGCCCACTCGCGAAGGTCAGCTAACAACGTCGAAACCGGGACCTCTTGATCCCGAGGGACGGGAATGAAATCCCCAGGAACTAGCAAAACCGCGCCGTAAACCAACTCAGCCGAGGAGGTTTTGAGGTCCTCCTTAGGCATGGTTCTGATGCCTAGGAGGACCCAAGGCAACTGGTCGACCCAATCTGGGCCGGAGAGTCGTGCTTTCAACGCCGACTTAAGGTGCCTGTGGAAACGCTCAACCAATCCATTGGACTCTGGGTGATACGCGGTGGTCTGGTGCAGCTTCGCGCCATACAGCTGCTCCATACCACTCCACACGGAGGACGTGAACTGGGCCCCTCGATCAGTAGTGATATCGGAAGGAACCCCGAACCGAGCGATCCAATTCGAGACAATGGCCCTCGCGCATGCCTCAGCGGAGGTATCCGATAATGGTATACCCTCCGCCCACCTGGTAAACCTGTCCACGATAGTCAGTAGGTGAGTAGCCCCGCGTGAACATGGCAAGGGACCCACCAGGTCAACATGGATGTGCAGGAACCTGCCGTCCGGGACTGCGAAATCCTGTACCGGCGGGCGCACATGTCTCTGTACCTTGGATGTCTGACAGGGGATGCAGGAACGAGCCCATGCAGCGACCTGCTTCCTCAACCCATGCCAGACGAACTTCGCCACGACCAAGGCAGAGGTGGCGCGAATGGACGCGTGCGCTAGGCTGTGTCGATAGTGTCGAAAATCCGCCGCCGCCAAGCAACCGGGACAATGGGACAGGCTTTGCCCGTGGAGATATCGCAAAGGACTCGCACGCCGGGGGCGCCGCAAGGCACCTTAGCCAGCTTAAGTCCTGATTCAGCATTGCGGTAAACCTCCATACCGGCATCTGCCTGTTGGGCAGCGGCCAGCTCCTCATAATCGACGCCCAGAGTTAGCGCTGAATCTTCGGGCAGCGCTGGATGGGACAGCACGTCAGCCACAACGTTCAGCTTCCCTGCCACATGCCGAATGTCGCACGTAGATATCTGTGTGCGCCAGTAGGTGCCGCTACAGGTGTTCACATACTACTGCTCTTACATATCTCACATTCTGAGACTTTAAGTGCAATTAAATACAGATATTGCTGCATTGGATCCTGTAGAGTAGACAGTAATTGCAAGTGTGGTGGAGATAATGGACAATGATTTCATGGGGTTGGGCAATGGGCAGGAATTTTCTGATCAAACAGAGAATGATCAAGATGTATTGAGCTTCTTGAGTACTGATCCAACCAAGTCACCAATATTCTATCACAATCCTCAGCAGAACATCTTTATACCACTTCAATAGCAAAAGATGGTAGATGTTGGAAATTTAGACAATAGACAATAGACAATAGGTGCAGGAGTAGGCCATTCGGCCCTTCGAGCCAGCACCGGCATTCAATGTGATCATGGCTGATCATCCCCAATCTTCTCCCCATATCCCCTGACTTCGCTATCTTTAAGAGCCTTATCTAGCTCTCACTTGAAAGCATCCAGAGAATTGTTTCCCTCTGCGCATCTCCCAGGTATCTCCAGAATTTTCTGTTTTAATTTTGATGTCACCGTAACTCTGGAGAAAATCTATTGAAGGCTGGAAAGTATATGGTTCCTCTTTGAATATGAAATTCAGAGTGAATACCAGAAATAATTGCAAATAAGAAAATAAATCACCAAATCGTTAAGGGAACATATCTTTAAATTAAAGCAAGGCCAATTAGGAAACAAATCATACAGCCAATTATGGTGCAAGTCTAGGGATTCTAATTCGCATCCCAAACTAATTGTGCTGCAGAGTCAATTGGCATTCAAATCTTAGACTTGTTTGTTAAGTTACCAATGGAGAAAATAGAATTGACATACAGTTCAGCCATATTCTAAAGCAGGACAAGTTTGGGATGCTGTTTGGACTATTCTCAATCCAATATTCCCATACCGAGTGCACATTTCAATTGAGAATGAAACAGCCACATTGTTATTCCATCCCAGCCATATTTAGCTCAAAGACATGTTCTGACTTGGTTTAATTTTGCATATCAATTCTAGCAATGATCTTATTTGTAATGCGACTATGTTGCCAACTCAATGTTCTTTCATATGACTGAGCTTCAAGTTCATCCTCGAACTGAAAGAGATGAACCTTGCACATAGTCTGAATTGATAATATATATAGGGGTATACGAACTTGGAAACAATTAATAAAGACTTTAAAATTGGATAATTGATCACTCCTTCCTATTGTAAATAACCCTTCATTTAAACCTTCCGTGTTGGATAAAGGTTTTGCACAATGGAAAACCTATGGAATTAAAAAGGTGGGACACCTTTACCGAAAGGGTATTTTTCTTTCATTTCAGGAGCTACAACAGAATTATGGACTACAATTTAATTTTTTTATATATTTGCAACTTAGAGATTATGTAAAATCACATACACAAGAATATAGAATTAGGGATCCAGAAATCCTTGATGAATGTTTGAATAAACATCCTAATACAGATATATTAATATCCTACATCTATAATATCCTTTTAGATATTGAGGTCCCG
Source organism: Malacoraja senta (assembly GCA_038087875.1). NCBI lineage: Eukaryota > Metazoa > Chordata > Chondrichthyes > Rajiformes > Rajidae > Malacoraja > Malacoraja senta. The sequence continues at coordinate 51,624,310 of CM075981.1, forward strand.
TCGACAGAATTACACAGACAAGCATGGGAAAATGAATTGGCTCAACTCATAATGAAAGATATATGGGATGAAAGTTTACAACATATACATCAATGCTCGTTGAATGCCAGACACTCTTTAATACAATTCAAAGTACTACATAGATTGCACTACTCTAAAACAAAATTAAACAGAATTTTTCCAAATATCTCTCCTATCTGTGATAAATGTCAATGCTTAGAAGCTAATCTAACTCATACCTTTATAAACTGCATACAAATTAAAACATTTTGGATGGATATTTTTTAAATTATTTCTGAAGTTGTTAATATTCAAAACTAATAATATTAGCAATATCAGAACAAAGTATAAGACTTACAATAAATCAAAGACATTTTCTTGATTATAGTATAATAATTGTGAAAAAATGTATACTAAAATTTTGGAAAAATCCAACAACCCCCACAATTAAAATGTGGATTACGGAAATGTCTGAGACCTTACACTTGGAAAACATTAGACTTGTCTTGATTGACAAATCAGAACTATTTGCTAGAATATGGTCTCCATTTATTGATTTTCTAAAAAGGTAAATTGGTTCAACACGGAAGCTGGACTGAACCTTGAGTCCAGGACTGGATGAATAATTACACCTTATAATCTACGGACCTATCTACAAAATTGTGTTCTTGGTAATTTCCTTTGTTTTTTCCCTCCCCTCTCTATTAGTTTATAGTCTCTTTTTGTTTCTCTTATTCCTTTTTCTCTCTACAGCTCAATCTTTCAACAAAAAAAAGAAGCTTTGTATATATGTAATTGGTAAACAATTTTGCTATTATATGTATGTGCTTCTAATAAAAATATATATTTTTAAAATAATAATAATAAAATTCCACAGTTTTCACCACATGCAATTCCAAAATACCACGATCTTAACCAGAACAACTATTCCTGGTGCTATTACACTGACTGTTTATGGATATTGGTCTGGATGCAGTTAATTCATAATCACTCTGCCTTTAATAGTGTTAATCCACTTGCCAAATAAACTATTTATCCATGGCCAGTTTGTAGCATTGATATAAAGTATACCACCTTCAAAACTCTTTACATTTAAGGCAAAGGACTACTTAGGATGTTTTTGTGCGTCAGCAGCAGCGGGGGGTCAGTGTTATTAGCTTTATTCTTTAGCATCAACTGTTTATTTTGTAGAGCAAATGATGAACCGGTTATATTATATCTGTACAGTGTCTTTGATAATCTTAGAATGTCTCAAATCCTTTATGGGTTAAATTAAATGGTTAGTCACCATTTCCCAGCAATAAAGACAGCAATAAATTTGTAGATAGCAAGATCTCACAGTCAGCAATGCGATGCAACTTCATCTGTTTTAGGTATTGGTTGAAGCATAAATATTACTTAGCAGACACGAAGGAATTCTTCGACACTTTTTCTAATAATGTGGTGGCGACGTTTACATTCATCTGGGAGGCCAGAAGGTTTATTACCTCATTTGTAGCAAGGCACTCCTCGCAATATCCATATTGCAATAAAATGAATATGAGCTATCTCACACCACATGGTGACGATGACAAGATAATCAATGAAAGACATACAATCATTGGCTTGTGCAGAAATGTACCTGAAATCAGAGGAGAAAGTGGCAGAGTTCCAGAAAAAAATAGCTAGAACCAGCAAATTACATTTTTTTTGCAAATTACATTGGGATCTTGAGAAATTTGCTGGCTACCATTTCGAAAGAACAGGTAACCATTAGTAGAAACAATGAACTGCCAATGCTGATTTACGCAAAAGGACGCAAAGTACTGGAGTAATTCAGTGGGTCAGGCATCATCTCTGGACAACATGGATAGGTGACGTTTCGGGTTAGGACCCTTCTTCAGACTGATAGTGTTTATAGCCCCACAAGCAGGATACAGCATTGATTAACTCAATATTATTTTGAAAATATATTCGTTGCATGTTTTCCAATCAATGACCCATAATAATATTAAAAATCCATGTGAAATTGCCCCCCAGTGAAAGGTGCTACAGCAGAAATTAAACAGCTTAATTCTATGCAATGAAATATAATTGAACAATGAAGTTACAATGATAATTTTATTTTAAAATGTTAATTAATTTGATTACATTGAGTCTCTGACATAAGAACAATCCATTTGACCAATCTGGTTTGAACTTCACGTGAAGGGTTTCTTAGTCCTCCTTATCCACTCCAGTCAGCATGCCAGAAATGAGAATGCAACACATCAATAGCCTCTTCATAAACATCTCAACAACCCCTTATTTCAAATGCCCTTATTAAAGCACAGATTAATTTATGCAATTTATGAAAAAGTTTGATCCACAAAATAAATGGAATTAACAAAAGATAAAGTCACCACATTGCAGAATTTTAGTTTAGTTTAGTTTAGTTTAGAGATACAGCACGGAAAGAGGCCCTTCGGCCCATCGAGTCCACAACGACCAGCAATCCCCGCAATTCAACACTGCTCTACATACACCAGGGACAATTTTACATTCACACAGTTTTATACCAAGCCAAATAATCTACAAACCTGTACGTCTTTGGAATGTGGGAGGGAACCGAAGATCTCAGAGAAAACCCATACAGGTCACGGGGAGAACGTACAAACTCAGTACAAACATGCACCCGTAGTCAGGATCGAATCTGGGGCTTTGGCGCTGTACCGCTACGCCACTGTGCCACCCTGTAGACTATCTGTGCTATGATCATTTCAGAAAGACTATTATAATCAGTCATTAAGTCAACTCATTTTGAGAAAGAAAACATATTCATTAATCATTTATTTCAGGCATCCAAAAGCAATTGAGTGACATGAGTAAATTACTGAATCTTATCCGATTATTCTGTACCATTGATTATTCAATGGCCTCAATGGAACATGACTGGAATTTCAGTCAAGAACCAACTTTTCTAATATTAGTGGACAAATGCTTAATATAGTTGGATGCAATTCCACTAGCTATCAATTTAATTTGGATGTTAACCTCTTTATTTAAAGTATAGCTCAGGGATTGAGAACATTTACTGTATATTGCAATAGTTTCACATTATGCGATCCAATTTCAATGAAAAAATGGTCTTAAATAACATCAGGGGTCTACCGCATTGATCACAAAGTCAGTCACTTTTGTTGTAGGTGTCTAACATTTGGATACCACACCTGTGATTTTTATCATGCATGCAGGGCTTGTGGGTGGCGCATGAGACCCATATGGAAACTAACCATTACAGCATTTGTGAACCATGCATGGGTGCAAGTGGAAAGGGATCTATTTGAGTAAGTGGCAGCCCCGTGGAGCCAGATGGTAGGCACAGGTTTCTGATCTCTGGATGGAGATGAGGATGGATGTGGAGGTACAGCATTATACTTATTGTTGCAGGGTAACGTGTCTGGGCGGGGAAGAGATAGTCATAAGTTCATAACTGATAGGAGTAGAATTAGGCCATTTGGCCCATCAAGTCTACTCCGCCAATCAATCATGGCTGATCTATCTCTCCCTCTTACCCCGTTCTCCTGCCTTCTCCCCATAACACCTGACACCCGTACTAATCAAGATAAGTACATTGATGGTGAGGGATGAGCAAACCAGAGAGTTAGGGTTTCAGGTTTGTCCCCTTTAACCTAAACACGTGACCTTTGCAGAGGCTTTCTCTTGGCCTCCCTGTGAACTCTAGCCTCTTCCCAGGCTACCTGAAGCCAATGCTGCCTTCCCTCATCAACCTAGTGTAGCCCAATATTCTCGGACATATCCTTAAAGATCCAGATCACCAACCCCCGTTACAATTGACATCTTCAACCCTCTCCTGCTTCCTGCTCCATGTTCTCCATGACCAAGAACCTATCTGTTTTCCTCTGCTTGGCTTAGCAAGTCGTTGCAGGCCTTTCACTGCACGAGGTGAGCAAGGTTGATCAATAGACAATAGACAATAGGTGCAATGGTGCACAATACTTGGGCTTTTGAGCACACTAGAATTTTCCACGTCGTCCTTAAAACATTGTGTAGGGAGGAACTGCAGATGATGGTTTAAACCGAAGATGGACACAAAATGCTGGAGTTACTCAGCGGGACAAGCAGCATCTCTGGAGAGAAGAAATGGGTGAGACGTTTTGGGTCGAGTCACCCATTCCTTCCATCCAGATGCTGCCTGCCCCACTGAATATTCCAGCATTTTGTGTCTATACTTAAAATATTCTTTGGTCCACATTGTTGCAGTTCTTTCACAGCTTTCTACGTACCAACTAAGTTCCAGCAAGGATGTTATATGAACTATTCTTTTCTTAATATCAACAGCAGCAAACCCACACTTTAAATGTGGTTTCTCACTCAAAGCAGAGATGATTCTTTGAGACTGCAGTTCTTTTGAGCAATGATTTGTAGATTTTTTAACAAAAAAATTGGTATTCCCTTTTCTCTCATTCATTGTTAGTTGATCCTCCAGCTGCATGTTAAAGACATATGATTACAATATCAGAGGTCGTTGTTGATCCTTTGTAATTAAGCACATCTGTTCCAACTTTCTGAAGATGCTCTTTATCTGTGGAATGGTTTAGTGATATGTGTATTCAACAGAAGCCTTTGATTCCTATGTCAACTTTCATTTACATTTAAAAAACCCAAATACGAATACTTAATACTTAATGGCAGAGGAAGCAACATGGAGTAGGTTCTCACGAAATGTGTGGGAAGGAACTGCAAATGCTGGTTTAAATCAAAGATGGACACAACATGCTGGAGGAACTCAGCGGGACAGGCAGCATCTCTGGAGAGAAGGAATGGGTGACATTTGGGTCGAGACTGAAGCAGGGTCTCGACCCGAAACATCACCCATTCCTCTCCAGAGATGCTGCCTGTCCCGCTGTTACTCCAGCATTTTGTGTCTATCATAGAATAGGCACTCTCCATGTAGAAAGAACAAACTCTTGAGTGCCGTTTCCACAGATGGTGTTTGAATTATACGAAGAATAACAAAGGCAATCCTTCTATTTTGCTTTTCAGTTTTCAGGATTCTGATTTTCTTTGTTTTATTTTTGTATGTTTTTTTGAATCGTAGGTTTAGAATTGGAAAATCTGTTTAACTACAGCAGATGAGTTTAGTTTTAATTGACTCAATTGACTGAAAGGAACAGTGTGGAAACAGGCCCTTCGGCCCACTGACTCCACGTCAACCATTGATCACACATTCATACTAGTTGTGTGTTATCCAATTTTGGCATGCACAAGGGGCACTTTGCAGAAGCCAACTAAACTACAAACCCGCACGTCTTTGAGATGTGGTTGGAAACCGGATAGTGAAAGGCCTGGATAGGGTGGATGTTGAGAGGATACCTCCACTAGTGGGAGAGTCTAAGACCAGAGGTCATAGCCTCAGAATAAAAGGACGTTCCTTTAGGAAGGAGATGAGGAGGAATTTCTTTGTGGTGATTCTGTGGAATTTATTGCCACACAAGGCTGCAGGGGCCAAGTCAATTGATATTTTTAAGGCAGGGTTAGATAGATTCTTGATTGGTAAGGGTGTCAGGGGTGATAGGGAGAAGACATGAGAATGTGGGTGAGAGGGGAAGATAGATCAGCCATGATTGAATGGTGGAGTAGACTAGATGGGCCGAATGGCTTAATTCTGCTACTATCACTTATGAACATGAACTTAGAAACCAGTGAACCTGGAAGAAACTCATGCAGTCGCAAGTAGAAAACGTGGAGATTCCACATACACACATACACACACAGCACCTGAGGTCGGGATTGAACCGTGGTCTCTGGTGCTGTGAGGCAGCAGCTCTACCAGCTGCACCACCGTGGAGGCCTATATTTATCTTTGATATATCTAGTAATTTATGAAGCTGCTAAACTTTTTTCTATTGCATCTAATGAGGTCTGATTAAAGCCAGTTCTGCTTTTCCCATGCAGTAGAACCTGTCACATATGATTCCGTTGACATATTATACACAATCTCCTCCTTTACACTTCAGTATTTCCATTAATGTTCAGCTTGCACATTTAAATGTTCCGTCTGCTTTTCAACTTTGTTCTCAACTTGTCAGACACTGATTATAGTTTTCAAAAGAAATTGTCTTCACCACAAAGGCTGTCGTGTATTTAGCACAGGCTGATTCATAGCTGTACAGGAATCAACTGTTAATTTAAGTGGGTGTCTTCATCAATAGAAGAACTGTAATTTCAGTCAGACTTGACATGGTTCATATTCCATCGTGTGAGTGCCGGATACCTGAATAAAAGGAATGGCTCTTTCTGTGCATGTTTACTGAAGGGCCTGTCCCACTTACGCGACTTTTTCGGCGACTGCCGGCACCCATCATAGGTCGACGAACATTTTCAACATGTTGAAAATTCAGCGGTGACCAGAAAGACGCTACGACTCTTTGGGTGACTAGGAGACTACTCATGACCATACAGGCGATACCCTGGCGACATGTCGCGGGGTGAAGCCTGTATGGTCGTGAGTAGTCGCCCAAAGAGTCGTACCTTGTTCTGGTCGCCGCTGTAACAACCTATGACGGGTGCCGGCAGTCGCCGTACGTGGGACAGGCCCTTGATTCTATTTGCTTCACTTTCCACTTCTTCATGTGAAAAATAAAGTATGTTATATTATATCAACGACCCCCTTCTGAATAGCCAAATTAATCATATAATGGTAGGATCTTTACATTTTGCTGTTATGTGAAACAGGTGATTAACAAGCAGCAACTAATTTTATACCTTCCTTAATTGTAAATTCATTACGCAAAGTCAAGATCAAATTTTGTGAGTCCAGATTGCAAGGATGTGCGTTTGCTATTGCATGACACCATAAAAAGATACCAGAAGAGCAACTGCCTATTTTACATCTTTTTAGTTATAGAGCTGGCCTGATGTCCTCCATTTTGCTTAAATCACTCGAATCAAAATGACCCCCTCAATATCAATAGATTGTTTTTAGCCAAGTCCTTCCTACAATATTTAATGTTCAGACAGAACTGACCTTGCACATTTACAGTTTTAGAGATACAGTGAGAAAGCAGGCCTTCGACCCACTGAGTCTGCACCCACCAGCGATCCCTGCACACTAACACTACCCTACACACACTAGGAACAATTTTACATTTATACCAAGTCAATTAAATTACAGAAGTGTGGGAGGAAACCGGAGGTCTTGGAGAAAATTCACGCAGGTCACGGGGAGAAGGTACAAACTCCGTACAGACAAGATTAGATTAGATTAGATTAGATTAGATTAGATTAGATTAGATTAGATGCTGTCGTATTTAGAAGGTGCTGTCGTATTTTGTCGCCAGGTGACGTAGGTTGTCGCCGGTGCTGACCGTTTTTTTGTTGTTGTTAAGGTCTGATTCTATTTCAAATTTTATGTCGAAGGGGGGTGCAGTCACCGTTTTTTCAGCGACCTGCTACGACTATGACAGTCACCTAAAAATAGCCTAAGTGGGACAGGCCCATTAGGATGAAGCTTAAAACTTTGCTAATTTGTTTGACAGTACCATTCTGAAATATGTTTCCAGGTATTAAATCACAGAGGAAGCTGAATAGGCACATATTACATGTATATAACATGCAACTATATTACAGATATTAACGTATTTCAGCAAACTTTAAACAATCAGAACGCAACATGTGAACATTCCACAAGATCTCTAGAGTGTGTAGTAGCCTTGAACATACTGTAACTTCAGTTACTGCACTGATGAAAGGCACCATTTAAATTATTGCACTAATTCTTAAACTGATGCTGGATTGCAACTTTTTTTTTGACCCAACTATTCCTCATAGCCGCCGATAGCTTTAGTGAAGTTTCACGAGAGACTATTTTCTTTGCCGAGGCGTTTCAGTACTTGAGTGGAATATTTCTGTTTTCTATGATTGAGAACAGTTCACTTGATGTGATTGGTATTCTGGATTGTGCAGTTGAATTGTCTGACGGAGGAACAAAGTTTTACTAAATCAATTTTGGAAGCATTGTATTGCATTCCTATCCATAAATGGATGAATAATGAATAACTAGCATTGATTTCAAGCTCAGGGCTGATTACGTAGTCTATATATAGAGTAATGTAATTGATTACAAGGCTGCTCTTGCTGAAAGCAGGAGTGTGAGACACTTATAAGCACTTAAACTCTGAGAGCTAAGGTTATAACCTTGGTGTAGACCTTTGGTACATTACTAACATGTATTTTGCTCAATCTTCATGTGTCATTTGTTTCCGCAATCCCTTTCATTGAAGATGTTTTTTGTTAAGATTTACATCATTGGTCATATGGGAATAAAACTGGTGATATCACTGGTGATATTGTTAATTTATTAAGCAATAACCTGAAAGCTGTACTTGGCAAAGTATAAAACACAGATGTTGGAGCTGGTTGATGATGTTAGCGCATCTCTAAACTCCCAGCTCCTGCTCAAAGAATATTTACTACCAGTTAGGTTGGAGCTACCATGGGATGACCTGGCATATGCTCAGTTCAGGCTCCAAGCAAGTGCCTGGAGCCATAGAGTCATACAGCGTGGAAACTTCGGCCCAACTATCATCGGCCAACATGTCCCGTCTACACTAGTCCCACCTATTTGCGTTTGGCCCATTTCCCTCTAAACCTAAGTAGCATTAAGGACAATCCCAATTTTTTTAATGAATACATAAGGGATGAAAGGGTAACTAGACAGAGAGTGGGACCTCCCAGGAATCAAACCGGTCACCTCTGTGTGGAGCCACAAGAGATGGGCAGGTTCGTAAATGAGTATTTCTCCTCTGTATTTACCGAGGAGAAAGACAGTAGGACGGAGGAAATTGGAGCAGTTACTGGAAGTGTATTGAGAGTAGTCAGGATTACCGTCCAAGAAGTACTCAAAGTACTGTCGCGTTTGAAGGTGGGCAAATCTCCAGGGCCTGATCAGATATATCTGAGGATATTGCGGGAAACTAGAGAGGAAATTTCGGGGGCCCTGGTTGAAATTTACGAGTCGTCCTTAAATACAGGAGAGGTGCCGGAAGACTGGAGGGTGGCAAATGTTGTGCCTCTTTTCAACAAGAGCTGCAAGGAAAATGCTGGGAACTGTAAGTTGGTAAGTTACTGGAGAGTAATCTGAGGGATAGGTCATACAAGCATTTGGATGGGTAAGGGCTGATTAGGGATAATCAACATGGTTTTGTATGTGGGAGGACATGTCTCACAAATCTCATTGATTATTTTGAAGACGTGACCAAAAAGGTTGATGAGGGCAGAGCTGTAGATGTTGTGTACATGGACTTCAGTAAGGCGTTCGACAAGGTTCCGCATGGTAGGCTGCTCTGGAAGGTTAGATCGCATGGGATCCAAGGAGAGATAGCTGAATGGATAGCAAATTGGCTCCATGGAAGGAAGCAGAGGGTAATGGTGGAAGGTTGCTTTTCAGACTGGAGGCCTGTGACTAGGGGTGTGCCTTAGGGTTCGGTGCTAGTCCCGTTACTGTTTGTCATCTACATCAATGATATGGATGAGAACATACAGGGCAAGTATAGCAAGTTTGCTGATGATACAAAAGTTAATGGTTTTGCAGATAGTGAAGAAGGTTGTGAACGATTGCAGCAGGATCTGGATCGTTTGGCCAGGTGGGCGGAGGAATGGTTGATGGAATTTAATACAGAGAAGTGCGAGGTGTTGCATTTTGGGATGTCGAACAAGGGCAGGACCTACACAGTGATTGGTAGGCCTCTGGGTAGTGTTGTAGAGCAGAGGGATCTAGGTGTACAGGTGCATGGTTCCTTGAACGTCGAGTCGCAGGGAGATAGGGTGGTAAAAAAGGCTTTTGGCACTTTGGCCTTCATCAGTCAGAGTATTGAGTATAGAAGTTGGGAGGAGGTAGTTGAGGCTGGGACTATCCCATCGTTTAAGAAACAGTTAGACAGGTACATGGATAGGACAGGTTTGGAGGGATATGGACCAAGCGCAGGCAAGTGGGACTAGTGTTGCTGGGACATTGTTGGCCGGTGTGGGCAAGTTGGCCCAAAGGGCCTGTTTCCACACTGTATCACTCTATGACTTTATGACCTGTCCTATCCATGTACCTGTCTAAATGTTTCTTAAACGTTGTGATAGTACCAGCCTCAACTACCTCCTCTGGCAGCTCGTTCCATACACCCACCACCCTTTGTGTGAAAAAGTTACCCATCAGATTCTTATTAAATCTTTCCTCCCTCACCTTAACCTCTGGTTCTTGATTGCCCTACTCCGGGCAAGAGATTGTGACACTCTACCTGATCTATTCCTTTCATGATTTTGTACACCTCTATAAGATCACCCCTTATCCTCCAGCCCTCCAAGGAATAGAGTCCTAGCTTGCTCAGCCTCTGCCCATAGCTCCGGCCCTCAAGTCCTGGCAACATCTTCGTAAATCTTCTCTGCACCCTTTCTAGCTTGACAACATTTTTTCTATAACATGGTGCCTAAAACTGAACACAATATACTAAATGTGGCCTCACTAACATCTCATGCAACTGCAACATGACCTCCCAACTTCTATACTTAATGCTCTGACTGATGACAGCCAATGTACAAAAAGTATTTTGACCACCCTATCTACCTGTTATGCCACTATCAACTAACTATATACCTGTACTCCTAGATCCCTCTGCTCTACAACACTCCCCAGAGCTCTACAGATCACTGTGTAGGTTCTGCCCATGTTAGTGCCACCAAAATGCAACACATTTCTCTGTATTAAATTCCAACTTGCTTGTGGTCATTGGATTACTATGATGTAGTCTCCAATGAGGGAACCATGTGCTGCTTTTATCACCGAGTGATCTAATATCTATATATTACTAAACCTTTCATCTTGACCACTTCCTGTCTGCGTGTAATTAAATTTGCGCAAAAACGATCCCCCATAGCGCTACAATTTGTCGCCACCTTACTCTCCATTCTCCTCTACTGCAAGTCAAATAAGTTTTGTTCCAATCGGTGAAATAGTCCAAAATTATGAAGGTTTTGAAGGTTCCCCCTCCCCCGCACATCCCCCCTCCCCCACAGCCCCCCTCTCTCCCCCCCCCTCCCGTGTGACTGGGACCCAAAGCTTCACAATTCTACTGCCTAGTTTAAAGATGATTTTAGCAGCAGAGAAAACCTCCATATCAACCTCTGACTTAGATACACAGTTCTTTTCATTCTTCCAATTATGAGACAGGTAGTAAGATTGACTAATTTGGGGGTCCTGAGTGAGTGATTCTGCCATTATTTCCACTGCTTATCAATTTGATGCATACTTTATCAGGATCTGTTTTTTGGCTTTTGTTCCTGTTTAATTTATTCTAATAGTATTTGGTTGGTTGATTAGCCACCGTAAGCTGGATCATAGAATGTAGATCGGTACAGAAGATAGACAAAAAAAGCTGGAGTAACTCAGTGTGTAGGGTAGAACTGGTGTACGGGTGATCGTACTGCAGCATCTCTGAAGAAAAGGAATGGGTGATGTTCTTCAGACCCGAAACGTCACCCATTCCTTCTCTCCCGAGATGCTGCCTGTTCCGCTGAGTTGCTGCAGCATTTTGTTCCTATCTTCGGTTTAAACCAGCATCTGCAGTTCCTTCCTACACATTATATCAGTACAGCACAGGAACAGATCTATGATGATTGTGCCGAACATAATGGCAACAAACTAATCCCTTCAGCCTGCACTTCATCCATATTCCACATCACCATCCACATTCCCTGCTTATACTGTATGTGTGCATATCTAAAAGCCATTAATGCATCTCATCCATCTCGTGTAGGTAAGTGGTGTTAGCAATGTGGGAGAGTTGATGGAAAAATTAAAAAATAAATATGATTTAATTTAGTATTGGTGTAGTTGATGTGGATTTGTTTGGCCGAAAGGCTTGTATCTTCACTGGATGAATATATATTCGATAGGTTTATTACTATGTCTAATCCATATACATATTGGCAAAGAATTTGAGCAGTAGGTTTGTATGCTTTCCAGAAACCAATCCAATATGAAAACTCAGCACTTTATTCTCCCCATTGCTGAAGCAAAATAACCGGTTTTCAGTCAAATATTGTCAACTTCGTAGTTTTGCAATTTGTTATTTATTATTGAACAAGCAGGAAATCTGAAAATCCAGCCGATATTTCACGGATGCTTTCTCATCACAGTGAATCATTGCAGCTCAAGGTAGAGCATTAAAGGACAAGACTCCTGTTAAGATCACAAAAGGGAAGGATGGTTTAGTTTAGAGATGCAGCATGGAAACAGGCCATTCAGCCCACCTATGTGTCTGTTACATATCTCTCTAAACCTTTCCTCTCCATGGATCTGCGCAAATATCTTTTAAATGTTGTTACAGTACCTGCCTCAAATACCTCCTCTGCAGTTCCAGATACTCACCATTCTTTTTTTTAGTTCAGAAGTAAAGTGTGCGAAACAGGTCCTTTGGCCCACCGTGTCCACATCAACCACCGATCACCCGTACACCAGTTCTACCCTACACACTAGGGGCAAGTAACATAAGCCAATTAGCCTACAAACCTGCACGTATTTGGAATGTGGGCGGAAACCGGAGCACCCGGAGAAAACCCGCGTGGTCACAGGGAGAACCTGCAAACTCCATGTAGACAGCACCCGTAGCCAGGATCGAACCCGAGTCCCTGGCGCTGTAAGGCAGCAGCTCTACCGCTGCGTCATCGTGCTGCCCTATAAATGTAGTCTACAAGTTCTCAAAAGGATTGTGTCAAACTAAACATAGATATGTGATGCTGTACATCTGCAAACCAGGCACAAATGTACAATGCTGTGTCTGATCTTCCCTGTTTTGGATCTGCCCTGGATACAATATCAACTGTAATTGATCCATTCCAGCAAAGAAAAACATAGAACATGTGGGGGGGAAAAATCCTATAGATATGTTTTTTTAGACCTCAGAAGCCAGTGTCTGCTGTTCTTAGCTTCACATCTTGCTGGGAATGGCAGACGCGTGAGCTGCCAACAAGTCACACAGCGGCTGGGAGTTGGATAGTTTAAAAATAACTTCCTGACACCTAAAATGAGGAGTAAGTTGGTTCATACTATGTGAATAGTCAGACGTAACAGACAGTTAACCTTGAAGGCACAAAAGACTGCAGATGCTGGAATCTGCAGACAGTTAATATTAGAATGCAGAAGGCAACAACTTTTTCCAAGTGGCAGAAAATAATCTTCACTATTTGAAATAATTTCAAAAATAAGAATAGAAATCAGTGGCTGCTAACATTATTAAACAGTTGACATACATTGCTGAATAAGGGTTTCCTGGATATCCTGCTTTTAGATTTTTATAAATCTGGACAACATATACATTGAGGCTGACATTTTGTGACGGTTTAGCGGAGTGGAGACCGTGAGTTATTTCAATGAACTTTACTACGAACGGTAAAACAATGAATAACGCGAGTCTGTAAGACAGCTAAATAAATTATGTTGCATCCACAAGTGTGGCGCTCGAAAGAATGAAATCGACAAAAAGCGCGCAAAACCCGCTCCCCGCGCCCACGTGACTGGAGTAGCTAATCCGAGGGTTTGACTACCCCAAGGCACCAGCAGGTGCCGTTACAGGACCCCCCCCAGAACCCGAGGTACGGAACCGAGCAGGGACCCGGACGCAACGACCAGAACGAGTGGTCACCGGAGGCGGGGCGGGCGTAACACTTGGGACCGGCCAAACAGGGCCAGGAGACCGCAAGGGGGCGGGCGTGACAAAGGGGAGTGGTCGAACAGGACCAGGAAACTGCAATGGGGCAGAAAGAACGGGGACGACCGGGTCGGGAGAAACAGGCACAACCCGTGCGGCTGGATCAGCCGGCGGACGACCTCTACGTCGGGGTATTGCGACCACCACCGGGCTGTCCACGTCAATGTGGGCGGGCTTGAGACGTCCGACGGAGACGGACTCCTCCCGGCCACCCACATCCAAGGTGAAGGTGGCGACACCAGACCGCAGCACCCGGAACGGTCCCTTGTAGACCCGCTGCAAGGGGGATCGATCGGTGGGTGTCCTAGCGAACAAAAACATAGGCACAATTCTGCAGAACCGACGGCACATGCACCGTTGTTTGGGCCGATCGTGATCGCCTCTACAGACGATCGGCCGAGGCATTTCCCTGAAACGAGCAGGGTTGGCGGCAGCGTCGAGCCTCAGCGCCCCAGCGGAGGTGATAGAAGCACCATTTGTGCTTACCCCGGTCCCCGGCACGCTGCTCTGGCTCTGCAGTGGAAGCCGTGGGAGGGGCGTTGCCGCTATCTCGCCGAGGCGAATGGCGCGCTGGCGTGGAAACCCGGTTGAAGGCGCCGCCATCTTGTTATTTCGCCAGCCAGAGTTCGTCGGCCCTTTTCGACGAGCTGTATGTGGTCGGCGAAATCGGCGCCGGTGAGCATGAGGCGGACATCGGCCGGCATCTGCTCCAAGAAGGCCTGTTCAAATAGTAGACACGGGCAGTGGCCGTCCATCAGGGCAAGCATCTCCGCCATCAGCACGGATGGCTTGCGATCTCCCAACCCATCCATGTGTAGGAGGTGGGCGGCGCGGTCTCGGCGGCTGAGCCCTAAGGTGCGAAGAAGGAGGGCTTTGAGGCCTTCGTACTTAGCGAGTGTCGGCGGGTCTTGCAGGAAAGGCAATAACCGCAAAGCCGTCTCCTGCGTGAGCGCTCAGACGACATGGTGTCGTACACCACTATGTTAGGGAGGTGGAATTGTGCCTCCACTTGGGCGAACCAAACCTGTGGCTGTCCGGCCCAGAACACCGGCAGCTTGAGGCCGACGGCTTTCTGTCGAGCGTCGGGAACGGCGGTGGCTTGAATTGTCGGCTTCCAATAACGATTAGACGCGTCGGGGTCACCAGTTTAGCGGAGTCGAGACCGTGAGTTATTTCAATGAACCTTATTATGAACGGTAAAACAATGAATAACGCGAGTCTATAAGATAGCTAAATCAACGATGTTGCATCCACAATGGTGCCGCTCGAATGAATGAACTCGACACAAAGCGCGCAAAACCTGCTTCTCGCCCACACGTGACTGGAGTAGCCAATCCGAGGGTTTAACTACCCCAAGGCACCAGCAGGTGCCGCTACAACATCCTTGGTAAAATGTTTCCTTTGATACATGTGGTGTTGCACTAGGACTGAACAGTGTTCAGCATGTGTACAGTGTATCTTGCTGTCTTCGCATTATTTATGTTGTGGAATCATGAACATTCTTGAGTGTTTGACGTTATCAATGTTCGGGTTCAGTGAGTTAAAATAGAAATTTCTTGTTGATGCGAAGCAAAAGTTGTAACTGCTCCAAGTTGGGAAAAAGGTTTCTGGTATTACAATAAGCAATTTTAAGTAAAAAAAATGTAAATTGTAGAGATAAGCAAAGGAACTGGGATGTCTTTGTGCTGAGTTTGGTTTCTATTAAATCGCTTCCCTTTCAATCCTTGTTCTCTTCAGCATTATAGAAATAAATCAGTCGAAATAAGTGCCCAGCAAATTGTGAGGTAAACATTTGTCTTATTGGTTGAAAAGAGAATCATCCACATGCAAGACTTCTTCAGTCACAATCAATCAAGAGTCTGAATAACCTGGGGATAACATTTCAGCATTAAAGCCTTCAGTTGCCTGTTTTATTTGTACAATATTGACTCAAAGGGAGGTACCAAGGGCTCACTGCAGTCATTTGCCATGGAATTAATTCCTGCATGTGCCACCAGGGAAAGGCACTGTCAGCAGTCCAAGCAGTTCCTTATAAGAAAGAGAATAATCAGGGAGAATGACCCAGAGAGCTGCATTATATATATAGCAAACTACTTGGTTCCAAGTTGGCACTCGCAAGAGTTTAATAAATGGCAAGCCAAACTGTAAATGATGGGTGAAAAACTGTTACCTGCTCAAAAAAGGGGATATGGAAATATTCAAAGCACGGAGGTAAAGTAACATTAAACACAAAATATCAAATGTTTGAACATTCAAGCTGTGAGGCAGAGGTTACGGTATTCTGATTGGGCTGAAAGGATCTTGTTGTTGTTTCTTTAATTCAGACGTGAGTATTTGTTGTTCACCAATGCCACACTGATATTCACTCGTTTCCTGGCATTTGGGCAAAGTATTTATTTTTTATTCCTGTACATAGGCATCATGCTGGCATTCTTGCTAACTCACTTTCTATAGGAGAGCAAGCAACTGTGTACCGCAGCTAAACTAAATGTGTGAGCGGAAACTCCAAACACTTCATGACATTCTGCTAATGGGGGGCTACACACTCAGATCAATACAAGTAGTCCTCTTCATTGATATGTTTTTGTTTCATCTTTGATTGAATTGTCAAGTGGATTTGAGGAAGTGGGCATGCTGTGTATCAAGTGCTTTCCTGCTTCCTGACATTTTGCTGAACTATACGGTCCTACAATTATATTGGAAATTAATTATCAATATAATTTTCACACAAGGGGCGGTGGGTGTATGGAACAAGCTGCCAGAGGAGGTAGTTGATTGAAGCAGGGACGATCCCAACGTTTAAGAAAGAGTTAAACAAGTCCATGGATAGGACAGGTTTGGAGGGCTCTGGACGTAACGCAGGCAGGTGGGACTAGTGTGGCTGGGGCATGTTGGTCGGTGTGAGGGTTAGTTGGGCCGAAGGGTCTGTTTCCATGCTGTATCACTCTACGACTCCAATATTTAATGTCTGCGGGAGCACTGTTTCTTTAACTTAAGTATCTGTGTAGTCACACTTTAATATTTGGCTCGTGTTTACCGAAGACTAATAAGAGGAATAACGTAGATTTTTGTTGAGATTAGGTACAATTTGATATTTATCTCACACTGAGCTTGCTGCCTTGATTGGTAGCCCGCTGACTGTGTGGCTTTAGTAATGATGTACTCCAAGACTCAGCTTTGATGACATGATGATGGGAAGCGTTGAACCTGGTAACTGACGCATCACCACGACATCACACAAATTCACAGTGCCACCTGTGGCACCCACTTGGCATGAATCTCTTCAAAGCAGTGGTCCAGTGCACAGATTTCAGCACCTCTCCATGTCGCGCATTGCTTAGACACAATATACACAAGGAACTGACAGGCCTGTCACACACACTTATTTGCAAAGGAGGGTTGAGGATATAATCAACAGTGCTCCATTTAGTGGCTGTTGCTTGTGCACAGTGAGCATATGCAGGATGACATCGTATGTGAACATCTTGCTGCAAGCAGAAGTCTCACAAAGATGCAGCATGATGAACATAGATTTTTATTTCTTTATTTGTTGATCTTTGCTCTCCCTTGTATGCTAATTGACTTTAATATATGCCTAAGGATCAGGAGTGAGGGAAAATTAATTGAATCTGTTCTAATACTCCTGCTGATTTAATGGATTTAATCATTTACAGGCCATTGTTGCTTAATTTCATCAGCCAATTCCTAATTTCCTACATGATTTCGTTCACTGATCCGTAACACTGACCATTATACCACATCATAGAAATGTGAATCTTGCATTTTCTTCCAGTACAATAATAAAAAAAATTAAATGGGAAGGTGCTCAGAAGTGGTCAGGATGCATTGCCAAGATAACAGTGGCTGGGGTTGGTTTTGAAGGTAGACATGAGTAGCACGGCGGCGCAGTAGTAAATTGCTGCCTTAAAGGCCTGTCTCACGAGTCTGCGGTCATTGGCGGCGAAACAGGAAGAATCTACCGCTCCTGGGCCGCCATAGACCGCGCACTCGGTCAAACGCACAATTCCGGGGCCGTGCGGCGTTGTTCCCAACACCGCACGGTGCTAAAATAAAACCAACACTGTTCAAAAATATGTTCCTACCGCACAGCCGCCGCCAGTGAGGCACGAGTGCAGCACAGCCGCCGCCACAGCCGCCGCCAGTGTGGCACGAGCGCCGTGCGTCGAACTTGCACCGCCACAGCCGCCAGTGAGGCACGTGTGCGGCACGGCCGCCGCCACAGCGCCGCGATCAGCACGGCCGCCGCCACAGCCCCGCAGATCCAAAATGACGTCATCGCAGTCGGCCCACCCTTTGTTTTACTTACCGCAAGCTCGTGGGACCAGCCGTACTTAAATCACTCGGCCCCTGCGCAGCACCCGTGCGGCGCTCCCGTGGCATAGGCTCGGCGCT
This sequence comes from Malacoraja senta, assembly GCA_038087875.1. Lineage (NCBI taxonomy): Eukaryota > Metazoa > Chordata > Chondrichthyes > Rajiformes > Rajidae > Malacoraja > Malacoraja senta. The sequence goes on from CM075981.1 coordinate 51,642,462, forward strand.
CTCGCCGTTGCCGTGCGGTCCCCTCTACAGGCGAAGCCGCGCTTCACCGCCGATGACCGCAACACCGTGAGACAGAGCCTTTACAGCGCCAGAGACACAGGTTCGATCCTGACTAGGGGTGCTTGTCTGTACAGAGTTTGTACATTCTCCCCGTGACCTGCGTGGGTTTTCTCCGGGATCTTCAGTTCCCCCCACACTGCAAAGACGTACAGGTTTGTAGGTTAATTGGCTTGGTGTAATTGTAAATTGTCTCTAGTGTGTGTTGGATAGTGTTACTGTGCGGGGCTCACTGGTCGGCGGGGACTCGGTTGGCCAAAGGGCCTGTTTCAGCACTTCATCTCCAAACTAAACTAAACTAAACTAAACATGGTTAACTTTGATCATGAGGGGGGTGACAGCGACAAGGGTGCCAATAACTCAATGTCGAGAAGGGGCGCACTGGGGAGAAAATGGAATAGAGTTAGCTGATGGGGAGGAGGAATGAGGGAAGGATAAAAGGTAGCAGTGAAAGGATGCAACTGTGGCCAGGTAATGGAGAGAGGTGGAAGGAGGGAAGCTGACGTTGAGGTCATGGGAGTTTGGGAGGGAGAACAGTATTGATCAGGATGGGCAGAGAAGGTAGCAGGAATTGGGGAGGGGAACACAGTGGTGGCCAAGGTCATGTGGGGTGTATGGTGATGTTGGGTCGAGGTGGCCAGCAGATCAAATTCAGGGAATGATAGTGATGGCTGGAGATGGGTTTGAAGATGGTGATGGGAGTTGTCTGGGTTGGAGGCTGGCACTGGAATGGGGGGCATTGAGGCTGGTTGTGAATTGTGGATAATGGCGGCATGGGTCAGGGAGGAACACAGGGCGGGGTTGAGGAGACTGACTGGCAATGACTAGGCTCTGTGAAGAGTAAAGATGGTTAAGTTCAGGATGGGGGGGAAGAGTGGCTAGGCTTGGTGCGGAGGGTGAGAGTGGTCACACTTGGTGGGGAGAGTGGGTGGGCTCTGTGGGGAGAATGTAAGGGTGGGGCAAGAGTGAAATGTTCCCACAGGAGAGTTGTAGTATCTATGCTGAGGTATACAAGGGATGGCGGGCCTAGTAAGGTGTTAATAGTTTCTGGCTTCAAGGGGACCATAACAACTCTGGGCTCGAGAGTAAGAAGGGTGGGTGAGAGAGACTAATGACTGCAGATTGGATACTCTTGGATAGGAAGGGGGATTTGGGGTGATGGTATTTGAAAGGTAGAGTTACTCAGGCTTGCTATGTGGAGGGGAAGCAAAGAGGAGTTTCAGGCATCTGGGAATGGTTCAGGGAGTAGGGTAAGTCTGGTCTGGCTTGGGGAATAAGGGTCAAGGTAACCCCTGTGTTACTATTAGCTGCAGTCATCCCCATGATTGAATAAGATTATGGGTTGGAGCTTTGGTGCACTAATTTGGATATGCAGCACGCCCCTAATTGATGATTTGATAAGTTCTTTCACTTCCCAAAACATGGTAAACAATAACCCTCTTGCTGTGTCCAGCCGCGTTTGCCAGTATGATTAAGCCAGGCATACTTCAACCTGACAGGCAGCGTCTCTGGATAGAAGGAATGGGTGACATTTTGGGTCGAGCCCACTCCTTCTCCACAGAGATGCTTCCTGACCCGCTGAGTTACTCCAGCATTTTGTGTCTATCTTCCATGTAAACCGGCAACTGCAGTTCCTTCCTGCACACTTCAACCTGAGTCTCTTCACACCTCCCATTTGGAGTTCAGCCACTTCACATGGCACCTTTTCCAGTACAGAGGGTATGAAAAATGTTCTAATATTCAACTCTGTTTGAATTCTCAACTCCTAATGAGCTTTGCCAGCCAACAGATTATACACTGTGGACTATTATAAGTCACCAAGATATGGTATTGTGGAATTGAAGCCAGTTAAGGAAATAAACAAATAAATAGTTTTACATCCTGTGCATGTAAACGTTAGTTACATTTAATCAGGCTATTTACTCGTTAAATTTATTTTGTTTGTAGGTAAGGTAGACCTCTTCTTATTGATATGGTCTCCCTTTATCGACTTTCTACAAGCATATGGTGCAACACAATCATAGAAATATAATGGTTCAGAAACAGGATTATCAAATAGATGTATCGCTTTCAATCTCCTTTCCTCTTCTCTTTTGTTTCTTTTTTCTTTCTTCTCTTCTTTTTTTTCTCCTCATTTTTTTCTAGGGCTATTTTGCTATCTCACGCAACACTTCATCTCAATCTTTCCTTTTGTAATCTTTCATTTCTTATTTTTGCTTCATTATTAAATTAAAAATAAGAAGTTGTATATGAAATGTAATATGTCAATAAGTATTAGGTACTTTGGTACCACATTATTGTACTTACTTCTAAAAAATAAATAAATACAATTTAAAAAAAAGAACTCAGTGGGTCAAACAGCATCTGTGGAGAAAACCTCCAGGTGACCTTTATTGGTCTGATTGAGTATGGGGAAGAAAGATGGAAAAGAGAGCTGGGGTTGGCACAATTGAGTCTGAAGGATTCTGACCAGAAATGTTGCCTTTCCATTTCCTCCACTGATGCTGCCTGACCCATTGAGTTCTTCCAGCACTTTGTGCTTTGCCCAAGAAAAAAAATAATATATATATATATATATTGTTCTATGCTGTGAAATATGCAACATTTTATATGTGGTTCGTATATCATTATCTTATCAATACAAAAAGGCCAATGGTAAAGTATTGTTAAAAATGAGTTATGGAAGAATTCATTTAGTGCTGAATGGATGTCCTAAGTAAGGATTTATTTATCTGGTGAATATTATCGTACATGTTAATGCAGTGGTGTTGTGACAGCTCTTCCCTTTCATCCTCCATCTCATTGTGAGCAGACATTATGCTGATGATTTATTTTGCTTCTTCCGTTAATGAGTTCAATTCACTTTCTACAGATGTTGCCATGGTGTAGTGCACAACCTGTAACTGAAGTCGTCTCAGCATGAGTTGATTAAAGTTACTGAGAACAACAAAAAGAGTTGCACCAATGTGTTTCTCTAATACTCTATCCATTGATTTTTCTAAGATTTTCCTTGTTATTTGAAGTTATCCCATTTATTAGCATCCAGGTATTTGCCGTATTCTCCACGGTGAAAACTGATACAAAAGATTGATTTAATATATCTGCTGTCTCTTTGTTTTCTGTTATTAATTCACCAGTCTCGTTCTCCAGAGCAACTTTAGCTGCCTTCTTCCTATTTATATATTCATAGAAACATACACTGTTTGTTTTCATATTGTACCCAAGTTTTCTCTCAAAATCAATGTTCTCCCATATGAGCTTTTAACAATGATCCTAAAAACCTCCAGTCCTCTGCCCTACCTTCTGCACTTGCCACTTTGAATGCATTATTTTCCAATTTAATATTATCTTTGATTTCCTTTGTTAATAGCAGACTCTTTCTAGTTGGGATAAATTCCAGCGGAGTGTTTGGAACAGTTGCCACAGTTCATCTGTTGACCTCTCTCTTGTCCTATTTTCCATTTTACCTCAGACAACTCCACCCTCTTACCGTTATTTAAGTTGAAAACAGTGGCTTTGATCCTGTGGTGTTCACTTTCAAACTGCATCTGAAATTCTATCATATTGTGCTCACACCCTCATAGGGGATCTTTAACCTCAAGATCTCATGTTAGTCATTTTGATTTACTCACGACCAAATCTAAAACTCAGTATTACTGGGTGGGTTCTGTAACATAAGCAATCCATGATACATTCCATAAATTGGTCTTCTACAATACGAATAGACAATAGGTGCAGGAGTAAGCATTTCAGCCTTTCGATATGATCATGCCTGATCATCCACAATCAGTCCCCCATTCCTGCCTTCTCGCCATATCCCCTGACTCTGCTATCTTTAAGAGCTCTATCTAACTCTCTCTTGAAAGCATTATGATAATTGGCCTCCACTGAGAATTCAACAGATTCACAACTCTCTGGGTGAAAAAGTTTTTCCTCATCTCCGTTCTAAATGGCCTACCCCTTATTCTTAAACTGTGGCCCCTGATTCTGCCTGCTGTACCTGCAAGCTTACTTTCAGCGACAGATAAACAAGGAACTCCAGATCTCGTTGTCCCCTTTTCCTAACTTGACACCATTCAGATAATAATCTGCCTTCCTGTTTTTGCCACCAAAGATGATAACCTCACATTTATCCACATTAAACTGCATCTGCCAAGCATCTGCCCACTCACCCAACCTGTCCAAGTCACCCTGCATCCTCATAGCATCCTCCTCACACTTCACACTGCCACCCAGCTTTGTGTCATCTGCAAATTTACTAATGTTACTTTGAATCCCTTCATATAAATCATTAATGTATATTGTAAATAGCTGCGATCCCAGCACCGAGCCTTGCGGTACCCCACTAGTCACTGCCTGCCAATCTGAAAGGGACCCGTTAATCCCTACTCTTTGTTTCCTGTCTGCCAACCAATTTTCTATCCATGTCAGTAGCCTACCCCCAATACCACGTGCTCAAATTTTACCCACTAATCTCCGATGTGGGACCTTTCAAATGCTTTCTGAAAGTCCAGGTACACTACATCCACTGGCTCTCCATTGTCCATTTTCCTAGTTACATCGTCAAAAAATTACAGAAGATTAGTCAAGCATGATTTCCCCTTCATAAATCAATGCTGACTCAGACCGATCCTGTTAATGCTATCCAAATGTGCCGCTATTCCTTCTTTTATAATTGACTCCAGCATCTTCCCCACCACTGATGTCAGGCTAACGGGTTTATAATTCCCTGTTTTCTCTCTCCCACCTTGCTTAAAAAGTGGGATAACATTAGCTACCCTCCAATCCACAGGAATTGATCCTGAATCTATAGAACACTGGAAAATGATCACCAATGCGTCCACGATTTCTAGAGCCACTTCCTTAAGTATCCTGGGATGCAGACCATCAGGCCCTGGGAATTTATCAACCTTCAGTCCCATCAGTCTACCCAACACCATTTCCTGCCTAATGTGAATTTCCCTCAGTTCCTTCGTCACCCTAAGTCCTCTGACCACTAGTACATCTGGGAGATTGTTTGTGTCTTCCTTAGTGAAGACAGATCCAAAGTACCTATTCAACTCGTCTGCCATTTCCTTGTTCCCCATAACAAATTCATCTGTTTCTTTTTTCAAGGGACTCACATTTGTCTTAACTATTTGTTTCCTCTTCACATACCTAAAGAAGCTTTTACTATCCTCCTTTATATTCTTGGCTAGCTTACCTTCGTACCACATCTTCTCTCCCCGTATTGCCTTTTAAATTATCTTCTGTTGCCATTTAAAAATTTCCCAATCCTCTGGCTTCCCGCTCATCTTTGCTATGTTATACTTCTTCTATTTTATTTTTACACTGCCCTTGACTTCCCTTGTCAGCCACGGTCGCCTTTTAATTCCCTTAGAAGCTTTCTTCCTCTTTGGAATGAACTGATCCTGCACCTTCTGTATTGTTCCCAGAAATACCTGCCATTGTTGTTCCACTGTCATCCCTGCTAGTGTATCTTTCCAGTCAACTTTGGCCAGCACCTCCCTCTTGGCTCCATAGTCCCCTTTGTTCAACTGTAATACTGACACTTCCAATTTTCCCCTCTCCCTCTCAAATTCTTACCCTTACCAGTTTTGTAAGACTAAGAATGAAATAAATCTTTAAAAAGACACAACATATAGGAGTAACAGCAGATCAGGCAGTATTTCTGGAGAACATGGATAGGCAATGTTTGTAGTCGGGACCCTTCTTCAGAACCTTAACTACTTATCAGAAACTCACTAAATGAATAGTTTCTGTTTCCAACATTTTGAAACACGTGTACATATTCACTGATAGTTTAGAAAGTGATTTTACTTTGGAGTCACGTGAGTGACTACGTGAATAGAATCCCGCCAGCTCGCATGCGTGTCATTAGTCTAACGCATGGCGCACGACTGGCTGGCATGCACGCTGCTCCTTCCAACGGTAAGTTCAGAACCTGAAGGTAAGTTTCGAACTTATATTTCAAGTTGTGCTTTTTCCTGCAGGAAGCTCTTTTATAGAGTTCCTGCTAACTGACGTTCGGCTGCGGGAACAGCGGGGTATCCCGGCTCTACGTGGGGAAACCCTGCTCGGGAAAACCCGGCTGCGGGAACAGCGGGGTATCCCAGCTCTACGTGGGGAACCCCTGCTCGGGAAAACCCAGCTGCAGAGGCTGCGGGGGAGCCGGCTCCATGTGGGGAACCCCTGCTCAGGAAAACCCGGCTGCGGAGACCGCGGAAAATCCAGGCTCCGCGGGAGAAAATCCGGCTCCGGGATACCAGGCTGCGGAGACCGTGGGAAATCCCAGCTCGGCAGGCCGGATGACCCAGACAAGTTCGGCCATGAGGGTTCGCCCCTGCAGGGGGGAGCATCCTGAGATGATACACTCCAAGGAACGGAGTCACATCAGCGCGGGTCCCAGGGCCCGCAGCAGCGCCTGGTGCAGGGCTGCATTATATCTCCCTCTCTGAGGAAGGGAGCATAGGGAAGGAGAAAGGAGGTTTTCACCTCCATGGGCATCCCACGGAGGAGATGTTCCATCCTGATATGGTCCGTAGGCAGGGCCATATCAGCGCAGGTCTTATCAGGGACCTACAGCAGCGCCTGGTGCAGGGCTGCAATATATCTCCCTCTCTGAGGAGGGGAGTGTAGGCAGTCAGTGGGTGACTGACTCCAAACTCGGAAGTATGTCCGTGAAACATACTGGAGTGCATGCGTGAGGTTCAAGAATTCTGTCATGGCATCAATGGTTGCAATATCCACGCAAACGAAGGAGCCGCTGCAAGGAAGAGTTGGCTTCCAGCCTATGGCAGAGAACCAGGAGCCAGAGTTCCCCTCACATGTCAAGCTTGGTAAGTATCAATGACCTCACATCACACCATTACAGGAATAAATGGGGAGACTATGGATGGTAGGCCACCAATGTCCAGCCGCCGAATCTTCTCCTTGGAGAAGACCTAGCCAAACAGGTAGAAACCTGGATGAGGTAGTAAAGCTGTCGGACTAGTCAAGTGACTCCATTGGCAGTAAGTGGTTCACTGAAGCTGGTGGCAGCTTGAAAGCTGATTCTCTGGGCAGAGGTAGGCCAAGGGCCAAGCCTGCCCTAAGAGGAAAGGGCCTTTGGGCTTACGACAAGACCACCGGTAACCATGGAGGTAGGTGGGTCTGTTCTTTCTGAAACATGGGGTGTGTGGACTAGTTACGAGTTAGTAATAGATTACACTTGTTTTTGCATGAATGCTGACGGATAACTTCAGATTCGTTTATAACTGAAAAGATTCACAGGGTTCACCAGAGAAATTTAAGTTGATACCAACTAGAGTTATAGATTGCGATTTACCTTTAACTCTATTAAATTGTCTGTGACTCCGCCCTGGGGCAAGAGATTAGACTTAATGGAAGCTTGTAACAATCTTGTTGTTTATTCATCATGTGGCCAATGTAATTGGCAATTTAGTGTTTTTTTCAGTTGCGTGATTGGGGCCTTTGCATTATCAGAACTTACATTGTGCAAAGGAGCAAGTTTTCATATACCATGTAGGTCATTGTTAACAGACCTATGCTATTACCAGCTGAAGCTATAAAGTCACAATGATGGACAAACAGTATTCAGCATTGCTCCAGTATTTTTGATCATTAAACCTTCAGTTATATTTCAAACCGATGCTAGTGCTCAAAGATGGGAAATTACTATCCAATCTCTAATCCCAGAGGCGGATGGGATATGCATGAGTTACCAATCCCTCAGTTATATGGTATCAACTACCTAAAGTCATTAGGTGCGTTTATGGGTTAAAGGCTTATTGTGCGAATATGCATATCTGCATGCTCAACTACAAGTTGACACACTACGGTGGTGGCATATATTAATCACATGGGTGCAATCAAGTCAATATCCTGTGATAGTTTACCTAACCTCATTTGGCGTTGGTGTATCATCACGTAAATCAATGACAACACAGAATGGATGTTGGATCACAAAGTATTTAATGACATTGTGGCTCGATGGAACACCAAATATCGATTTCTTTCCATCTAGTCTCAATCACCAGTGGCAAAAATATCTGGCATTCTCAGGGGCAGTGGCGATGGATGCATTCTCGCTATACTAGGGAGGAATGTTCTTTATGTCCTTCCTCCATTTTTTCCTCATCAGTCGGTGCTTGCTTTAAGTTCAGCAAAACTCCGCCTCAGGCTTTTGATAGTGCCTGACTGGCCTACACAGCCATGGGTCTACTCACACTAGGGAATATAACAGAGCCTTTTATGGCTGTTCCCAAACGCAGAAATCTGGTGGTTTACCATGTGACTGGGGAGAACCATCCACTGCATGAGTGAATCAAATTGTTGGTTTACAGACTATGAGAAGACCTTTCCTGGGGTACGGACTGTCAGGTTGTACGGTGGATGTAATCACTGCAGCCTGAAGAGATAGTACCAAGATACAGTACATCTCCTATATTAAGGAATTGGAAGTGTTCTGTTTACAGTCCAATGTATCGTATGACACGGTACATATAACAGATGTTTTGGAATTCCTCTCTAAGCTATATTTCACGAGAGATGGAGTTATAGTGCTATAAATTGTGCCAGAAGTGCCTTGTCGTCATACTTCCTCTGATATCCAGATTTATCAAGGGTATCCTCATCTCAAATTCCCCAGGCCCAGGTACTCGATGATGGGATGTTAATGTCCTGCTGACGCTGCATCGCCGATGGGCTCCAGCTACATCCCTGACCTCGGTCAAAATCACTTACAAAGTGGTCATCCTCATGGCACTGGGTTCAGCGCAATAGGTCCAGTCGTCGCATAGCTACGAATGTACAGGATGGTTACATCTGCAAATAATATCATACTTTAAGTTCATGACTTAGTCTTGTAGAGTAGACCGTGGGCGTCAGGTCTCAAACTAGTTTCATGGCATACCCCATGGACCTTTGGTTGTGTGTGTGGTCACACATCTACAACAGTCATTATGTCACCTAGAGCCTTAGAGGCTCTGAACTAGCAATGTTTGTTAGTTACAATAAACCTCATACGTAGGTATCAGTATAGACCATCCCCAGGTGATTAAAACAGGTTCTGGCTTGTGCAGGAGTGAACACTGATGTTTTCAAATCTCACTCCACCAGTGCTGCAACTACATCAGCAGCGAGGGTTATGGATGTTTCGCTGGACCACATCCTAGCAGCTGCAGGAGGGTCAAACAAGCGAATTTTCCAATGTATTATAACAAACCCATTGCCAGACCGGGGGTATTTGCCAACTCTATTTTTAGGTTCTGTTTTTAATTACTCCTGGATGAGTGGGATTACTATGATTATCATTTCGTCATTAAAAAGCATCAGCATGTTTACATTTATGTCATGCTTTATTAAATTTCACTCATCCCTGGTCAATGATACAGTGTGTGACGCATGGACTTGTGTCCACGGCATGAACTCACAGAGCTTCAAAATCTTCACGTAGTCACTCGCGTGACTCCGAAGTAAAATAGTAAGATTAAACGAGAGCTTACCAGTTTGAAGTTTGATCTTTATTTTATGAGGAGTTACGATGAGGGATTACGTGTCCTCCGCTCCCAACCCTCTCTCATAAAGATCAGCTGGTAGTTCTAGTTTCTCGAATCTTACTATATTCAGTTCAACAACTGTTATCTGTGATTTCACACCGCTGCTTTGAAGATTGACGCGCATGCGGGCTGGCGGGCTTCTATTCACGTAATCCCTCATCGTAACTCCTCATAAAATAAAGATCAAACTTCAAACTGGTAAGTTCTCATTTAATCTTACTATTTGTCAGGATAGTTAGAAACGCTAGTCAGCTGCCTGACTTGCATTGACATTATACTTTCATGCTGAATCAAGGGCAGAGTTGCTCCTTTTGTCTATGGTCATACTCACCCTACCTACACTTTAAAGCCCATACTCTGAACAGCACACTCTCTGAAGATGGTTGTGATTTCTGATCTGACCTTGAATAAGGGCAAAGGCAGGTGGTTGTTGATGGCATTTGAATACACATGAAGTCATAGCCTCAGAATAAAAGTTTGTGCCTTTAGAAAGTAGATGAGGAGAAATGTCTTTAGTCAGAGGGTTGTGAATCTGTGGAATTCATTGGCACAGACGGCTGTGGAGGTCAAGACAATGGATATTTTTAAGGCAGAGATTGACAGATTCTTGATTAGTAAGGGTATCAGGGGTTATGTGGAGATGGCAGGAGAATGGGGTTGAGAGGGAGAGATAGATCAGCCATGATTAAATGGCAGAGTTACTTGATGGGCCGAATGGCCTAATTCTACTCCTCGAACTTATGAACACTAACTAAGATAGGTTCTGATAAGCCAATACTGGTTGAAGTGGATACTATGAGCATGAATGGAATTTAACTTGTAAACTGCCAGTATTATGTGGGTTTTATTCCCAATTTCAAATTGCATGCTGTTAAAAAATTCATGACATTAATTTAAAAACAAGAATCTTTTGTCTTCATTTTAATTTACCTGATCCAAAGTTAATCCTAATATCAATCAGTTTTTACAATGTGACGTACATTTTGGCATATCCTGGCATTTGGATTTAGATCTGGATTTCTAGGTGTCATAGGAGTTTGTATTACGCATCAAAGTGGTGCAGTTAGAACTGTTGCATCACAGCTGCAGCGATCCAGGTTCAGTCCTGACTTCATGTCAGGCACGTGCCTTCAGGGCAGGCAAGGTAGGCACTGCCTACCCTGACTAAAATTACATAATGGTAGTTATTAAATATAAATAGTAAAGGCATGGGGGAATTATGCCTATCTAAGAGATCGATCTCTTTGGTAGGCATAATTCTCAGTGCCTTTCATCCGCAGCACTTGCAACACGCGAAGGTCTGTGCAGCCCACGTGCCGTCAGCGCTGCTTGAAGCCGTCAATGACAAGCGGGGCTGAGGGCAGCTGAAATTCTGCCTTTGCTGTACTGCACATGTGCAACAGCCTACTGCACATGCGCAGCGCAAGTTTCTTGGAGGGTTTTTCAAATATGGATTGTCATTATTTTAAGAGTATCTTAGGAAACAAAGAGAGAAGAATGGAATTCGTGTACCAATAATGTGGTAAGTAAATTTCTTGGTGCTATATGTTTTTAAATACTGTAGTTCCTGGGGTGGGGTGGGGAGAGCTCCTTTCACAGCATTTGGGGAGTCTGGCCCGGGGTAACGTTGCGCGGAGGGCAGGAGTGTTGAGAAGGAGGGGGTCGGGGATCATGCCAGTAACCCACTTGCGACGCTCCGGGCACGGGTGGGGGGAGAAGTAGGTCGGGTGGCTGCGGGTGGCTGCGAGTGGCCGCCGGACCGGACAGCCCCTTCTGCCGGCCCCCGGTCACCTCTGGCAGTGCTCTCCGTCTGAAAACCTCTCTGCTGCCGCTCGCCGGCCTCACTGATGTCAGCCGCTACCCGCAAATCCTTAAATTCCGACTGCGCGATCAAGGGACCAATTGAGGTTACTCGGCTATCGGAATTTAAGGATTTGCGGGAAGCGGCTGACATGAGCGAAGCCGGTGAGCGGCAGGTGAGAGATATTCAGATGGAGAGCACTGCCAGAGGTGAGCGGGCTGGCAGAACGCGCTGAGATCCCGGCGGCCGCTCGCAGCCACCCGAGCTGCCGCTGCTCTCTCTTCACATTGTGTTTCTGATTTTTTTTGTGTGTTTTTGGATCGAATTCTGTCTTTAATTTGTGTATTGGTGATGTCTTTATAATTTATTTTACTCCGATTATATGTTTCGTACTTGTTAAACTCTGTAAGGTGTCCTTGAGACTTTGGTATAAGGCGCCCATAAATAAAATTTATTATTATTATTGTTATTACCTGTCTAAAGGGCCTGTCCCATTTTTAAGACCTAATTCACGACCTCTGCCGAGTTTGCCCTTGACTCATACTCGCAGCATGGTCGTCACGAGGTCGTAGGAGGCCGTAGGAGGTCGTAGGTAGGTCGTAGCAGACCGTGATGCTAGTCGTAAGTACGCGTGGCATCAAGTAGGTCAGGGCATTTTTCTAGCATGATGAAAAATGTCCACGAGTAAAAAAGGTCGTGAATTAGGTCGTGAAAGTGGGACAGGCCCTTTACTGGTTCTTAAATGTTGATATAGTCCCAGACTACTTCTTCTGGCAGCTGGTTTCATACACCCACCACCCTTTGTGTGAAAAATGTACCCCTCGGATTCCTATTAAATCTTTTCCCCTTCACCTTGAACCTATGTCCTCTGGTCCTCGATTCCCCTACTCTGGACAAGAGATTCTGTGAATCTGGCAGATCTATTCCTCTCATGATTTTATACACAGTTAGTTGATTCAAGAGAATAGAATGAGTTAGGGCAGGAGTCGAATGTACTCTGTGAGAGAGATACACATTAACAAGTAGCGATATAATCACCTTTTTTTAAAACAGGAACTATGCTTTCAACATACTGGTGGTGGCCCGTTGTAAACGACGATAACATCAATAACATACTACTTTGGTTGTAAAACACTTATGGGCCTGTCCCATTTAGGCGACTTTTTAAACGAATACTGGAGACTATGCGCTCACCACATGGTCGCCACATGTTCGCTGGTGGTCTCTGGTGAGTCTCCTTCATGGTCACAAGGTGTTCCCACATTCTGGGAACTCAATATGGTCGCCACAAATTTTTCAACATGTTTTTAAAAATTCTGCAACCAAAAATTGGTCGCCATGGAGATAATCGATAATCCTGTAGTCGTATGTGCAGTTGTAGTGGGGTCGCCATGTAGTTGTAGGTAGTCGAGGTAGTCGTAGGTAGTTTTAGTTAATCGCCTTTGCTGACCAGTCATTTTCATTGCCTCATTGGGGAAAAAAACGTAAGCAGGAGTTTTCAGAACCAAGGATATCCGACCGGTAATGTTAAATGTCCGCCGAACTTCACAGCTGTGTATCTCTGGCTTCTTAAAAGTTGTCTCCACTCCTTCTCCATTCCTTCTCCACTCCTTCTCCACTCCTTCTCCACTCCTTCTTCCCCCTTCTTCCCCCCTCTTTTAAAGGACTTAAGCCCCTGTCCCACTGTATGAGGTAATTCAAGAGTTCTCCCGAGTTTTTCCCTGATTTGAACTCGGAGAATGTCCGTAGCGGGTCCGTAGGAGTTCGTGGATGTCTCCTAGTGGCTCGTAATGCTAACGGTAGGTATAAAAAATAACCTTTTTTTTCATCACAAATATTTTTTTCTCGTGGACATTTTTTGCAGGGATGAAAAAACGTCACGAGTTTACCGGATGTCCCGAGTACCTACCGTTAGCATTACGAGCCGCTACGAGACATCCACGAACTCCTACGGACCCGCTACGGACATTCTCCGAGTTTGAATCAGGGGAAAACTCGGGAGAACTCTTGAATTACCTCGTACAATGGGACAGGGGCTTAAACACACACTGTGCTTTAGCCATCTTAATTACTGCGCCAACCTTCCTGTTCATCGCGGTGTGTGTCTGTATCACCTTGGCTTTGCACCTTGTGAATTTCAGACAGCGCTCCCCCGCTTGCCCTGGCCCCCGCCTTTGCTGTGTGTGTGTGTGTGTGTGTGTGTGTGTGTGTGTGTGTGTGTGTGTGTGTGTGTGTGTGTGTGTGTGTGTGTGTGTGTGTGTGTGTGCGCGTGTGTGCGTGTGCGCGTGTGTGCGTGTGTGCGTGTGTGCGTGTGTGCGTGTGTGCGTGTGTGCGTGTGTGCGTGTGTTCCACATCCTGACAGACGCCATTCCAGATCCCGGTTTTTCAGGCGACTGCCGGCAACTTGACAGTCACTGGCAGTCCGCTGAAAAATCGCCTAAGTGGGGCAGGCCCATTAGGGACAACTGTGATATGAAGAAAACCTTCTTTCATTACATAAACTCTGGAAACTACATTTGACTAATTAAGACTTAAATGAATGAATATGAATATAACTTTAATTGTCATTCAAATATACACATAGACACAGTGCACATTGAACGAAATTTCATTGCATTGACTCTTCCAAGTAGCAGCTGAATATACCATTTATATAGGCGATCAGTAAAAATGCTTAGTGTGTCCATAAAAGTGCTTCATGTGCATAGTTAAAAAAGGAAAGTTTTTAAAAGTGGCAATGTATAAGACAGTTTTTTGCATCGGTTTGATTGTGAGTTCAATAATCTTATGGCCTGGGGGACGAACTGTTGCAGAACCTGGTTGTCCGGCCCTTCATGCTGCGGTACCTCCTCCCAGAGTTCAGCAGTGTAAACAGTCCATATTGTGGGTGTGTGGGGGCTATGGTAATGCCCTTAGCTCTTGTCAGACAGCGTTTGTAACCAATGTCCATGATGGAAGGAAGAGAAGTCCCAATGATTTTTTCCGCTGTCCTCACCACTCTCTGAAGGCACTTCCAGTCCGCAGCTGTACAGCCGCCGCACCACATAGAGATGCAGCTGGTCATGACTGATTCAATGGTGCTTCTGTAGAATGTGGTGAGGGTGGAGGTGTGATCTTCTCATCCTGCGGAGGAAGTACAAACGCTGCTGTGCCCGTTTTACCAGGGATGTGATGCTAGTAGTCCAAGTTAAGGTATCCGTTATATGCACACCCAGGAACTTGATGCTTTTCACCTGCTCCACTGCTAGGTTGTTGATGCACAGCGGAGTGTGACTGGGCTGATTTTTCTTTCTGAAGTCGACGACAATCTCCTTGGTTTTGTCCACATTTAGGAGAAGGTTGTTCCTGCTGCTCCAGCTCACCAGCTGCTCCACCTCCTCTCTGTATGCCTGGTCGTCGTTGTTGCGACGTTGTTAAAACTCCTGCATTCAAATAATATTTGATTTGCCAAATGGAAAATACTAAGAAATGTTCTAGTTTTTCTCCTAATTAATGTCTGAATTTTAAATAATTGATGCACCTTCTTTTCTCCTGATGTCAATGTCTTTTCTCCTGATGAAAGCTGTATTGGTTGGTCCAGGTATGTAGGCCGATGATTATAAACTGTCATATTGACTTGGACACAAAATGCTGGAGTAACTCAGCGGGACAGGCAGCAGCTCTGGAGAGAAGGAATGGGTGATGTTTCAGGTCGAGACCCTTCCTTGATTTGACTTTAAACCATGCTAAAACAAGCTCTTCTGCAAAGGTTTGACTGAAGAATGCTGATAAATGTAATTTTAATTTGTTCTCTGCAAGATTGCTGTAAATTATTCAAAATGTACAGACATCTAAAGAATCAAAGAGCAGACAAGAACAGAAATATTTATATCCAAATTCCTCTCATTATTCAGTGCTCCACCAAACATTAAATCATTTTGTTTCTACAATGGTCCTATCTCAATGAAGTTCACCAGGTTTAGTTTAGTTTAGTTTAGTGATACAGTGCAGAAACAGGCCCTTCAGCCCACCGAGTCCACGCTGACCAGCGATCCCCGCACGTTAACATTAACCTACACTAGGGACAATTTTTACATATACAGTATACCAAGCCGATTAACGTACAAACCTGTAGGTCTTTGGAGTGTGGCAGGAAACCGACATTCTCGGAGAAAACCCATGTGGTCACGGGGAGAACGTACAAACTCTACAAACTAGCACCTGTAGTCAGGATCAAACCCGCGTCTCTGGCACTGTAAACACTGTAAGCGTTGTAAGGCAGCATCTCTACCGCTGTGCCACATGCTGCCCTGACATATTAATAG
Organism: Malacoraja senta; assembly: GCA_038087875.1. Classification (NCBI taxonomy): domain Eukaryota; kingdom Metazoa; phylum Chordata; class Chondrichthyes; order Rajiformes; family Rajidae; genus Malacoraja; species Malacoraja senta. The sequence continues at coordinate 51,658,184 of CM075981.1, forward strand.
TCAGGTGGACATATTAATAGACAAAGCAGTTCAATACATTGGGGAGATAATACTAGTACATGTTTTAACACGGATCACAAATTAATTAAATAATTATCAGATTAATTTCTGAATATGTAAGCTTGATAAATTGGATGTTAGAATGTTTTATTTTACCATCATTATTGTTGCTATTTGGACAACATTTGCGTGTGAATTGGTTTTAATCTTTTAGATATTAGCACTCTACAGAGTCAAATTAATGATTGCATTTAAAGTTCACACTGCACTTCATGTGTTTTAGTCTTGTGTCTTATGTTCACTGAAAGCTGATTAAAAGATACCAGTACACAGAACAATAGAGCACAAGAGCAGTCCCTTTGGCCCACAATGTCTATGCCGAACATGCTGCCAAGCCCATCACTTATCTACCTGCACATAACCCATATCCCTCTCTTCCCTGCATATTCATATACCTACTCAAAAATCTTTTAAATACCACTAAAGTATCTGCTTCAACCACCACCCCGGCAGCACGTTCCAGCCACTCACTACTCCGTAAAAAAATGTGCCCAGCTTATCTTCTTTAGACGTTGCCCCTCTCACCTTCCAACTTTGCCCTCATGAATTTGATTTTGCCATCCTTGCAAAAAGATCCTTACTGTCTATCCTGTCTGTGCCTCTCATCATTTTATATACTTCCATCGGGTCTTCCTGCAACCTCCGGCTTTCCAGAGAAAGCAATCCAAGTCTGTCCAACCTCTTCCTGTAGCTTCTTCTTGTCGAGTCCACACATAAGATTAGAAGGTGTTCAGCCAGAGCTGAACACACATCTCGGCATCTGCTTGCAATGGTGTTTGTCCAGAGGAGGACAAAGGGCTTAATTAGGAAAGGGAAAATAGATTATGAAAGGAAACTGGCAGGGAACATAAAAACTGACTGCAAAAGTTTTTATAGATATGTGAAGAGAAAGAGATTAGTTAAAACAAATGTAGGTCCCTTGCAGTCAGAAACAGGTGAATTGATCATGGGGAACAAGGATATGGCGGACCAATTGAATAACTACTTTGGTTCCGTCTTCACTAAGGAAGACATAAATAATCTGCCGGAAATAGCAGGGGGCCGCGGGTCAAAGGAGATGGAGGAACTGAGTGAAATCCAGGTTAGTCGGGAAGTGGTGTTGGGTAAATTGAATGGATTAAAGGCCGATAAATCACCAGGGCCAGATAGGCTGCATCCCAGAGTACTTAAGGAAGTAGCTCCAGAAATAGTGGATGCATTAGTGATAATTTTTCAAAACTCTTTAGATTCTGGAGTAGTTCCTGAGGATTGGAGGGTAGCAAACGTAACCCCACTTTTTAAGAAGGGAGGGAGAGAGAAAACGGGGAATTACAGACCAGTTAGTCTAACATCGGTAGTGGGGAAACTGCTAGAGTCAGTTATTAAAGATGGGATAGCAGCACATTTGGAAAGTGGTGAAATCATTGGACAAAGTCAGCATGGATTTACGAAAGGTAAATCGTGTCTGACGAATCTTATAGAATTTTTCGAGGATGTAACTAGTAGAGTGGATTGGGGAGAACCAGTGGATGTGTTGTATCTGGACTTTCAGAAGGCTTTCGACAAGGTACCACATAAGAGATTAGGATACAAACTTAAATCACACGGTATTGGGGGTTCAGTATTGATGTGGATAGAGAACTGGCTGGCAAACAGGAAGCAAAGAGTAGGAGTAAACGGGTCCTTTTCACAATGGCAGGCAGTGACTAGTGGGGTACCGCAAGGCTCAGTGCTGGGACCCCAGCTATTTACAATTTATATTAATGATCTGGACGAGGGAATTGAAAGCAACATCTCCAAGTTTGCGGATGACACTAAGCTGGGGGGCAGTGTTAGCTGTGAGGAGGATGCTAGGAGACTGCAAGGTGACTTGGATAGGCTGGGTGAGTGGGTAAATGTTTGGCAGATGCAGTATAATGTGGATAAATGTGAGGTTATCCACTTTGGTGGCAAAAACGGGAAGGCAGACTATTATCTAAATGGTGGCCGATTAGGAAATGGGGAGATGCAGCGAGACCTGGGTGACATGGTACACCAGTCATTGAAAGTAGGCATGCAGGTGCAGCAGGCAGTGAAGAAAGCGAATGGTATGTTGGCCTTCATAGCAAGAGGATTTGAGTATAGGAGCAGGGAGGTTCTACTGCAGTTGTACAGGGTCTTGGTGAGACCACACCTGGAGTATTGCCTACAGTTTTGGTCTCCAAATCTGAGGAAGGACATTATAGCCATAGAGGGAGTGCAGAGAAGGTTCACCAGACTGATTCCTGGGATGTCAGTACTTTCATATGAGGAAAGACTGGATAGACTTGGCTTATACTCCCTAGAATTTAGGAGATTGAGAGGGGATCTTATAGAAACGTACAAAATTCTTATGGGGTTGGACAGGCTAGATGCAGGAAGATTGTTCCCGATGTTGGGGAAGTCCAGGACAAGGGGTCACAGCTTAAGGATAAGGGGGAAATCCTTTAAGACCGAGATGAGGAAAAACCTTTTCACACAGAGAGTGGTGAATCTCTGGAACTCTCTGCCACAGAGGGTAGTTGAGGCCAGTTCATTGGCTATATTTAAGAGGGAGTTAGATGTGGCCCTTGTGGCTAAAGGGATCAGGGGGTATGGAGAGAAGGCAGGTACGGGATACTAAGTTGGATGATCAGCCATGATCATATTGAATGGCGGTGCAGGCTCGAAGGGCCGAATGGCCTACTCCTGCACCTATTTTCTATGTATCTATGTATCTATGTCTTCCGCCTCTTGTGCGTGGTGGTGGAAGGTCCCACTTAGGAGATTAGTGGGCAAAATTAGGGCACATGGTATTGGGGGTAGAGTGCTGACATGGATAGAGAAGTGGTTGGCAGACAGGAAACAATGAGTAGGGATTAACGGGTCCCTTTCAGAATGGCAGGCAGGCAGTGACTACTGGGGTACCGCAAGGCTCAGTGCTGGGATCGCAGCTATTTACAATATAAATCAATGATTTGGATGAAGGGATTCAAAGTAACATTAGCAAATTTGCAGATGACATAAAGCTGGGTGGCAGTGTGAACTGTGAGGAGGATGCTATGAGAATGCAGGGTGACTTGGACAGGTTGGGGGAGTGGGCAGATGCATGGCAGATGAAGTTTAATGCGGATAAATGTGAGGTTATCCACTCTGGTAGCAAAAAACTGGAAGGCAGATTACTATCTAACTGGCGTCAAGTTGGGAAAAGGGGAAGTACAATGGGATCTGGGGGTCCTTGTACATCAGTCTATGAAAGTAAGCATGCAGGTACAGCAGGCAGTAAAGAAAGCGAATGGCATGTTGGCCTTTATAACAAGAGGAATCGAATATAGGAGTAAAGAGGTCCTTCTGCAGTTGTACAGAGCCCTAGTGAGACCACACCTGGAGTATTTTGTGCAGTTTTGGTCACCTAATTTGAGGAAGGACATTCTTGCTATTGAGGGAGTGCAGCGTAGGTTTACAAGGTTAATTCCCGGGATGGCGGGACTGTCATATGCTGAGAGAATGGAGCAGCTGGGCTTGTATACTCTGGAGTTTAGAAGGATGAGAGGCTATCTCATTGAAACAAATAAGATTGTTAAGGGCTTGGACACACTAGAGGCAGGAAACATGTTCCCGATGTTGGGGGAGTCCAGAACCAGGGGCCACAGTTTAAGAATAAGGAGTAAGCCATATAGAACGGAGACAAGGAAACACTTTTTCTCACAGAGAGTTGTGAGTCTGTGGAATTCTCTGCCTCAGAGGGCGGTGGAGGCAGGTTTCTGGATGCTTTCAAGAGAGAGCTAGATAGGGCTCATAAAAATAGCAGAGTCAGGGGATATGGGTAGAAGGCAGGAATGGGGTACTGATTGGGGATGATCAGCCATGATCACATTGAATGGCGGTGCTGGCTCGAAGAGCCGAATGGCCTATCCCTGCACCTATTGTCTATTGTCTATTGACAGCCTTCCTCGCAGTCAGCGGCCCCAGTAATCTTGGTGTCATCTGCAAACTTATTAATCAACCAGTTAAACATTTACATCTCAGTCATTTATATACAGCACAAACACCAGCATTCCAGGCACAGATCCCTATGGAACGCCACTGATCACAGACCTCAAGCAGGAATATTGTTACTCCACAACTCTCTATCATCGATCTATAAGCCAGTTCCATATGACCAAGTCACTATTAATAGACAATAAACAATAGACAATAGGTGCAGTACTAGGCCATTCGGCCCTTTGAGCCAGCACTGTCATTCAATGTGATCATGACTGATCATCCCCAATCAGTACCCCATTCCTGCCTTTTCACCATATCCCCTAACTCCGCTATCATTAAGTGCCCTATCTAGCTCTCTTGAAAGTATCCAGAGAACCGGCCTCCACCGCCCTCTGAGGCAGAGAATTCCACAGACTCACAACTCTCTGTGTGAAGAAGTGTTTCCTCGTCTCCGTTCTATATGGCTTACCCCTTATTCTTAAACTGTGGCCCCTGGTTCTGGACTCTTCCAACATCAGGAACATGTTTCCTGCCTCTAGCGTGTCCAAATCCTTAATAATCTTATATGTTTCAATAAGATTCCCTCTCATCCTTCTAAACTCCAGAGTATACGAGCCCAGCCCCTCCATTCTCTCAGCATATGACAGTCCCACCATCCCGGGAATTAACCTTATAAACCTATGCTGCACTCCCTCAATAGCAAGAATGTCCTTCCTCAAATTAGGAGGGATAATCCCATGCATCTTAATCTTCTGCATCAGCCGACCATGTGAGACATTATCAAATGTTTTACTGAAACCATGTACCACCTTACCCTCATCGATCACCTTTATCACCTCAAAAAACTTGATCAAGTTAGTAAGACACAACCTAGCATGTATAAAACAATGCTGACTATCCTATTTAATCCATTCTCTTCTAAATGGGAGTAAATCCTATCATAAAGAATCCTCTCCAATATTCTCCCTACCACTGATGTGATGCCTATAATTCCCTGGATTCTCTATTTCATTTCTTAAATAAAGGAACATCATTAGCTACTCTCCAGTCCTCCGAATCCTCGCCCTTGGCTAGAGAAGACGCAAAGATCTTTGTCAGCGCTCCTGCAAACTCCTCTCATGCTTCTCAGTATCTTAGGATAGATCGCATAAGGTCCTGGGAAATTATCCACCTCAATGCTCTTCCAGAGCTCCTACACTTGCTTCTTCTTACTCTCAAATGTCCTTGTATATTAGTATTCTCCACACCGATCTCAATGTCTTCCATATCCTTCGATCCTTGAGCATCAATTCCCTCCTTTATCCTTGAGCAGTCCTACCTTCTCCCTGGTTAGAAACATAGAAAAATAGGTGCAAGAGTAGGCCATTCGTCCCTTCGAGCCATTCAATATGATCATGGCTGATCATCTAAAATCAGTACCCCGTACCTGCTTTTTCCCCATATCCCTGGATTCCTTTAGCCCTAAGAGCTAAATCTAACTCTCTCTTGAAAACATCCAGTGAACTGCCTACTACCTTTCCTGACGGTCAACCATCTATTTCCTACAAAAAAGTGTTTTTGGAATGTGGCGCACAGTAAAGCCGGGATGCAATTTCAGTAAGATAGACACAAAATGCTGTTCAGCGGAACAGGCAGCATCTCTGGATGGAAGGAATTGGTAACGTTTTGGGTCGAGACCTTTCTTCAGTTTCCAAGTGGTCTCCCAGAAGCACACTTAAGGTAAACTACTATCTAGTTGATATGAGAGATTACCAGCGCACAAACTAGTATTACATTGTGTATAAATCAGGACATAAAAAAATATTCTGTTTATTGCATAAAAAACATTGGCTACAACATTTTCAATACCTCATTTAAAAAAAAAGTTTTTTTAACAAATTATTTATCTGGAGCAATTGTGCTTTCTTCCACTTTATAGATCTGGTGATTGTCTCCGTTTCCTGTCAGGTTTCCTAATCCATCCCTCCACCTTTCCTTGATCCATTGTGGGCTCCACTTTTCCTTGATCATTGTCTGTGTAATTCGTTATCACCTACCCCACAACCAACAATGGACCATTGTGGGCTCTGCCTTTCCTTGCTCATCGTTGCTTTTTGCATGTATTTAATTCACTTGTTCTATATCTCTTTATATCACCATCTATATCTCTTTTTTCCCTTTCCCCTGACTCTTAGTCTGAAGAAGGGTCTTGACCTGTAACGTCACCTATTCCTTTTCTCCAGAGATGCTGCCTGACCCGCTGACTTACTCCAGCTTTTAGTGTCTGTCCCATTTCTAGCATTTACCTTACAGCTGGTACAGCATTTTTCATTTTAAGTCCAATATGTAGTACTTTTTTTACAAGGCAAAAAAGTGTCGGTATGCATATAACAGTTCACAGGTTGCTATGTATAAGTATTAATTTACCTTTTATATTTTTTTGAGGTACAGGTACGTACCATCATGAAACATGCACTGCCAATGTCGCTGGAAATATCGCAGGCTGAGAAAGGGTGGAGATGAGGCCTTAAGGGCATATCCCACTTACGCGACTTTTTCGTCAACTGCTGGCTCCTGTCATAGGTCGTTACAGGTCGCCGAAAATTTTCAACATGTTGAAAATCCAACGGCGACCAGAACAAGGCACGACTCTTTGGGCGACTACTCACGACCATACAGGCTTCACCCCGCGACATGTCGCCAGGGTGTCGCCTGTATGGTCATGCGTAGTCTCCTCAGTCGCCCAAAGAGTCGTAGCGTCTTTCTGGTCGCCGCTGAATTTTCAACGTGTTGAAAATTTCGGCGACCTGCAACGACCTATGACAGGAGCCAGCAGTTGACGAAAAAGTCGCATAAGTGGGACAGGCCATTAAGACTTAACTCCTGGTCTGCTTTGGGCTGTGCTCTTGGACGTTCTATTAACTACAACGTGATGTTGCTGTGCCAACTCTGGATCGGATAGCAGCCGTAGACTAAATTAGTCTCCAAAGTGCTTTATTGTTTAAAAAAATGGAGTGTCCATTTGATTAAAGCAGCATTAAGGCCTCTCGTGTTCCTTCTTGATTTCCACGTTAAACATTTCCGTTTTCTTTGATGGATTAACCCATTTAAAATTGGATTTATTCACCATCCTGCTACAGAGAATGTGGCGTTTAGGGTCTTAAGAAGTGCATCTGATTATCAGAGGTGACGTTTATCATCCTTCTGACGGGAGTAAGCATTTAATGGGCACTTACATTGCAGAATAATTGGATGAGATAAAGTGAATGCATCCCTCTCCTGCGGCTTGCTGTTGATTGGGAGTTTTAATAGAATGGCTACTTCCATACTCAAAACAAATTATTCCCGAGAGGACTGAGAATAAACCTACTAAATATGGCACAGTTTGAAATTTTATTTGTAAATGGATTCATTTCACTTATTTTGTGGTAGCAGATGGATTTTCTATGTTTCTGTAGAATATTTAGTAGCAGCAAAACCACCTGGAACGTTGAAGTGAAAAGTTCACTTGAGCCAATGCCCTGGAACACATTTATATTATATGCAGATATGAGCAAAGGTGAAGAGTAAATCCCCTCGTTTAGTGTTCATAAAACGTGTACATTGATAACTATAGTCAGTAATGAAACCGTGCATTAGGGAGGTGCAATATCTCCCTTGACTCCAAATGGAACTGCAATATAAAATATCTGCAGCTCCAAGTGCTGAACTTTGAGGTCTAGACCTCTCCCACTACAGTTGTGCAAAAGTCACTGTGTCAAATTAACTCCAGTTATTAACTAGAGTACCTTTAATAGATTCATTAAATTAATCTGTCTGACAGATTGAGTGAATCATATGGATTTGATTAACTGCTGTATCTCCTCCACCATCCCCTCCTCCATTCTGCTAGCTTTAGAGGCTTTAATTCACCAATGCTCTGGAGAGGAGGTAATGAAGAGAAATGTGGGATTGATTTCAATCAAGCAAAGCCAGTTACTCAAGAAGCAAACCTACCATTGTTTTGCTGTGATAGAAACAAAATAAGGATAAGTAGGTACTTGCTGAGGACAAGCCATTGAACCCATCTAATCATTCCTCGTGCACAAAGTCTGCACAGATTGCTCTTTTGTGGGTTACAATAGACAAACTTCCTTATAATGCCAGAGACTCGGCTAGGATCCTGATATTGGGTGGTTTATTTTTTTTCTTCTTTTTTTTTTAAAATATTATATTTATTAGAAGTAATGTACATTACAGTGATATAAGCCAAAAATAACATAATACATTTCCTGTACCACTTCTTGTTTTAAACTTTAAGAAGGAGAAGAATAGAGAAAGTTAGATAAGATAGTAAGTGCGTGAAAGAGTGATCAGGAAAAACCCGTAGAAACCCGTAGATATTGGGTGTTTTCTGAGTGTGCATTCTCTCCGTGACCGCATGGGTTTCCTCCAGCTGTTCCGGTTTCCTCCTACATCCCAGAAACATGTGATTTGTAGGTTAATTTGACTCTATAAATTGCACTAGTGTGCAGGGAGTGGATGCAAAAGTGGGATAAAATAGAACTAGAGTGAATGGGAGATCGATGGTCGGCATGCACTCAGTGGGCCGAAAAGGCGTGTTCCCGTGATGTATCTTTCAATCAATTTTTTTTAAATTTCAAGTTTATATAAAACTTTCCAAATCTTTCTACTGGTAGGGGCTTGCAGAACATACGATACAATAAAACTTTATTTATCCCAGGATGGAAATTGATCTGCGAACAGTCATAAAAACACAAAATACATGAAACATGAAATTAAAGCGATGAGTGGAAAGGATTGGGGATGGACAAAGATTGGGGAGGGGGAAGTCAGTCTCAGTCTCAGTCTACCCCATGACTGAAGGGGGAGGAGTTGTACAGTTTGATAGCCACAGGGAAGAAGGATCTCCTGTGGCGTTTTGTCCTGCCGCTTGGTGGAAATGCATCTCGGTGGAACATTGGTGGCTCATTGATAAATCCTTAGAATTATCCACATAATTATTTTACCTTATAAATAGTGATGATTTTCCTATGTTACAGCAATGCACAATGTGGTTTGGGCTTTGTAAAGTCCCTGCCTGATCAAATAACTTAACATGTTGGTAGATTGTTGCTTTTTTTGATGCACCATTTTCATGGTCTCAATAATTCAAAACCCATCACGTCCCTACAGTTTTCAGTTAGCTCCATCATAATCATCAATGTTTGGTCTAAAAATTCCAATGGTCCATGGACAGACAATTCTTCATGGGCTACGGATGTGACCTTCACTCTCTGTTAAACTTGGTGATTTTCGCGGTGTTGCTTTTGCCATTAGGTTTGGTGGAAGAGATTGAAGAATGAAAATTAGGCAAAGCTCCTGCCCCTAAAACGCAAATCAGTATCTAGTTGGAATTGGGATCATGCCAGGATCAAGGCTGACCATTGCACACAAATGGTTATATCTTTACCGATCTTTATTGTCAAGGCTCATTCAGGAAAAATAGGCTTTGACTAGACAGCACACAGAATCCATCAAGAAGGAAATGTTACTGACTGATAAATTGAGCAAAGAAAATATATAGGTGCTGATCAATACAGCAATAAATGCTTTATCCACACATCAGCTTGACACGTCTCTGAATCAATGTGAGCAAAATAAATCTTTTCATCTCAAATTCTGCTGGAGGCTTGTTAATCTTAGATTCATGTTTTCTAGTATTATAGCAAGTGTTTGACTTTTTTTGTAGAACAGTTTTAGCCAAGGTCCAATAAAGGAATGTTTTCCTTCTGCAAACTGGTGAGTCAATTGTCTGCCCCAACTGACAAATATCTTATCTCCCATTACAATATTTCTGATATGTAACATTAAACAAACATATTTATAATATAGAATGTTAAGTATCTTTGATGTATTGATGTGAAGGATCTAGTTTACAATTTTAGAATTGTACAATTTACAATTTTAGAATTGTACAATTACAAATTTACATCCACCTGGGGCGCCGTCGAGTATGGCTGCCCTGCCAGCAGCTGTTAGTTTTTTCACCCTTTTTTTATTTTTAGTTAGTTGAAAGTGTTTGTTTTGGAGGTCTTTAGTCTTTTTATGTGGGGGGTGGGGGGTGGGGTTAGGGGGAAACTATTTTCTCAGTACCTATCTGGTCGGAGTTGCGGCTTTTCTCCGAGCCGGATCTTCGCCCCTTCCTCGCGGCCTACGGGCAGACTGGAGCGGCGTTTTCCTGCCGGGACCGGCCAGGACTTCAGCTTCGGCGGCGGCACAGCGCTGAAGTACCATCGCGGAGTGGGCGATGCCTAACCCGGGTCACCGTGCAGTAAGCTCCGGAGTGCTGTGACAGCCGGCACCAACATCGCGAAGCTGCGGTCTGTGGTCTGCGGAGCTTCCAGCCACCGGCGGCGCTGAGCTTGGAACACCGCGGAGCCTGGGATCTCACGACGAGGTCGCCAGAGTCGGAGCATCGACCAGCGCAGCTCGTGGACTTCGGGAGCCGCGGTCTACTGGGAGGAGGCGGCCGCTCCAGACACTCCGGGCCGCTGAGAGTGTTCACCCGACGCCGGAGCTTCATCATCCGGCGAGAGGGCCTGAGGCATCGGGCTGCCGTATCGGCGACTGCAGAGGCCTCAATAGGCCCCGACTATGGGTGAACTGGGGATGGGACTGGACTTTGCTGCCTTCCCCCACAGTGGGTACCATTGTGCGGGGATGTTTTAATGTTGTTAAATTCTTTGATGTTATCTTTATTTGTGTGCTGCATGGCAAGTCAAATTTCACTACACCAATTGGTGTATGTGACAATAAATGTCTATCTATCTATCTATCTATCTATCTTAGCAGGTTGGGGAAAGGAAGAGTCAAAATGTCAAACATTTTTAGTATGGTGACTTTATAATGATGAATACCTAAAGTGCTACTTACACTACTTACACAAGTAGGTGAGTCTACTTACACTACTTTTTAAGATTGATGAAAGTACCACAGAGACCTTGCCTGTATTTCTGTTCATAATGCCATGTGTTATTTTATATCACCATCAGAGAACAGAGGGGGCCTTTTGCGACATCTCACTCAAAAGATTATAGCTATGCCAATAAGGCACACACTGAATACTGGAATTTGTTTTCAGGCCCCTGATCAAATGTACAATCTTTTTTAGTTTAGTTTTGGTTTTAGAGATACGGCCCTTCAGCCCACCAAGGCCATGCTGACCACCTTTCCGCGTATGTTAACACTATCCTACACACTAGGGCCAATTTACAATTTTCGACCGGAGCCAATTAACCTACAAACCTGCACGTCTTTCGAATGTTGGAGGAAACCGGAGCACCCAGGGTAAACCCACGTGGGATGAGATGTTAGGATGGGAGTCTGCTGGCTGCTATTGTGAGAGACCACAGCGAACACTGGTAGAGGCAAGAAGGCAGGTGAGACAAAAGAGACCCACAGACCCGCCTTCGTGAAGGAAAACATTTTCAAGGCTGGCTGCAGATGTATATGCTAACTGCTGGCCTTACAGCACCAGGGACCCGAGTTCAGTCCTGCCTACACATGTTGTCTGCACAGAGTTTGTAAGTTCTCCCCGTGACCGCGTGGGTTTTCTCAGAGACCTTCGGTTTCCTCCCACACTGCAAAGGCTTACAGGTTTGTCGATTAATTGGCTCGGTATAAATGCAAACTGTCCCTAGTGTGTAGGATAGTGTCGCTATCTTGAGAACGTACAAACTCCGTGCAGGCAGCTCGGAGTTGTCAGGATCAGGATCAAACCCAGATCTCTGGCGCTCTACCGCTGCGCCACCGTGCCGCCCACTGTGCCCGCTGTTAACTTAAGCTTTGTTACCACTGAGCTATGACTAATACCTGATTCTTTTTTTATTTTGTCATTTTGGACAAAATTGCAGCTTCAATCCATTGCATCTAGTCAGCCAGACGAACGAAAATAGTAAGTAAGTAAATAAGTAAGTAAGTAAGTTTATTGGCCAAGTATTCACATACAAGGAATTTGCCTTGGTGCTCCGCCCACAAGTAACAACATGACATACAGTGACAGTTACGAATGACTCAGAAAACACTAAACATTAATAATAATAAGACATTAATGATAAAACACCATTGATCAAGCATGTGAACCAACAAAATACCAGATCAAAGGGAGGCTACAGATATTTGGCTGTTGAGTAGAGCAACTACTCATGGATAAAAACTGTTTTTATGTCTGGCTGTGGCAGCTTTGACAGTCCGGAGTCGCCTTCCAGAGGGAAGTGATTCAAAGAGTTTGTGGCCAGGGTGAGAGGGGTCAGAGATGATCTTGCCCGCTCGCTTCCTGGCCCTTGCAGTGTACAGTTCATCAATGGAGGGAAGGTTGCATCCAATAATCTTCTCTGCTGAACGGACGATTCGCTGCAGCCTCCAGGTGTCATGCTTGGTGGCTGAGCCAAACCAGACCATGATGGAGAAGGTGAGAACAGACTCTACGATGGCCGTATAGAATTGGACCATCATTGCCTGTGGCAGATTGTGCTTCCTCAGCTGCCGCAGGAAGTACATCCTCTGTTGTGCCTTTTTGACTGTGGAGTCGATGGTAGCGCCCCACTTAAGGTCCTTGGAGATGATGGTTCCCAGGAACTTAAAAGACTCCACAGATGTAACTTGGTGTTGTTGATGGTGAGTGGGGTGAGGGGAGTGGGAGCTCTCCTAAAGTCTACAATCAATTCCACTGTCTTAAGAGCATTGAGCTCTAGGTTGTTGCGATGGCACCAGGACGCCAGCTGTGACACTTCCTGGCTGTAGGCAGATTCCTCCCCATCCTGGATCAGTCCAATCAGGGTTGTGTCGTCCGCAAACATGAGAAGCTTGACAGAGGTGTCTGTGGAGGTGCAGTCGTTGGTGTAGAGAGAGTAGTACGCAGCCTTGCGGTGCTCCTATGCTGAGGGTTTGCGGGTCCGAGATGTGCTTTCCCAGCCTCACATGCTGTTTCCTGTCTGTCAGGAAGTTGGGGTTCCCTGACAAAGGGGTTCAGGCACAGTCAACTTGGAAAGTTTTGAATGTAGTAGCTCTGGCACAATGGTGTTGAATGCAGAGCTAAAATCAACAAACAGGATCCTCGCATAGGTCCCCTGGCGGTCTAGGTGCTGTAGGATGAAGTGCAGGCCCAGGTTGACTGCATCATCCACAGATCTATTGGCGCGATATGCAAACTGCAGAGGGTCCAGCAGGTATGAGAGGTGACTGGAGGTATTTTGAGAGGTATTTAATTATCTGCGAGCGAAGAATAACGCAATGAAAGACCTCACATGAAGGCCTGTTGCAGGCGTGGATCAACCTGTGGGTCCTGCCGCACAAAATAGTTACTCACATTAGCAACATGGGCACAAAATGCTGGAGTACCTCAGCGGGACAGGCAGCGTCTCTGGAAAGAAGGAATGGGTAACATTTCAGGTCGAGACTCTTATTCAGACCCTTCTCCAGTCTGAAGAAGGATCTCGACCCGAAACGTCAGCCATTCCTTCTATCCAGAGATGCTGCCTGTCCCGCTGAGTTCCTCCAGCATTTTGTGTCTAGCTTCGAAACCGGCATCTGCAGTTCTTTCCTACACATATTCACATTAGCTAGTCTAGCTGACACCCGACTGAAGGGAGTTGTGGATATAGTGATTACCACAAGCATTCTGCATCTGTGGTGTTTAATTTGCTCTATGCATTTTGGCTCGGTCAACAGGCTAATTATTTATTCAGAAGTAATTTTGTAATGTTTACATCAATTGAGTAGGAGTTAGCTTTTGTTTGGGTTTGTAAATTTGCTTCTGGGTATTAACATTTTTTTTTGTTAAAGGCTTATTTGGCAGCAGTTATCTAGGTTCTTAAGAACTCATTTAATTGCTGGAATATATTCATTTTGTCCATTTAAATTTAGTTTTAATGTATTGGAGGGAGAAAGTTGATGAGCCAGAGATGGCGTTTCCAGTACCCTGTAGTCTGACATTATGTCAAGTGGAAATGCATGGGAGGAAGAGCAAAAACCATTAATGCAAAGGTTCAGGGGCATAGAAGACAGTTATATAGCTTTTGAGTAGAGCAGGTATGCTATTATTGTGGAACCGATTACTTGTTTCTCAGAAGGTAGACAAAAATGCTGGAGAAACTCAACGGGTGAGGCAGCATCTATGGAGTGAAGGAAATAGGCAACGTTGCCTATTTCCTTCGCTCCATAGATGCTGCCTCACCCGCTGAGTTTCTCCAGCATTTTTGTCTGCCTTCGATTTTCCAGCATCTGCAGTTCCTTCTTAAACACTTGTTTCTCAGAGTTTCCTACTTGAGTTATGGTGGGGAAATTCATCTATTTGCATTTTGTGCAACAAAGCTGCAGCCCCACAAGGTGTGAATTACAATGCCACAGCGTGTGAGAAACCAGCTTTTCTCCCTGCTGTGCGTGATCGCTATCTTGTTTTAACTCTTGGAATAAGGCCTGCAGTGATAGAGTAAGATCTACTTGGCGTTGGCAGTGAAACAAGACTGTTGCATTAGTAGAAGTCATTTGCATTCCTCCTCCTTGCCTTTCATAGTGTGTTTCATTTGCATTAGAACTTTGCTTTGTTGACACTTCGACAGTGGATGTTATTGTGCCGGTGCCAATGCTTGTGAAAGATGCTCCTTATGCATTTGCTGCCTCTGTAGCTCCAGTCTCCTTAGCTTGTGCCACTGATACCACTGCAAGCACTCAATGCCATTCATAGGACAGATAGCTCATACAATACCACATTGGCAAAAATTTCTTCAGGGTTTTCTCATGATCAGCTGCCATCCTATTGTTGAAAATGTCTTTACACTTGGAGCAGGTTTGTATATACAATGGCCAATTATCCTATTTACAACAGGCACCAGAGGAGGTCACGGGACTAGTGAGAGCATATATAATTTAATAACCTTGTTGCACCTTTGGCTTTGGTGCACCTAAAATTCCTGTGGCCGACAACAATGTAAGGTGATGAAAACAAGGCACATCAAAATCCAGAAAGGCTGGTTTTGCTATACTGCTGGCTATTGCATTTGTTAATGACTGACCTGAGACTAGAAGTCTTAAGCCCCTGTCCCACTTACGTGTCCTTGGCACGCTAATTACGCGACCTCGTGGTCGCGTTGAGGCCGACGGTCCCGCGCGACTTCATGCGCCCGCACAGCCATCTGGAACGCGTTACGTCATTTGAAGATGGACACAAAATGCTGGAGTAACTCAGCAGGACCGGCAGCATCTCTGGAGAGAAGCAATGGGTGACGTTTCGTGTTGAGATTCTTCTTCAGTCTGAAAGAAGGGACTTGACCCGAAACGTCACCCATTGCTTCTCACCAAAGATGCTGCCGGTCCCGCTGAGTTACTCCTGCATTTTGTGTCTATCTTCAATTTTCTTGGGAGTAGAAGTGGGGGCGGATCTGGACCGCAACGGCCGTGAGCCCCAGGCCGAGTTTGACGATCGCTTGCCTGCTTCTGCTGCTGTTGGAGGTGAGACGTTGCGTTGCGCCTGGGTCTTGGGCCTGTCCCACTTTGGCCATCAGTTACGCGACAGGCTGTTGGCGCGCGAAGATTTAGTTCGCTACAAAATTTCGGAGGGCCGCGCGATACCGCGCACAACCCCATACCCCTCCGCGCTTCTCAGTGGGACCGGCCCCGCGCGGCCACACGATGCCCGTGCGCCTCAATGCGACGACGAGGTCATGTAATATGCGTGCCAAGGACACGTAAGTGGGACAGGCCCTTTACTGCACTTGCCAGATATTCCTGCCAGTGTATTGTCTGCTGCACCACACCCTATGCAGAAAAAACAGCAAGTTGACATAAATATCTGTAACAGTGTAAATTTAGACTGGTTTAGGGGTCAGATCGAACATGGTTGAGATGCTCAGGCAGGTTGCAGCTGCTAGGCTCATGACCAAATTTTATTTTTGGGGCAGTTTTACAATTTAAATTTGGAAGGAATTGAACATTCACCGGCTGCATTAGAATTTAGGCTTTGGTTCATTTAACTCCTGGGGTTCTTTTAAAACTCACAGATCTAATTTCCATCTGTTTACATGGTTAGTTAGTTAGTTGGTTTAGTTTTTGTCACGTGTGTCGAGGTACAGTGAAAAACTTTTGTTGCGTGCTAACCAGTCAGCAGAAAGACAATACATGATTACAATCGAGCCATTTACAGTGTACAGATACATGATAAGTGAATAGCGTTTAGTGCAAGGTAAAGCCAGCAAAGCCCGATCAAGGATAGTCCGAGGGTCACCAAAGAGGTAGATAGTAGTTCAGGACTGCCCTCTGGTTGTGGTAGGAAGATTCAGTTGCCTGATAACAGCTGGGAAGAAATTATTCCTGAATCCAGAGGTGTGCGTTTTCACATTTCTATACCTTTTGGCTGATGGGAGAGGGGAGAAGAGGGAGTAGTCAGGGTGCGACTTGACCTTGATTATGCTGCTGGCCATGCCGAGGCAGTGTGAGGTATAAATGGAGTCAATGGAAGGGAGATTGGTTTGTCTGATGGTCTGGGCTGCGTCCACAATTTCTTGCGGACTTGGATGGAGCTGTTCCCAAACCAAGCTGTGATGCATCTTGATAAAATGCATTTTATGGTGCATCTGTAGAAGACAATTAGATGCTGGGTCTGTCCTGTGGGGATCTTGTAACCAGGAAGGGTGAGCGTAAATCTGTTATGAAGAAAGTCTTTGCTTTTTTCCTTGAAGGACCACTGATTTAAAATTGAGACCTGACAGGCTCATTGAAGCAAAGATGCTGCCACCTGTTGGTGCAGCTCAGCGGAGAAGGTAAAAAGCAGCAACTGCCAATTCCTGCCATTTCCATGACAAATAAGTAATCTGTCAATTTTAACAGTGTGTTGTAAGCAAGTAGATGTGCAATGACCTTTGACCCAGCCCAACATATGATATGTGTAGGAAAGAACTGCAGGTGCTGGTTTATACCGAAGATAGACAGAAAATGCTGGAGTAACTCAGCGGGACAGGCAGCATCTCTGGAGGGAAGGAATGGGTGATGTTTTGGGTCGAGACCCTTCTTCAGACGGAGAGTCTGGGGAAATCGAAATGGATTCCTTTTACATTTTTCATTCTGAAAAAAGTGAATACTTTTCTGACATGTCCTATTTCTGCTGAGTGCTAACACAACAAATGCAATATTCAGAATACAATGAAAAGGATCCTTTTGCTTTTATTCATTTAATGAATTACCTGACAGCACGATGAATGCCAATTGCCCAACAGACTAATTAAATTAAACCTCCATGTTTCACACAGATTAATTTAAGATATAATCAAATATTTCAATGTTTTGACCCGTAGCTGGGACATATTAATTAACTTCTAATTTTAGAGCAAAATATTCTAAAGGTAAGAACTTGGTGAGGAAGTTTTCAATTTCTTGGTTTAAGACTACTGACTATAATCCAAGTAAACGAGGTTTGTGATTATTAATCCGGAGACATGGACCAATGCAGCAGGAAATGTTCAAAACCTCCAGTGACACACTTGAACATTTGAATATAGTTTAAAATTAATCTGGAGATTAAAGCAATGGAGAGTAAAAGTAACAATGAAAATCTGGGCTGCTTTAATGTCTAGTTGGTTCACTAATGTCTTCTAGTAAAGACATGTTTGTACGTGATCAGTTTGGTTTATTTGCAATTTCAGTTACCTAGCAACTGTTCTGCAAAGTAGCCTGCTAGCAACTCTGTTCTGCCACTTGAGAGGTTGCTCATCACCATCTCCTCAAAGCAAATGAGGAACGGGGAATAAATATCAGCATTACTGGTGTTACCCCCTCTTCCCAAGTGTAAAAAATATGGTTTTGAGAAAGCCCACATGCAGCGACATCAGTAGTCTAGCAGGAGGATCCGGTGTGGGGGAGGGGGGTGTGGGGGCGGGGGGAAAACAATGGATAATGGGGACCCGGCGTGTGGGGGGGGGGGGGCGCTGTGAGGGAGGGGTGTAGTGGAGGGGCGCTTAGTCAGCGCCTTTCTGTGGCGACTTTTGCCTACCCTGGGTATGCAAGCAAAGAATTTCACTGTGACTTGTCACATGTGACAATAAAGTATTAATTCAGGAGTGGAGAGTGGTGGTTATAGTGCTTGATTTAATCTTATGCACCATCTTCCATTCTGCACTTTTCTGAGAAAATTGGACCGCTTTTATTGGGAGACAATATTGTGGTTAATTTATCCTCATTCCTTAATTCTGTTTTCTGAGTAAATTGAGTTTTGTTTGGTGCCCAGTCTCACCTCGAGAAATATGACAATTTAAATATTCTCTATTGATTCTCTAGCACTATCTTAAAGTTAGTTAACCTTAAACCAAGTGGGTATCAAAAAAAATGACATTTAGTAGTGCTGGTGATCTGTTGCTTAGAAGAAAAAAGCTCATAATCCTTAATAGATACTTTCCACAGAAAGCATCTTCACTTTTCATTCTTTGTGGATATATATTTATGTGGAACCCCTTGAATATATTTGTTAAATGCCTCCCATTGCCCTGAGACTTATTTACCATCAGTTAGTTGTACCTAGTCCATGCTTGCCAAAATATTCTGACTCTGTTCAAATTGGCCATGCCCCAATTTTGAATCTTTACTACTATTTGGTCATGGTCTTTTACAATAGTTATGCTAAATCTATTTGATTTATGATCAGGCCCACAAGAGTGCTCTCCCTGACTGACATTCTTGCTTCTGCGCAGGTTCATTCAATATTAGAACTTTGCCCAGTCCCTCATTCATTGGGATTGCTACTTACTGAATCTTGTCTTGAATATGGTTTTAGAAACTCTGTGTCCTCTATATCTTTTACACTGAGCATACCCAGTTAATATTATGGTGGTTGAAATCTGCAACTCTTACTATTTTAGAACATAGCACTTGTTAGATACTTGGAGGTCTCTGGTACCCAACCCAGTGTAATTATCCCATTTTCTTCTTTAGTCCAATCCATGCAGCCCCATTTAAAATCTTTTTATTCCATGATATCAATTAATTGTTTATTTAACCACTCTCTCAATCCCTCTCCTTTTCTATCCACTCTTCTATCTTATTTGTAGCTCTACAAGCAGGAATGTTAAACTGCCAGACCTTTCCTCTTTGAGCCGTGTTTTCAAAATATCTGCATAGAAAAGTCATTCAGACCATCAAGTCTATACCAGTTCTTGGAGCATTTTAAGGCAGTCCCTTAGTCATAGAGTGAAGCAGTGTGGAAACAGGCCTTTCAGCCCAACTTGCCCACACTGGCCAACATTTCCCAGCAATACTTGTCCTACCTGCCCACGTTTGGCCCATATCCCTCCAAACCTGTCCTATCCATGTACATGTCTATCTGTTTCTTACCACCTTCTCACCACTTATTTTTCTGTAAGCTATTGTCTCCCACACTCCCCACCAGTTCTCCTCCTATCACCTGCACCAGGGGGTGATTTACAGTAGACATTGAACCTACCAGCTGAACTTTGGGAAGATACGGAGCACCAGGGGGAAAGTGCAGGCTCCACACCTACAGTGTCAGAGGTCATGATTGAGCCTGGGTCACGGGAGCTGAGAGATAACATCATGACCTGCTAGACTACTGTGCCACCCTGCCATGGTTCCACAGAAAGTCTTCTGGCCCACCACTCCAATTGTGAAAAGCTCTGTGGAGCAACAAGTCATTTATGAGATATGTACTGAGATATGCGCTGCTTAATGTAAACCAGGTTGAATTGGATAACGCAAGATGAAACTGTAACGATAACATTGCTGCTCGAAGCCGACCTGACATCGAAATCTCAACAACGAGACTCAGCTTATCTCCTCTTCTAGCTGCCATGGTTGGTTAACATTTGAAACAGATGAAACAAATTCCAGTGCCACTTTCATTCATTTCAGAGTATACCAGTAGAATCTGTGCAAACAAGAATAGGGTGGAGTGGAATTAGCTTTTCATCTTTGTCATTGTTTGAGTAATTTCCCAAAGACATCCCTGTCATCATTTAACAACCATCTGGGATAAGCAATTGTAGAGAAAATGTTGACACCTTGGACTTCCAGTATGGAAAGAGTTAGCAGAATATTTTATTTTTACATCTTTGATTTAATGAAACTGATGCAGTTTACATTTGAGACTTTTATCTCTGTACATTAAAAAAAATTGATAATCTCATGTAGGATTTGCCCTTTGGATAAGCTATGAACAACATTGTTATTACTCATAGACGTTCCACAAACTTTCTCACATTTTGGAATAGAGTGATCTGAGTTAAACCTGAGCAAATGGAACTAGCAGAGGTGGCCATCTTGGCTCAGCATGGATGAGTTGGGGCTGAAGGGCCTGTTTCTGTATTCTGACTATAATAGAAGTGTGCCTTCCTGCTGGGTGTATTCTCACCTAAATTCACTCATTCTGAATTCAGGTCCCTCCACTCCCACCCTCCTCCCCAGGCAACACCTTTTCCAGCTCCTGTACTCACACTTTTAGTGTTATCTGCTACATGAGCCTCCCTGTCTTTTTTTTCTCATCGTACACTCAGGGAAATATAAGAAATACAATGAATAGGCCATTCTGCCCCTTCAGTTGCTCTGGCATTCGACAAGGGCATGACTGATCTTCAATCTCAACAGCCTTTTTGTGTCCCTTATCCCTTGTGTCATTCCATTGAGTCTCCACAGCTCTCCCTTGAAGAGAATTCCAAAGATTCCTTTTTAATGATGAAGCATTTTCATTATACGTTGAGATTAATTCATGCTCTGGATATAAATGTGGGGTGCAGTAGATCAGTGTGGCTGATTACTTCTGAGTGAAGATAGGGGGTGTTTGGCTTTGTGAAGTAGAGAGATCAGCCGGCTGAAGCAGAAAGCCTGCTGGGAGCTAGAGTTCAGGGGGAGCCTCTGACTGGACCTGTGTCTGCATCATAAACATTGGGCCACAGTCATTTGATACAGAGTTGGGACTGTCATCCTATCTACAACAAAATATATTGGTGCATTCAGTTGAGGTCTATCATTGGTTTGCCAACCTTCCTATATTGATTTGGGAATCTCTCAGAGTTGATCAACTAGGATTTGCTCTGAGCAAACTGCAAGGGAAGTATTTTGTACACATGATAGTTTCATGTTTCCAACAGCTGTTGTCTTACTGTCTGGCTGTTCATCATCGTTCTTTCCTCTAGTCTTCGAACCCCTAGCCAGCTTTATATAAATGCCTGGCCTCTTCAAAATGCTGCCCCTTTGGCCCATCACATACAACAGGAAAGATGACCCTGCGGGCAAAAGCTGCCTTAGTTGCTTTCTGAGAATTTCCACAACAAGACTCAGCTTATCTCCTCTTCTAGCTGCCATGATTGGTTAGCATTTGAGACAGATGAAACAAATTCCAGTGCCACTTTCACTCATTTCGGAGTATACAAGTAGAATCCGTGCAAACAAGAACAGGGTGGAGTGGAATACAGACTGTCAATTCCTTACATTAAGTCAAGTCAAGTCGTCACATTTATTTATATAGCACATTTAAAAAACAACTCTCGTTGGCCAAAGTGCTTTACATTTGTTATAAGAATAGTATAAACAAACAAACTACATACATATATACATATAGCCCTCGCTCAGAGGATGTCAAGAAAGGCTTGGGAGTACAGATAAGTTTTTAGTCTAGACTTAAAGGAGTCGACGGAGTGGGCAGTTCTGATGGGAGGAGGGATACTGTTCCACAGTCTAGGAGCTGCAACCGCAAAGGCGTGGTCGCCCCTGAGCTTATGCCTGGACCGCGGGATATTCAGCAACCCCAAGTCGGACGATCTGAGGTACCTGGAGGTGGAGTGGTGGGTGAGAAGACTTTTAATGTAGGTGGGGGCAAGCCCATTGAGGGCTATGTAGACATAGAGGAGGATCTTGAAATTTATTCGGAACCGCACAGGGAGCCAGTGGAGAGAGGCCAGGATCGGGGTGATGTGGCCCCCTTTTCGGGTGCCCGTCAGGAGTCTCGCTGCGGCGTTTTGGACCAGTTGCCAAGTCTCTTTGCCTCATTAACCAAGTCTCTTTGCATCATTAGCTTTTCATCTTTGTCATTGTTTGAGTAATTTTCCCAAAGACATCCCTGTTATCATTTGGCAACCATCTGGGATAAGCAATTGTAGAGGGCATTCTGACAGCTTGGACTTCCAGTATGGAATGGGTTAACTGAATATTTTATTTTTACATCTTCGATTTAATAAAACTGATGCAGTTTACATTTGAGACTTTTATCTCGGTACATTAAAAAATATATTTGATAATCTCATGTAGGATTTGCCCTTTGGATATGCCATGAACAACATAGTTATTATTCATAGACATTTCACAAACTTTCTCATCTTTTTGGAATTAATTGATGAAGATCAGACATGGTACAACAGTTCTCCTTTTTACTCTATGAGTGTCTCACATTTCAAAAGAATGGAGTTTTCACAAGTATCTTGGGGATAAAGGTCAATTAATATTTTTCTTTAACTTGTAAGGCCTTTTAATGAAGCTTGAAAATGTGTACCACCAGACTCGGGGACAGCTTCTTCATCTCTGTTAGCAGGCTTCTGATGCGTTACAATGCTGAGAATCTGCCCAACATGCGCCTGAAGTCCCGCAAACCCTTCTGGTCTTCCGTTAAATCCCTGGAAGACTTTGACTCCCAGACTGAGTGGCGCAGAGCCTGGAAAGATGCCAACACCAACAACGGAGAGGTCATCACAGACCCCACAGTGAAACCACCGGGTTTTGACCACCATCGCAAGCAATGGCTAACCCTGAACAGAACCCGCACCCTCCATGCAAGAACAGCCCATCACCTGCATAAGTGGGGGATGATAGACAGCCCTGCTTGCGACTGCGGACATCCAGACCAGACCATCCCACACATCGTGAATGACTAGGAGGAGGAGGAGGAGGAGGAGGGGGAGGAGGAGGAGGTGGTTATAGCATAAATCTAACATGGCTGATTGACAAATCTAAAAGTGTAGATTTAAAATGAGAAGGTTGCGTTTAAGATGTTTTGCAGTGATACTACCTCAGATGGTTCGAGAGATAAATAGAGCTTGATGTATACATTTTTTGAATAGTGGCGAAAGACACAAAATGCTGGAGTAACTCAGTGGAACAGGCGGAATCTCTTGATAGAAGGAATTAGTGATGTTTCGAGGCGAGACCCTTCTTCAACCTGTTCCGCTGAGTTACTCCAGCGTTTTGTGTCTATCTTCGGTGTAAACCAGCAGCTGCAATTCCTCCCTACACATTTTTGGAATATTGATTTGTTCACTCCGTAATGGAAAGTAATGAATATCATTAAGAAAGTCCATAATAAATGTTCTTAAACTGTATATCTGAAAATTCTGGTTGAATTCAGTCATGAAAAGAGACTTGATTTACACCTACCAAAGGCTGACTATTTGAAAGATGTCTACTACATTCTTTTGGAAGCGCACTTTAAGAGTTGATAATAAAACAAAGACCCGTGGGCATAACATTAAGAGGGAAAAAACAGGGAAAGTGGTCCAGGGAATGGCATTTGGAATTTAACAACGACAAGTGCATAGTACACTTTGGTAAATTAAACCTGGGCAGGACTTGCACTAGGAATGAAAGGGTTTGGAGAGTCTTGCAGGACAGAGCCAAAGGAATCAAAGACATTGTTCCATGATAATGGCGACACTGGAAGACAGGGTGGTGAAGAAGATGTTCGGCACACTTGCTCTCTGAAGCAGATAACCTGGGAAATGTGACCTTCAATCGTCCAGGCACAAATCACAGTGGCACCAGGAAGCCAGGTATAGAAATATCCTCAAATGCTTTGTGAAAACCTGTAAGGTTCAGGGGATTTACCATTTTTAATTTCACTAATCTTGCTGCTATGTTTGTCCCAGCTATGGTTTATTATTTTAAATTGCTCACTTTCATTGGACTTTTGGTTTCCATAATTTGTGGTGCAGTTTGTATCTTCTACAATGAGGACAGACGCGCACTTACAGAATCTTCCCTCTTTCTCTCATGTTCCCTCCCCTTCTGTTTTCTTCTCTTGTCATCTCTTTTTCTTTTCTTCCTTTATCTTTCTCTTCTCACCTGTTTTCTTCTTCTCCTCCTCGTTTTCTTTTTTTCCTCTTCTCTTTCCTTTTTCTTTCTGTCTCTTTGCATCTTTTTTTCTTTTCTCTTTGTCTTTTCCTTTTTCCTTTCTTTTTATTATTTTTCTTTTTTCTTCTGTTGTCCATCTCTTTTCTTCTTTTCTTTTCTTTTCTTCTCTTCTCTTCTTCCATTATCTTTCTCACATGATTGCGTTCACTGATCTGTGCACAGAGTTATATAACATTTCTAACACAGAAGGGAGACATTCAGCCCATTGCATCTTTGCTGGTCAAAAAAGAATGATTTCATCTTTCAGTACTGGATCTGCAGACGTGTGAGGTGTGGCTCTTCATATACACATCAACATTCACCGGTTCAAGCGATGAGTTCCGCACGTTTAGGCAGTGAGTTCCAGCTCCTACCATCCTCAGAGCTACGAATTGAACTTAAGGACAGAGAGGCAGTCAGCACCTGGTGGCAGGAACATGTGCTTTAGCTCTGCCCGTAACATGATGGCCCTTGACTCCACATAACAAACTGTACAATGCAGCCTCACTGCTATTCCACACCAGCAGGAAGTCAATGCCAGCTGAAAAGCAACAAGTTCTCGGGAGCAGATGAACTTCCGTAGCAAATACACAACCTTGTTTCCCACATTCTTCTTTATTTGAATATAACAATTTTCAGCATATATTTTGAAATTTCTTGCCAATATAGTTGTATTTCATTTTCTCATTTCTTTGGTATATTGTTACCGTTGCCATCAGGAAGAAGGTACAGGAGCCGGAAAACTGGAACATCAAGGTTCAGGAACAGTTGCTTCCCCACAGCCATCAGGCTATTAAACACAACATCAAATAAGCTCTGAACAATAACAGTCTATTATTATTATTGCACTATATCTGTTCATATATTGTGTATATACGGTCTATGGTCTATAGACACATTGAACTTTTATCTTCCATTTTGTATTATGTTTACATATTCTGTTGTGCTGCAGCAAGTAAGAATTTCATTGTCCAAGAGCCATAAACTCTCTTGACTCTCTTGACTCTTGATATTTTGTTGATTTGTTAAAGCTTACAGGTCCTTGTTTTTTTTAAACTCTTTTTGTTAACATTACTTAAAGTTTCTGTTTTCATATAATTCTATACATGATTTTTAGTTAACAATGGCAGTACCACATTTCCATTTTTTCCCTCGTATGGTGGCCGATTAGGAAATGGGAGATGCAGCGAGACCTAGGTGTCATGGTACACCAGTCATTGAAAGTAGGCATGCAGGTGCAGCAGGCAGTGAAGAAAGCGAATGGTATGTTAGCTTTCATAGCAAAAGGATTTGAGTATAGGAGCAGGGAGGTTCTACTGCAGTTGTACAGGGTCTTGGTGAGACCACACCTAAAGTATTGCGTACAGTTTTGGTCTCCAAATCTGAGGAAGGACATTATAGCCATAGAGGGAGTGCAGAGAAGGTTCACCAGACTGATTCCTGGGATGTCAGGACTTTCATATGAAGAAAGACTGGATAGACTTGGCTTATACTCGCTAGAATTTAGGAGGTTGAGAGGGGATCTTATAGAAATGTACAAAATTCTTATGGGGTTGGACAGGCTAGATGCAGGAAGATTGTTCCCGATGTTGGGGAAGTCCAGGACAAGGGGTCACAGCTTAAGGATAAGGGGGAAATCCTTTAAGACCGAGATGAGGAAAAACTTTTTCACACAGAGAGTGGTGAATCTCTGGAACTCTCTGCCACAGAGGGTAGTTGAGGCCAGTTCATTGGCTATATTTAAGAGGGAGTTAGACGTGGCCCTTGTGGCTAAGGGGATCAGGGGGTATGGAGAGAAGGCAGGTACGGGATACTGAGTTGGATGATCAGCCATGATCATATTGAATGGCGGTGCAGGCTCGAAGGGCCGAATGGCCTACTCCTGCACCTATTTTCTATGTATCTATGTATCAATGTATTTTAGTTGTGAATGGGAATAATTGTAACTGTTTCCTATTTCATGTTGACCAAGAATTCATAGAGTCTAAATTCCCACTCGGTCGGTGCCAACTTGACTCAAGACCTAATTCTTGACCTTAGCACATCGCTCTTAGACTTGATGTGAAATTATATCTGCTGTCTAGATCTACAATGATTTTAGATAAAATGTAAAACTGCTGACACGCACTGTGCACACTGTTAGTTTGATATGAATTTTGTACAATGTTGCTTGCAGTTCCATAAATAGAACAAATTAGTCAGAAGTCAAAAGGGAACTTTAAAAGATTAGAAATGTCACAAAATTAAATCTTTTAGTGCTGAGTTCCTGACTCTAATGAGTCACAATTTTAATTGTAGGTAGGAAAGCATGCTTTCTACCTCAGAAAGAACTTTAGACGCTGGAGAGGAGGAGAACTTCTTCAAAGTAGACATACCATGAGGAGATTTTGCAGTGTACTAGACCGAAACGTTGCCTATTCCTTCTCTCCATAGATGCTGCCTCACCCGCTGAGTTCCTCCAGCATTTTTGTCTACCTTTCTACTTAGAAAACCATTTTGCAGGTGCATTAGAAATGCCTTGATTAGAACTGGCTTAATGCTATGGAAGTCCATGAAGCTATTTACTGACCCATTGTTTGTTTATATGTCGCAGGTTCTTTGACTGTTTCCATCACTGACATGAGGGCACCTTTGGTTGGAGCCTCTGGTGGTGTTTATGCCCTCTGCTCCGCACACTTGGCCAACGTTGTCATGGTAATAATTTTATTTGTCTTTCTTAGATATACAAAATAATACAAATAAAGCAACAGCACATTGAGCTACACTGTAGATCAAAGTCCATGTAGTTCAATATCTCGAGGTTTTGCTTTGGAACAGTACAAATCCTGAATTATGTCAAGACTCAATAGGTTGATCAGAGAGTGCCCAGCCTTTGCCAGGTTGCCGTGTGAAGGCAGCTCTGCCCCTTGGCTTCACAGCAGATTCCAGAGTATGAGGAATGATAATCAGAGAAGCAGGGGAAGAAATTAATCCTTGGTTGCTTGCCCGACATGCCTGAGGAATATGCAATTGCATATTGCATTCTGCTACTAAAATTTGGTTTAATTGACTTCAGTGGAATCAAATTATGGAATCTAAGCAGAACCATCACTGAACCTGCAATGTCCATTCAGTGCAAGAGATCCAGGCCAGGTTTCTATCCCAAAATCACTTGTACAGGTTGAAACTCTCTGGGCTGGCATTCTACGGTCCAGCAACTCCCATTTTGAATCTGTAGTGCACTTTTGTAAACGTTAACTAATTCTAACCGTTCTAAAATTAACTCAGTTCTGTACTAATCCGTAGCCTACCAGCACAACTTTTGCAGTCTCAGCCGACTGCATTTCTGATTTACGGAAACCTCGCTTTACAGATGCTTCCTGGAACCCTTTCATAATTTGGGGAAAGTCTATAACTCAACAAGAACAACGTTTCCACTCGGAGGAAGAACAATCGGGGTAATTTCTCTGTCCGGCCTTTTGTCTGGTCTGGCCGGACAGGGTCCTCAGGTCCCGAGGACGGCAGTCTGGAGCGTTTCAACCGATATTCCAAACTCCAGTATTTTGTTCTGGTTTCAGACTTGACTCTGTTCCCACTTGGCTAGATGGGCCAAGCAAACAATGGGTCTCAGCAATCCACCCAGATTCAGGAGTTTCAAAGCTCAGGGGTCCAGGCTCTAACTCAGCTTCTTACCCTCTGCTCATAGACTCTCGAACTAATTACCTCTCACACCCCTTTCCCAGAGGTGCTGCCCCTTGCTCCTGTTGTTAACTTTACCCCATTTGGTTATTCCATGATTCTTCAATATTCTTTTACACTACTTGGATCTTGCATTACAATCTTGCAGT
Organism: Malacoraja senta; assembly: GCA_038087875.1. Lineage (NCBI taxonomy): Eukaryota > Metazoa > Chordata > Chondrichthyes > Rajiformes > Rajidae > Malacoraja > Malacoraja senta. The sequence continues at coordinate 51,686,146 of CM075981.1, forward strand.
TTTGCCCCTTGTCATTGTATTTATTGTTCTATTTAAAAAAAAATCAGTACTATGGCCATCGTGGAGACACAAGGAACTGCGGATCCTGGTTTACAAACAAAAAGCATGAAATGCTGGAGTAATTCAGTGGATCAGGCAGCATCTCTGGAGGACATGGATAGGTGACATTTCGAGAAGAAGGCTCCTGACTCGAAATGTCGCCTATCCACGTCCTCCAGAGATGCTGCCTGATCCATTGAATCGCTCCGGCACTCTCTGTATACATACTGTTTACTCTGTGAGCTTCATATGAGCAAGGAATTTCATTGTACTCCAGTGTATATTGACATCAAATGAATTTAATGTAATCTAATCTGCTTTAACTGTGAGAGTAGCCTGAAGATTTTGCTGTCGAATGCATTCTTCCTTCCCCACCCCTCACTATCCAGATGTAACATGACTGCGAGATAGCTAATAAGAACAGGGATCCTATTCTGAAGAAGGGTCTCGACCCGAAATGCCACCCATTCCTTCTCTCCAGAGATGCTGCCTGTCCCGCTGAGTTACTGCAGCATTTTGTGTCTATCTTCGATTTAAACCAGCATCTGCAGTTCCTTCCTACACTGGGATCCTACTCATTTCATTAATGCCTTGATCTGCACTACTGCAGTTTTATATGGCACCCAATTATGATGGGATCCAGTGACAACGAGTTGGGCAGGATTTAGATGTGCCCAGGGCAATGTGCACCTCTGGGAATTGGTTGTAAAGAGGTAATTGGCTTCAGTTTGTACGCCTACCGATGTTAGGGGAATGCAAGATGGCGCCCGAACATGGCGCCTCTTTGCTTGCTGGTCCCAGAGGAGGATCTACTATCATCTGATACAATTACCCTGCTCTTTGAAATGTCTCTTCTACCTGTAAATCTATCACCATTTCCGCACTCTATAACTTTCCCTTTGCTCTGCCCACTGTACTTGAGTTTTACTTGATTATATTTATGCATACTATTATTAGAATTGATTGGATAGCATGCAAAACAAAGCTGTGCCTCGATACAAGTGCCAATAATAAACCTAAACACAAACCTTATACGTAACCTGGTTAATTCCTGGTCAATTCGTCCCTTCCCACCCCCTCTCCGGGTACTTTCCCTTGCAACCGCAAGAAATGCTACACTTGTCGCTTTACCTCCACCCTCGACTCCATTCAAGGACCCAAGCAGTCGTTCCAGGTGCGGCAAAGGTTCACCTGCACCTCCTCCAACCACATCTATTGCATCTGCTGCTCTAGGTGTCAGCTGATCTACCTCGGTGAGACCAAGCGTAGGCTTGGCGATCGCTTCGCCCAACACCTCCACTATAACCAACCTGATCTCCCTGTGGCTCAGCACTTCAACTCCCCCTCCCATTCCGAATCCGACCTTTCTGTCCTGGGCCTCCTCCATGGCCAGAGTGAGGCCCACTGTAAATTGGAGGAGCAGCACCTCATATTCCGCTTGGGCAGTTTACACCCCAGCGGTATGAGCATTGACTTCTCTAATTTCAGGTAGTCCCTGCTTTCTCCTCCCCTTCTCAGCTCTCCCTCAGCCCACTGTCTCCACCTCTTCCTTTCTTCCTCCCGCCACCCCCCACCCTCACATCAGTCTGAAGAAGGTTTTCGACCCGAAACGTTGCCTATTTCCTTCGCTCCATAGATGAGTTTCCCCAGCATTTTTGTCTACCTTCGATTTTCCAGCATCTGCAGTTCCTTCTTAAACAAAAAACCTTATAGGTTACAGTTTGTGATCAGATGCAATTTCTTGCTCATCAGTTGCAGCAGACGCCAGCATGTCAGTGCCATCTGGTGGCCAAAGTCAGAAGGAGACTTTGTTTGAAATAAAGACAGACACAAATGGCTGGAGTAACTCAGCGGGACAGGCAGCATCTCTGGAGAGAAGGAATGGGTGGTGTTTCGGGTCGAGGCCTTTCTTCAGACATTGCCAGCCTGATCTTGTATGAAGTAAATGAGGTAACAGCTCTATCAATAGCAACAACTTAATTTAAATGAAAGATCCAGACTTCCATTGAAAACGCCTGTCAGTGATTAACTTGCAGCAAATAAACAGCACATTTAAATTATCTGTAAAACAATTTTGAAGCTGATGGGCTGAAGTGTGTTTATTTCAATGCGGGGAGTATTGTGGGGAAAGCAGATGAGCTTCGAGCCTGGATCGGTGCTTGGGTCTGTGATGTTGTGGCCATTGTGGAAACATGGTTGTGACAGGCAGCTCAGTGTTCCAGGGTTTCACTGTTTCACACCTGATAGGGAGGGAGGGAAAAGAGGTGGAGGTATTGCTTTACCGATCGGGGAGAATATCACGAATATCAGAGAAGACATACTGGAGGTATGTCCACTGAGGAGATTTGGGTAGAAGTTAAAAATAAGAAAGGTGTAAGCACTCTAATGGGATTGTACTAAACGCTCCCCAGTAGCCAGTGGGCGATTGAGGAACAGAAATGTAAGATGCCAAAGCAATGGGGTTACTATCACTTCCTAATATCGGCAGAGTGTTGCTCAGTGCCAAAGGCTTAGACAGGACAGAATTCATTAGATGTATCCAAGTGGGTTTCTTGACACAGTATGTGGATGGTCTAACCCGAGAAGGGAACAGACTGGACCCTGTGTTGCAATGTGAACCCGACTGTTCCCTCCGAAACTCCCTGGTCAACTCGTCCCTTCCCACCCAAACCACCCCCTCCCCAGGTACTTTCCCCTGCAACACATGTCCCGTTACCTCCCCCCTCGACTCCGTCCAAGGATCCCAACAGTCTTTCCAGGTGAGGCAGAGGTACACTTGCACCTCCTCCAACCTCATCTACTGTATCCGCTGTTCCAGGTGTCAACTCCTGTACATTGGCGAGACCAAGCGCAGGCTCGGCAATCGTTCCGCTGAACACCTCCGCTCAGTCCGCCTTAACTTACCTGATCTCCCGGTTGCTCAGCACTTTAACTCCCTCTCCCATTCCAATCTGACCTTTCTATCTTGGGCCTCCTCCATTGTCAGAGTGAGGCCCAGCACAAATTGGAGGAACAGCACCTCATATTTCGCTTGGGTAGCTGACACCACAGCAGTATGAACAGTGACTTAACTAATTTCAAATAGTCCTTGCTTTCCATCCCTCTCCATCCCTTCCACCTTTGCAGTTCTCCCACCAGCCTTACTGTCTCCGACTACATTCTATCTCCGTTGACATCAGTCACAAGCCCCCTCCCTTGACATCAGTCTGAAGAAGGGTCTCGACCTGAAACGTCACCCATTCCTTCTCTCCAGACATGCTGCCTGTCCCGCTGAGTTACTCCAGCATTTTGTGCCTACCTTCGATTTAAACCAGCATCTGCAGTTCTTTCTTACTCAATGGGTCAGGCAGCATCTGTGGAGACAGATGACATTTCAACTCTGGATTAATGGAGTGGAGGGGAGAAAGCTGGTAAAGTGAGAGAGAGAGAGAAGTGAGGATAGGTGAGGTGAGTTGCAGATTGGCAGAGATAGTGACACAGCCTAGAAACATAGAAACATAGAAAATAGGTACAGGGGTAGGCCATTCGGCCCTTCGAGCCTGCACCGCCATTCAATCTGATCATGGCTGATCAACCAACTCAGTATCCTGTACCTGCCTTCTCTCCATACCCCCTGATCCCTTTAGCCACAAGGGCCACATCTAACTCTCTCTTAAATATCGGCAATGAACTGGCCTCAACTACCTTCTGTGGCAGAGAATTCCACAGATTCACCACTCTCTGTGTAAAAAATGATTTTCTCATCTCGGTCCTAAAAGACTTCCCCCTTATCCTTAAACTGTGACCCCTTGTTCTGGACTTCCCCAACATCGGGAATAATCTTCCTGCATCTAGCCTGTCCAACCCCTTAAGAATTTTGTAAGTTTCTATAAGATCCCCCCTCAATCTTCTAAATTCTAGCGAGTACAAGCCGAGTCTATCCAGTCTTTCTTCATATGAAAGTCCTGCCATCCCAGGAATCGGTCTGGTGAACCTTCTCTGTACTCCCTCTATGGCAAGAATGTCTTTCCTAGAGGTAAAATGGAGACAAAAGAGTGTCAGATAAGTAAGAGGAGTGAAATATAAAACAAAATAAAGGGATGTCGGGGGGTGGGGGAAGGGGGGAATAAAAGGGAAATGTGGGACTCGGGAGGGATAGGAGGAAGGCAAATGAGGAAATGAACAAGGTGACAGGGAAGGTGAAATGTGCACACTGGAGGTGGGAAATGAGAAGTGGGGTTAGTGGAGTTTACTTGATATTAGAGAATCCAATGTTCATAGCAATTGGGTTATAAGCTACCTGAGCAGAGTATGAGGTGCTGTTCCCAGTCGTGCGAATCCAACAGTATCCACCTATCACTTCCTTCGCTCCATAGATGCTGCTGCACCCGCTGAGTTTCTCCAGCATTTTTGTGTACCTTCCACCTATCACTTGCCAGGCTTTGCTTCATTCCCACTTCTCTTTACCAGCTTTGTCCCTCAACTCCATCAGTCTGAAGGAAGGTCCTGGATTGAAACAATGTCTGTCCATTTCCTTCCACAGATGCAGC
>CM075981.1:51690913-51727294 GCA_038087875.1 Malacoraja senta
CAGTCCTACCACAATAGACTTTACATACTTAGATATTCCTCACATTATTTAAGCAGTTGGACCTGCCTTTCACACTATTATGAATGCAGCTATGATTACTTGCAATGTTAAAGCCATTTTCAGATCACAATACAGCTCCTCTGAATGTTTCTATCTCATAGCATGGACTTGCAATTTCCTCCCGCCCAATCTCCACATCAAATAAATCATCAACTAACTTCTTTCGGAGATGGTTTTCTTGACAACAGTTTAGTTACGTGTAAATTTGCCAGTTTTCAAAGTGGAGTCTTTCTGTTCAGGGACATGCTCAAGTTATCCATTAATTTGCTATAGTTTTAAATTTTGAATTAAAAAACCGATTTGTTCAGGCGCATATACTTTTGATTTACCTACAGTGAACCGACATTCCTGGGAATGTTTCAAATGAATGCTTTATACTGATATCTTACTAATTTATTTCTATGTTCTTTTATTGAAGACATGCATCAATTCCCACTGCCACACCAGCTCCTCTTTGCACAATTCCATGGGAATTCTCCAGCTCTGTTGCCGTTTGGCCATTACAACCCTGTTATCACCACACTTTGCAGCACCCAAGGCAATTTGCACCCAAATGCGCAGTGATTTCTGCATTGTATTTCAAAATAATGCTTTTAAAAAATACAAAGGAACCAATTATTTAACATTTGTAAATAAATGCAGCGAATCTCTCCCAGTAACTAACCACCCTAGAACCACCCTTGGCCATAGAATCACAAGATTCGAGAAATATAAAGTTTTAATTACCTTAGCAATTGCACTTCAGACAAAGCCAGCCTGGCCTGCAATTAACCCAAATATTGATTTCTGCAATGTAACACAATTAATCTTAATAGCCTACAGATTTGGCTGCAGAATTGTATACATTGCATTATGTGGTGCTATGTTCCTGTCACTGTGAAAGAGGATATTCTGAATAAATCCACTCATGTCAAAATATGCTTTAAATGGAATAGAAGATTTAAGTCAAACTTGTCTCGCTGTGATGATAAAAACAAGCCTAATTTTAAATTCAGTAATAAATTAAGATAAAACCTTTCTGAACCATTTCTTAATTGAATTATAAACAGCAACACTTTAAAAAAACGTTTGGTGCAAGAATCTGGGTGCAAAACATGATTCAAATGTTCATTGGTTTCTCTGAAGAGTTCTTTTGCTCCAACCATGTAAAATTCAAACCTTTTGTGAACTAGCACAATCACGTATATTTTTAGATTTTTAAATTTGCAACAAAAACAAATCAGTTTTAAGAGTGACAATCTGCTGCAGATTAATACAACTGAAAGTGGCCTTACCTCAAACAAACACGTAACAGTGTTCATTCTTCACCCAGGAGTAAACAGACATTAAATAAATGCAAATTAAAAAAAAGGGCAGAATAGACTCAACTAGGTGCAGTACATTTGCAGAACTTTTATGTGGAACATATTGGCAGACGACAGCACCTCTCACTCGCGTTCAACTACAGCCCTCTTATGTGGAGACATCCAACTCTCCGAACTTTTATCAGCCACTATGGCAGAGGTTCAGAATCCCTATTCTTATGAGTCAGGATTCTTGACACAAAGAAAAACTCATTTAATCTATTTAATGTTTTAATCAGTCCATAGTGCTTTAACTATTAGGTCACTAGACTAAGTGGGGCCCGTTGAGTCCCAGCATCACACGGGAGGGCTGGTCCCCCAACGTAATATTCCACCTCTCCACCAATTCCAATATTGGTGGCCAGTTGGGGGGGGGGGGGTCTTTCTGGAGCGCTAGTATGGGTGTTGTGGGCTGAAGGGACTGGTTTCCAGAGGGCTAGTATGGACATTGTGGGCCTAATGGATTCTTGGGCTGGCAGCTCAGTCACTCAAGCCTGTTGTGCTGGCAGCTCACTCACGGCTGGTGGGCTGGCAGTTGACTCACGGCTATTCCTTGAAATTCCATTTCAAGCAGGGTGAAAGGCCACCAAATTCAAGTGCAGTTTCATACCATTTCAAGCAGGGTGCAAGGCCACTAAAGACAGCGAGTCGTGACCTCTCCGTCCTCCATCTTGCAGAGACTGAGCCATGCCCACACTTCTGGGTTTTATAGTTCCCCCCCTCCCACCAGAAGGGGCGTGGCCTTCATGGCGTGATTGACTGGAGAGAGAATCTCAACATCTTTTAAACACTAATAACTCTTTTGTTTTTCATCGATGGGAAAAATCCTCGGCACCTGATGAGCGGAGGCGGACTCTGAGTAAGATGGCCAAAAATCACAGCCGTACGTGGTAGAGTTTTCCCTAAAATCAAAGTACAGCGCAAACAGGAAGTAGTCAAGATTAGACTTTTAATTATATAGATGGCAAGGCAACTTTAGCATTCTCAAACCAACTTTTCAATTAGGCAAGGCAACATTAGCATTCTCAAACCAACGTTTCAATTAGGCAAGGACATTTTTGCATTCTCAAACCAACTTTTCAATTAGGCAAAACATTCTCAAACCAACTTTTCAATTAGGCAAAACATTCTCAAACCAACTTTTCAATTGGGCAAGGCAACTTCAATTGGGCAAGGCAACTTCAATTGGGCAAGGCAACTTCAATTGGGCAAGGCAACTTCAATTGGGCAAGGCAACTTCAATTGGGCAAGGCAACTTCAATTGGGCAAGGCAACTTCAATTGGGCAAGGCAACTTCAATTGGGCAAGGCAACTTCAATTGGGCAAGGCAACTTCAATTGGGCAAGGCAACTTCAATTGGGCAAGGCAACTTCAATTGGGCAAGGCAACTTCAATTGGGCAAGGCAACTTCAATTGGGCAAGGCAACTTCAATTGGGCAAGGCAACTTCAATTGGGCAAGGCAACTTCAATTGGGCAAGGCAACTTCAATTGGGCAAGGCAACTTCAATTGGGCAAGGCAACTTCAATTGGGCAAGGCAACTTCAATTGGGCAAGGCAACTTCAATTGGGCAAGGCAACTTCAATTGGGCAAGGCAACTTCAATTGGGCAAGGCAACTTCAATTGGGCAAGGCAACTTCAATTGGGCAAGGCAACTTCAATTGGGCAAGGCAACTTCAATTGGGCAAGGCAACTTCAATTGGGCAAGGCAACTTCAATTGGGCAAGGCAACTTCAATTGGGCAAGGCAACTTCAATTGGGCAAGGCAACTTCAATTGGGCAAGGCAACTTCAATTGGGCAAGGCAACTTCAATTGGGCAAGGCAACTTCAATTGGGCAAGGCAACTTCAATTGGGCAAGGCAACTTCAATTGGGCAAGGCAACTTCAATTGGGCAAGGCAACTTCAATTGGGCAAGGCAACTTCAATTGGGCAAGGCAACTTCAATTGGGCAAGGCAACTTCAATTGGGCAAGGCAACTTCAATTGGGCAAGGCAACTTCAATTGGGCAAGGCAACTTCAATTGGGCAAGGCAACTTCAATTGGGCAAGGCAACTTCAATTGGGCAAGGCAACTTCAATTGGGCAAGGCAACTTCAATTGGGCAAGGCAACTTCAATTGGGCAAGGCAACTTCAATTGGGCAAGGCAACTTCAATTGGGCAAGGCAACTTCAATTGGGCAAGGCAACTTCAATTGGGCAAGGCAACTTCAATTGGGCAAGGCAACTTCAATTGGGCAAGGCAACTTCAATTGGGCAAGGCAACTTCAATTGGGCAAGGCAACTTCAATTGGGCAAGGCAACTTCAATTGGGCAAGACAACTTTAGCAGTTCCACACAAAAGGCAACACATCTTTAGCATTTCCAAACCAAAGGCAACACAGCTTTAGCATTTCCAAACCAAAGGCAACACAGCTTTAGCATTTCCAAACCAAAGGCAACACAGCTTTAGCATTTCCAAACCAAAGGCAACACAGCTTTAGCATTTCCAAACCAAAGGCAACACAGCTTTAGCATTTCCAAACCAAAGGCAACACAGCTTTAGCATTTCCAAACCAAAGGCAACAGAGCTTTAACATTTCCAAACAATATTTTCAAACCACATTAAGGGCACTGACAGGTCAGTAAAACCACTCAGTTTAGTAGACATGTGCTCAGTGTTATTCACAGCTCAGACTGAGAGACGTGACCCTCTTGCTTCCCCCATCTTGCAGAGACTGACTGAGGCACTCAACACTTCCTGGTTTTATAGTCCCTCCGGAAGGGGCGTGGCCTTCAGGAGAGATAATCTCAACATCTGTTAAACACTAATAACTCTTTTATTTTTCATCAATGGGAAAAATCCTCTTGTCCTGCGCAGCAGAGGGGGACTCCGAGTAAGATGGCCAAAAATCACAGATGTAAGTGGCAGCGTTTTTTCTAAAATCAATATACAGAACAGGAAGTGGTCAAGATCAGACTTTCAGGAATATAGATAAGGAATAGGAGTAGAATTAGGACATTCAGCCCATCATTTGTTTGTTTTTGTTTTAAAACTTTTTATTTGCAGCTATCTTAGTATATATACTTCTTCAAATATCTCCAGCTATGCCTCCTGTCAAAAGCTAGCTGGACATTCAGGGGGCAGGGCCTCATTCACACCCAAATGTATTCGCAGCAGAGGCTTCTATATATGTTTTGCCAACTTACACTAACTGTATTATATATACTAGTTATGATCCTTAGATTAGATAATCAGTATCATATTCTGAATAAATCCAGTATCATAAATATCTTTTGTAACTATTTCTTAAAAATGCATCTATTTTGCCCTTTGCCTTAAAGGCCTGTCTCACGGGTATGCGGTTACTGGCGGTGAAGCAGGAAGTTGGGACTGCTCGTGGACTGCCAGAGACCGCGCATGGCCCGCGGGGTCGATCCCACGCACACCGGCGGGACCGTGCGGTGTTGGTCCCAACACCGCACGGTGCTCACAAAAAGTCGACAACGTTCAAAAATGTTGTCCTACCACACAGCCGCCACCAGTGCGGCACGAGCACCGCCACAGCCGCCGCCAGTGCGCTGTGAGCACCACTAGCACCGCGAGCCGAATTGACGTCATCGCGTAGCATTGCGCGATGTCGTCATCACCCGACGCCGCGCTCGTGGGACAGGCCGTGCGGTGATCACCCGGCATACGCGCGGCAACAGCTTCCGGTAAGGTTTAATTTTTTTTAACTTACCGCAAGCTCGTGGGACCGGCCGTACGGAGATCACTCGGCCCCCGCGCGGCATCTGTGCGGCGCTCCCGGGGCATACGCGCCGCGCTCTCGGGGTCCCCGCTTCCGGCGACGCCACGCTTCACCGCCAGTAACCGCCTGCCCGTGGGACAGGGCCATAAATCCTCCAGGTTATTTTTATAAACTACACTTTCTTTTTAAAAGCTAGTCTAAAAGTTTACGTTCTCCTTCAAATTGTGTTTGTTCTACTGTGATTCGGAGCTATAAAGATTTTGACCAACACCTCAATGGTCACAGACTGAATGAAAGGACAATCTGCAAAGAAACAAGTGTAAAAATCGACACATTTCGGCAGGCCTGGGTTCAGATGCTGATTATTTTAGCCACCGATCATTATTTTCTTGATAAAACGAGAACATGGCGAATGCACCTGCTGGAGGAGAAAAGGTCATCATTGACAAATGGGAATTGTGAGCTGGAATGTGTTGGGATTGATTGGACCAGGCTCAGGATCTGCACTCGCCCTCAGTCAAGAATGGTACCACTAAAGCAAAAGCTCACCCCTACTGACTAGATGTAAATAACAATTAAAAACCACCAATTCCTGATTCAACTAGAATCAATATTTATTTAAATATACAATTTCGAGTGATAGTTTGCCACCATTTACACTCCAGTGAAAGGCTTTGGGATGTTTTACAATACAGAAAGTATTACTGTATTACTTGAATGCACGATGTGGAGTGTTTTGTGATAATGCTCAACTGGCTATGCCACTATTGACATTGATTCTTCATCACAGCTAACCTCTCTATACAAGGTTTACTTTGAACGACTCCCAAGTCTCACATACAATGAACTGAATAAAGTTGGTGTTCACTGAATTTGAGTGGTAGTTATAAATAAAAACAGTACACATTCTTTACATTCAATTATTATAATTTTATTAGAAGGGAAAGCAAATACTGCAAAATGAGTGAGATGAAGTTTTTATTTTAAAAGAAAACTCAAAGCAGAATGCTATAAAGGGAGAATTGACAATACAAAGTCAAAATTAAGTATGGCATTTACAATGTAGAGCTCCACTGCAGAGTTGCATTGGTTGCACTGAAGATGCCATGTGCACACGAACATGGTGCAACATCAATCAGCAATTCCAATGTATGAACAGATGGCACAAAAAGGAAAGTGCACAGAGCAAGCAATAAAGGAAACATGTTACTATCTATAAAAGAGAACAAAGTAAACATGTAGAATAGGAATTAGCAGGTCATGAATTTGAAGAAAATAACAAATGCGTTCATTGAAAATATGGGCCAAAACTAGTTACAAAATAATTTTCATGCCTGCCTTCTGGAACTCAAAGGCTACAATAATGCAGGAGAACTTCCAAGGAATATCTCAATAGTCTGTTCCAAACATATGCAATATTATCATTTGGAATAAACAGTTCATTTAAAGCAAGCATGTGGTTGAAGTAAAAACAAAAATTAAAAAAAATCACATCCCAGATTCCCAATTTTACTAAAGCAGTGGAAAACTATTTTTTATTGTGCAAAACAAATGAGCAAAAATCCAAAGGCATAGGAGGATATCAGCAGTCCGAGTTTGGTTGAATTCCAGTCACAAATCACAACAACTGATTGGTAGAATCCCCCATGACAGAGCCGTTATGAAGACCTTTCCATGGGCTATTAGTTTTCACAACTGACCTCTCTCATAATACAGAATGTTTGCCCCACTTACAAGAACCCTCTGCTGGATTCAGCAAATAAAGAATAAAAATAGAAAAATGATTTGTTATTAAACTGTGTTAATGATCTTCAAGACAACCTACATTCCAATTTGACTATAAACTTTTTCATTTACAGCACAACTCTGATGGGGCTGAACTGACAGATTGTATGGACCATTGGTCAATACTCATATTACCCAGCAATGTTATTTTTATTTCACTTTAGATGATACACAAATATCATAAATGTTCTTGTGAACGAGGAGAGTTAATAGAGTGTGAGACATAGAATCTCTACGAGATTAAAGTGAGCATGGGAAACAAAACACATTGAGTTTCAACTTGCCAAGCAAGCGGAAACACGCGCACTCTAAACCCCAGTCCACACTACAAATCTTGGCTGCAAACCTACTTAAGTTTCTGACCTCATGTTCTCAATCATAATCCTGGCCCCACATTCTCCAGAATGCATGGCTGACTTTGTGAATGCATAGGTCTACAAATGGTATATCCAAAGATAATGACGGTGTAGTAATGAGGGCTGAGATGCAGAGACATCGGGATTTCCTGATAATCACACTGTCTACACCTTCCAGTTCAGATTCTGAAAACCCCAAAACATCTCATCAATACGCAATTGTTATCTTTTTCCCCATCCAAGTTTGCATCATCCATCAAGTAGAAGCATCGGTGGATACAAAATGAAACCATGGAACGATATAGCATTCCCGCCTCTTCACACCAGCCCAATATCATTCCTTAGCATTTGGTTTCACTGAATTGTTTCAGATTTCATTAATGGTTGCACTGTTCAGGGATTGCAAAAACAGATATTAATGTTTCTTACTCATAGCTGTGGCTCGATAGATAAAGGATTACTTTGATTATCATTGCACTTTCTGTCTTTTCCTGGGTCTACCTTCCGTGCCTTTTTCTTTATTTGATGATTTGTTTTGAGAGGTAATAATATTCTTTAGCAATGAGGGTTTGACTTTTTGGGCCACAGCCCACGCCCAAAGGCACTGCTCTACTTTGTGAGAAGTCCAGTCATTCACTGAGTCACCTGTAAAAGATGAGTGCATTGTTACATAATGGCAGCACTAGAGTCAACTCACATCATCACACTGTGACAGGCCAACACTGCATAATTGCCATTAACATGATTGGATGTATTAACATGACTCAATACAAGACTTAAGACCATGCACCAAGAGATGAATCCCAAGATTCACCAGATCTCATCAAAACACTGACAGCACATTCAAAACAAACCCTTTTATCCTCCAGAACATTTTATTAGATCACACCTCCCTTATTGTATATAATTTCTATATATATTCTATACACCACATCCTAGATTCAAGTTAATAATGTACATTAGTAACAGTACTGGTCTTAATACCAAAAGGAAGGAAACAAACATGTGATGAAGTAGAGGAAAAAGATTGAGAATCTTATATCATGGTGTCAAGACAACTTAGCCCAACGTCAGCAAGGTCCAAAGTGTGGGTTTTGATGAAGGAAGCAAGGAGTTGAACAAACCCTGTCCTCATCAACATAGCAGCTGACAATTTCAAGTGCATTGGTATCCATATCACCAGCAACCTAACCTGGTTCCTTCATACCGACCAAGTGAGCAAGAGCGTGCATCAGGGTATGTACTTTCCAAGGCATCTGAGAAGATGTGACACATCCATGAGGTTCTCTTGAACTTCTGTAGATGTTCTCCAAAACTTATTCTAACAGGATGCATCTTAGTTTGGTCCGGCATCTGCTCTGCTCTTGACTGCCTGAAACTGCAGAGTGGTGGAAAGACCAGTCCGTCAGAGGCTCATCAATTTCTTCCATCCAGTCCAACTTCACAATGCATTGCATCAGAAAGACAGGAAGCATTGTCAAGGATGCCGTCCACCTGGGAAATCCCCCTTTCTCCCTTCTGGGAGAAGATACAGGAGCTTTAAAGCTCATGTAGAGACTTAAGAATAACTTCTTTCCCACTACTATTAGATGCCCAAACCAATCACCATTTTCACATCTGCTTCCCAGATGTGCTGTCATGCACTCTTAACTCATTCTTTTATTCTGTTATTGAACTTTAATCTTTGTGCACTACTTCAGATTGCATTACAATCTTGCACCATTTTGCTGCTTTGCCATTGGTGTATTTATCATTGCTTTATGTACAGCACTTACTCCGAAAGCTTCATGTTAACAAGAAATTTCAATGTACCTTGGTATACATGTCAATAAACTAATACAAATCAAACCTGCATTGTTGCAGGGAAAGTACTGGGTGGGAAGGGCAAGTTAAACAGGGAGTTGCGGAGGAAGCGGTGGAAATGGGACGATGTGGCTAGTGGTGGGAGGTGGCGTAAATGTCACAGGATTATGTGTTGTATGCGATGGCTGATGGGGTGAAAGGTGAGGAAACCTGTCCCTATACATCCTCTCTCGACTCCATGCAAGGACCCTAACAACCTTTCAGGTGAGGCAGAGGTTCACTCGCATCTCCTCCAACCTCATCTACTGTATCCACTGTATCACGTGTGGACTCGTATCTCCAAAACCAAGCACAGGTTCAGTGATCGTTTCGCTGAACACCTCCGCTCAATCTGTCTAGACCTACGTGATCTTCCGGTTGCTAAACACTTTAACTTGACAAAGTCAATCCTATATTAAGAACCAAGGACTCTTTATGATTAACCATCAGATGTGAGTTTTATTCACACAAGGGGAGAAGTGTCTCAGTCAAAGACTGCGATCGCAACTTCAAAGTTAATTCAGTACAGCAGGACATTTACAGCGCCCTCCATAATGCGTGGGACAAAGACCCATAATTTATTTATTTGCATCTGTACTCCACAATTTCAGATTTGTAACATATTTTTAAAAATCGCATGTGGTTAAAGCGCACATTGTCAGATTTTATTAAAGAGTATTTTTATACATCTTGGTTTCACCATGTAGAAATCACAGTTGTGTTTATACATAGTCCCCCTATTTCAGGGCACCATCATGTTTGGGACACATGGCTTCACAGGCATTTGTAATCGTTCAAGTGCATTTAACTGCCTCCTTAATGCAGGTATAAGAGAGCTCTCAGCACCTAGTCTTTCCTCCAGTCTTTCTGTCACATTTGGAAACTTTTATTGCTGTTTATCAACATGAGAACCAGTTGTGCCAATGAAAGTTAAATAAGCCATTATGAGACTGGGAAACAAGAATAAAACTGTTAGAGACATCAGCCAAACCTTAGGCTTACCAAAATCAACTGTTTGGAACATAATTAAGAAGAAAGAGAGCACTGGTGAGCTTACTAATCACAAAGGGACTGGCTGGCCAAGGAAGACCTCCACAGCTGATGACAGAAGAATTCTCTCTATAATCAAGAAAAATCCCCAAACACCTGTCCGACAGATCAGAAACACTCTTCAGGTGTGGATTTGTCAATGACCACTTTCCACAGAAGACTTCATGAACAGAAATACAGAGGCTACACTGCAAGATGCAAACCACTGGTTAGCCGCAAAAATAGAATGGCCAGGTTACAGTTTGTCAGGAAGTACTTAAAAGAGCAACAAAAGTTCTTGTGGACAGATGAGATGAAGATTAACTTATATCATAGTGGTGGCAAGAGCAAAGTATGGAGGAGAGAAGGAACTGCCCAAGATCCAAAGCATACCACCTCATCTTTGAAACATGGTGGTGGGTGTGTTATGGCCTGGGCATGTATGACTGCTGAAGGTACTGGCTCACTTATCTTCATTGATGATACAACTGCTGATGGTAGTAGCATAATGAATTCTGAAATGTATAGACACATCCTATCTGCTCAAGTTCAAGCAAATCCCTCAAAACTCATTGGCCGGCAATTCATTTTACAGCAAGACAGTGATCCCAAACATACTGCTAAAGCAACAAAGGAGTTTTTCAAAGCAAAAAAATGGTCAATTCTTGAGTGGCCAAGTCAATCACTCGATCTGAACCCAATTGAGCATGCCTTTTATATGCTGAAGAGAAAACTGAAGGGGACTAGCCCCCAAAACAAGCATAAGCTAAAGCATGCAGGCCTGGCAGAGCATCACCAGAGAAGTCAACCAGCAACTGGTGATGTCCATGTATCGCAGACTTCAAGCAGTCATTGCATGTAAATGATATGCAATAAAATACTAAACATGACTAATTTCATTTACATGACATTGCTGTGTCCCAAACATTATGGTGCCCTGAAATGTGGGGGACTATGTATAAACACTGCTGTAATTTCTACATGGTGAAACCAAAATGTGTAAAAATGGCCTTTATTAAAATCTGACAATGTGCACTTTAACCACATGTGATTTTTTTTCAATTACAAATCTCAAATTGAGGAGTACAGAGGCCAATAAATAAATGATGGGTCTTTTTCCCAAACATTATGGAGGGCACTGAATACATCAATAAAGATAACTGAGGATGTACAGATGTGAGGTAAATTGATTGTTAATTACAGGAATTGTGCTTTACTCTTACATTGTAAACTTTTTCACCCAGAGAGTTGTGAATTTGTGGAATTCCCTGCCACAGAGGGCAGTGGAGGCCAAATCACTGGATGGATTTAAGAGAGAGTTAGATAGAGCTCTAGGGGCTAGTGGAATCAAGGGATATGGGGAGAAGGCAGGCATGGGTTATTGATTGGGGACGAACAGCCATGATAACAATGAATGGCGGTGCTGGCTCGAAGGGCCGAATGGCCTCCTGCACCTATTTTCTATATTTCTATGTAAAAGTCGCGACTTCTCGCTGCCGAATGCAACAAGGTTCAAAGGTAAGCATACTAAATATGTTAATAATTTGACACTGGATCGTGATTTTTTTTAGTCTTGGCTTAACGGGGTACACAGATAAGGAAGTAAATTTGTTTAAGATCAGATACCAGCTTGGTGGCTTCTGAGTGCTGCGTGTGTCAAGGTAAGGACAATGCATATATTGACAATTGATACTAGCTGGCGTCTTCTGAACTTTGTACGCAGTGGAGTTCAACAGTAGTGACAACAAATGTGTTAATGGCAAGTCTGTGTGTATTGGAGGAATAATGGAAATACAGTATGTTAAATGGTTGATACTAGCTATCGTCTTCTGAAACCGCATGGACAATAGACAATAGGTGCAGGAGTAGGCCATTCAATGTGATCATGGCTGATCATCCACAATCAGTTCCTTGTTCCTTGTTCCTGCCTTCTCCCCATGTCCCCTGACTCTGCTATCTTAGGAGTTCAAAGGTAGGGAAAATGAATATGTTAAACAATAGATACTAACTGGCAGCTTGTTTTAATGTATTGATGAATTGTACACCTTCAATAGCTTTTGCGACCCACAAACTCCCCCTCCCATTCTCACACTGACCTTTCTGTCCTGGGCCTACTCCACTGTCAGAGTGAGGCCCAATGCAAATTGGAGGAACAATCTCATATATTTTGCATGGGCAGTTTACAACGCAGCGGTATGAATCTTGATTTCTCCAACTTCAAGCAACCCTTGCTTTCCTTCTCTCTCCATCCCTTCCCCATTCTAGTTCTCCACTGGGTTCACTGTCCTCCGGATTAAATTTTACTGATTGTATGCCTTGTTGCCCCTCAGCTAACAATACACCATTCTACATTTCCTTATCCCCTTTGATCTATTTTTACATCTGACCCTTCCATATCTCTGTCTCCGTCTTCCCCGACTCTCAATCTGAAGGAGGGTGTCGACCCAAAACGTCACCCATTCCTTCTCTTCAGAGATGCTGCCTGCCCCGCTGAGTTACTCCAGCATTTTGTGTCTACCTTCGGTGTAAACCAGCATCTGCAGTTCCTTCCTACACATAATTTCAATAGGATATTGACACATAAATAGTGCACATCTGTGTATATGTGGAGCAAACTTACTTGTGTTGAGTTGTTCTGCACACTCCCTCACCTTGTCCAGGTATAGGATGTAATGTTTAAGTGTGTATTTAATCGGAACCAGGCCTGGGATTGACTCCACTGCTTCATCTGCCATGAAAGCAGCATCCTGAGGAGCACCTGTCACCAACACAGCTGAACACAAGAGAACACCTTCCATTAGAATACAGATGGGCCATATAAACAAGCAAAGTAATTTGGCCCAAGTACTGCCTCTCACACCTGATGCTGTGGCTGGCCCCACAGCTTTTAGCTTGGTGAGTTCCTGGATTGCAGCGGACACATCGGGTAGCAACTTGAAAGCTTTACGGGTACATGACTCCACACTGTCCTCGGAATTACCTGTGACCATCTTCTGCAGCATTGGGCGGAATTTACCTCTCTATCAGAAGTTTGGGACAGGAAAAGATAAGTCAAATTAGAAGTCATTTAATTTGACCCCACTAGAATATTAAAGCTTTGAAGATCTTTAAACCCACCAGTAATGACTAGTGCCTTATTGTGGACAAAAAGGTCCTGGCATGCATATCAATTAAGCTACATTTATCAATATTTATTCCATCGATAAACTCAACGTTTGGGTCAATTCCAAGTGTGTCATCTCAAAACCACACACTTGGGATAGAAACATATCTTTTAAAAACAGGCTATTTGATCCTTTGAGCCCACTCCTCTATTAAATATAATCATGGCAGATCATCAATTTTAGTACCATGTTCAAGCTTTCTCTCCATGTCCCTTGATTCCTCCAGCTGCAAGAACAATATCCAATTTTTTCTTAAATACATTTCTTTATTTTGCTTTCTTTTCTGTCACAGAGAATTCTACAGATTCATAATTGTGCAGAAGATATTTCTCCTCATTCGAGTCTTAAAAGGCTTCCTCTTACATTACCCGTAACCAGTTCTCTAACCATGTCAGCAGCTTACCACAACTACCCCAATATCCCATGATGGTTTTCATTTAAATTTTGCACACTAATCTCTTAAACAAGACCTTATTGATAGTTTTCTGAAGTCCAAATATACTACATCCACTGAGGAATTTATCCTTATCTATTTTGGATAGACTGGCTTTGTTCCTCAGCTGTCAATGAAATGTTATTTTAATTAGAATGACAAATCTAATAGCAATGGTATGATAACTGAATGTTGTAGTGGCACCTAGTGGTGGTTTGGGGCATCACGAACCCTCGCTACTGACTGGCGCAGTCACGTGACCATGGGGGTGTTTTTGCGGGTTTTTGTATAGTCTTCATTCAAGCTCCACCCTGTAAAGGGCCTGTCCCACTTTTCCGAGTTATTCACGAATTCTCCCGAGTTTTCAAACTCGCAGAATGTTCGTAACGAGTCCGTAGGAGTCCGTGGATATATCGTAGCGGCTCATTATGCCAGCCGTAGGTACTCGAGGCATCAGGTAAGTCAGGAGGTTTTTCAGCATGAAAATCAATGCTGCAATGTCCACGAGTAAAAAAATAGCCCCGAGTACCTACGGCTGAGGTTTTGGAAAAAGGTTCCAGGGAGGGGACACAAGACTAATGTAATAATGATAAACAAAATAGGTGTCAGTGGTTATGGGGAGAAGGCAGGGGAATGGGGTTAGGAAGGAGAGATAAATCAGCCATGATTGACTGGCAGAGTAGACTTGATGGGCCAAATGGCCTAATTCTACTCCAATCACTTATGACATGAATTACAAATTTCTGATTTTTGGCAAACTTTTAAATGCGAGCTGGATCTGTTCCTGGCAGTGGTAACTCAAGAAAGATAAATGAAGCATTAGACAATGTGGTCTGCCTTCATTTGCCTTAGAAGTGCTTTAATTTTTTGTTTTATCCTTCATTTGGTTGAGTATTGATTTTTTTTATTGTGCTATGCTTGGAGATTGTTTGATTACTTTGCATAAAAATTGATTAATGACAACTAAAAGCAGGATGCACTCCACCAACTCAATTTACTGTATCCAAGGAGGTTGAGTGAAACTGTATGCTTCCAGGATTTGAGCATCAAAATAAAGCTCCAAAGATCCAGCATCTCATTAAGCCACAGATACAAATGTGTATCGGCCTGCATAGAGAAAGTGGATTTCACTTCAGGAACCAAGGCTAATCTTTCTACCAGGCACAATAGAGGAGATTTTAAAAATTGTGTTCCCATTCTTGAATGTCATGTAAGAAAATACAGACATGCAGAAATAATCTCAATTTCCATTACATTTAGCCCAACCCCAGCCAGCTAACTTACTGTCAGTTTCCACTCCATCAACTGAACCAGCTCGGCATGAGTGAGAAATTTCTCTGTGCGACTGCAGACAGTCTCCAGTAACTCTTCTTGGTACCTGAATTAGAACATTAAATTTCAGATTGCCCACAAAGGTATCCAAGAACAAGAACATTAACTTTTTCCTTTCTCCACTATAAGCCACACCATTCTTGCTTACATTAAGCTGGCACACTACACATCCATTGAGATTGATGCACATGCTCCTGTTGTACTTAATTATAAAGTAGGGGGCAAGCTGAGGACCCGGCGTGGGGGGGATGCGCCGTGAGTGAGGGGGAAGAACAATGGAGGACCCGGCATGGTGGGGGGGGGGGGGGAGCGTCGTGAGGGAGGGGGGGAGCGTCGTGAGGGAGGGGGGGAGCGAACAAAGGGGGACCTGGCACAGATACTTTGTAACTTTGTAAGCACCCTTTATGTAGCGACTATTTGCATACCTTGGGTATTGTACAACCTATCTAAATCACCCTGCATCCTCATAGCATTCTCTTCACAGTTCACACTGCCACCCAGCTTTGTGTCATCTGCAAATTTGCTAATGTTACTTTTAATTCCTTCATCTCAATCATTAATATATGTTCTAAATAGCTGTGGTCCCAGCACCGAGCCTTGTAGCACCCCACTAGTCACTCCCTGCCATTCTGAAAGGGACCCATTAATCCCTACTCTTTGTTTCCTGTCTGCCAACCAATTTTCTATCCATGCCAATACCTTACCCCCCAATACCATGTGCTCTAATTTTGCCCACTAATCTCCTGTGTGGGACATTATCAAAGGCTTACTGAGTTGCATTGCTAATCAGGAGGAATGTCACATCTGCACTCAGAGAAAACATGCTGGAGGGTTCATCCATTAAGACAACACAGGTAGAGCAACACAGGTAGAGCTGAAAGAAAAGTGCAATCACTCCGATGGGATTATAGAAGAGACTTCCCAAAAGCCAGAAGCAGATGGAAAAATATGCAGACGGATTAAGGAAAGACACTAAAACAACAAGGTGGTCATAGCAAGTGATTTCAACTTCCCCGATATTGACTGTAACTTCCTGACTTAGGTGAGGATGGGGGAATTATGTTTGTACTTCCAAGAGCATTCCTCAAATTAGTATAAACCAACCGGGAGGGACCATATATTGAGAAACAAACTTGGCCAGGTGACTCGTGTTTCGGTGCGAGAGCACAGGGGGAACAATAATCATACCTCCTTAGATTTTAAGTTAATTATGAACAAGGATACATCAGGACCTTGGCAGAAAGTACTAAATTGAGGAAGAGCAAATGATAACATTATTATGTTTTTAAGAAGGAACTGCAGATGCTGGAAAATCGAAGGTACACAAAAATGCTGGAGAAACTCAGCGGGTGCAGCAGCATCTATGGAGCGAAGGAAATAGGCAACGTTTCGGGCCGAAACCCTTCTTCAGACTGCGATAACATTATTAGGCAGGAGCGAGGGAGAGCAAATTGGGAGCAGCTGTAATTGAGCAATCTGACACGAGGGAGTTGTTTAAAAGAGCAGCTGATCGGAGTTCATGTTCCAGTGAGGGGAATGGAAAAGGATGGCAAGGTAAAGGAACCTTGGATGAGAGAGGTTGTAAAAGTGGTCAAATTGAAAAAGCATATGCAAGGTTTTGGAAGATTAAATCAGATGGGGCCTTTGAGGAATATAGATAAAGCAAGAAAGAACTCAAGCGGGGAATTAGAAGGGGCATGAAATGTCATTGCAAAGTAGGATTAAAGATTAAATGCCCAAGGCATTTTATAAATGCATTAACAAAAGGGTAACAAGGGATAAAGTAGGACCACTCAAGGATAAAGGACAGGTTTTATGCTTGGGAGTCAGAAGATATAGATAACGTACTAAACAAATACTTTGCATTCACTGAAAAGGACATGGAAGATAGATTAGTGTGGATATACTAATATGCTTCGGTATTAGATCAAGAAATAGATGGGTCCATCTGACAAGGGTCTCGACCCGAAACGTCACTTATTCCTTCACTCCATAGATGCTGCCTCACCCGCTGAGTTTCTCCAGCATTTTTGTCTACCTAAGAAATAGATGGTGTTGGGTATTTTGAAGAGCATTCTTGTGGATAATGCTGACATCACAATCTACTCAAGGAGTTTATGGACGAACAATAAATACTTTTTTTTTGGTTAAGTCCTGTCACCATTAGTTTGATTTTGACATAGAAAATAAACCTTGACCTCAGTTTCAAATCTCTCATTACTTTGCTTCACCCCACCTGTGTGGGCAGTGGCTTAGCAATATCAACCTCTCTCTCTTGCCACCTTGAACAACTCTCCGACAGCAGGTTTTGTAATCCCCATTCTGAAACGCGCACCTTCAATACAATGTTGTTGCTTCATTGTCTGGATTCACAATTACCTCAAATAATTTTACTATTTTCCGTGCTTAATAAATCCACCCATTAAATGTAATCCCCTTGCATACATTTCTACACAACATACACAGGAGCTTTTTTTTTTTTTTTATGAACGGTAATAAACGCAGCGATTTAAATTACATCAATGTTCCCGTTGATTTTTAAAAAAATTTATAGCCCTCAATACAGCTTCATGTCAAGGTGCATCTCATGTAAAAGGCACTTTTCGCCATCACAACCAAGTATGCAGAAAACATGAATCAACAATTCAAATGAGGACTGTGAGAAGTCACAGGTTTCGATGAACAGATTCCCTTTTTATGTAAATAGATAACTGTCTCAGTTGCAGGGCTGGTACATGCACTTGCCACAGAAGAACAGCAAAGCAACGCAGAATAATCCAAAGACATCTATTAGCCGCTGGGAGATAATGTCACTGTCGCGGCTTTATTTACATTTTTCAAGATCTATAGCTCACCATTTATCCAGTGCTACGAGTTTGCCTGCCTTCCCACCTTTGGATGCCTTTGCTTCGACCACATCCTTGTACACAGCAAGAACAGACCTCCATACAGCAGGGTCCTTACAATTATACAGTCCATCAGTTCCAGACATGGTTTTGAACAAAAGTAGCTTCAACCTGTGGAGTTTGATTTATTTGTAAAAGTGATACAAAACTTGATTAGCATACTTAAAACATTCCTGTGTTAGTATCCCACTGATCGCCTTAATTTTTAAAGAACTGTCTGGTTTAAGTTTCAAACTACTCTTATACCTGGAAAACTGTTGAACAAGTCCAGGCTAGGAATGCAATACAAATCGTTGCAGATACGCAGTCTTCCAGATGAGAATTTAAATTGAAACTCTATTTGTTCTTTCAAGAAATATCAAATAAACTTTGGCTTGTCCCTGTTAAATCCTCTGATACTTATTCCGTCAACATTCAAAGCAAATATTATCTGATCACTAATGGAATGCTGTTTATCAGAATATGATGTGAATAGCCATCAGATACTTTTTAGAATGGGTTTAGAATATTGCAAGAACAGATCAAAGGCTGGGTATTCTGTAGCAAAGACACCTCAGAACTCCCTTTCCACCACCCACAAAGAACATATGTAAATGTAAAACACTGTATATTTGTCAGTTGGGGACGACGCCAACTAGATTTTAAAAGAATAGGTGACGTTCCAGGTCTCGACCCTTCTTCAGACCAGTCTCCGCACGAAATGTCACCTGTTCCTTTTCTCCAGAGATGCTGCCTGACTGGCAGAGTTACTCCAGCATTTTGTGTCTATTTTTGGTTTAAACCAGCATCTGCCGTTGTTTCTTACACATCCAACTAGATGCAAATCTTCTTGTTATTCATCAAGAAGTAGAATAATTTAAAAATAAATAAATAAAATTGCTACTGGGAATCCAAAAGAAAAAAAGAAAATGCTGAAAATACTCAAGAAGTCAGACAACATTTTTGCAGAGATAAACAAAGTTAATGTTCCGATCACCTTCTGGATGAGCATTTTCTGCTTGTGTTCTATCAATCATTATCTGCATATCCAGATCTTGTGTTAGCTCACAGGAAAATAAAACCTTCGGTAAGACCAAGTCCCGACGGTGGATGAAGACTGATCGACAACTAAAAAAATCCCGTCACCTGCAGCGGTCTCAACTCATCTTTTTGTTAGGTACCAGCGTAGAATTAACTTAATGCAGACATTTCAGTAGGAGACAGGACAGACTACAGATACTGGAATCTTGGGCAACAAACAGAGGATACCAAAAGTTTCTTCAGATATATAAAGAGAGGCAAGAGTGGACATTGGGCCGTTGGAAACTGACGCTGGAGACGTATAATGGGGAATAAGGAAATGGCGGATGAATTGAGTACGTTGTTTTTGCATCAGTCTTCACAGTGGAAGATACCACTAACATGCCAGAAATTCAAGAGAGTCAGGAGGCAGAAGCTATTGGTGTTGCTATTACAAAAGAGAAGGTGCTTGGGTAGCTGAAAGGTCTGAAGGTGGCTAGGTCACCTATCCAAAGATGACCTCTGTATATACCGCTGTTTTACCAAAGAGGTAGCTGTAGATGTAGTGGAGGCATTAGTAGTGACCTTTCACAAATCACTAGTCCAAAATGGTCCCAGAAAACTGGAAAATCATGAATGTAACTCCACCTTTTAAGAACTGAGCGAGGCAAAAGAAAGAAAATTATAGGCCGATTAGTCTGACTTCTGTGATTGGTAAGTTTCCATTATTAAGGATGAGGTTTCAGGGTACTTGGAAGTACATGATTAAAATACACCAAATTCAGCATGGTTTTGTGAAGGGGAGAATTTGCCTGACAAATCTGTTGGAATTTTTTGAGGAAATAAATAGCAGGACAGACAAATGAGCGTCAGTGGATATTGTTTACCTGGATTTTCAGAAGGCCTTTGATAAGGTGCCTCATGTGATTCTCCTAAACAAGATGAGAGCCAATGGTATCAGAGGGAAGATACGAGCATGGATAGAAGATTGGCTGAACTGCAGAACCCAAAGTGTGGGAATAAAGGGGGCTTTTTCTGGTTGTCTGCTGGTGACCAGTGGTGTTCCACAGGGGGTCGATGCTGGGGTCACTACTTTTCACATCATATATTAATGATTTGGATGATGGATTTGATGGCCTTGTGGCCAAATTTACAGATGATACAAAGATGGTTGGAGGGGCAGGTAGTGGGTCAGGCATCATCTCTGGGTCGGTGAAGTTTCAGATCGGGAACTTTCTTCAGACTGATCCCGGGGGGGTGGGAGAAAGTTGATAAGAGAGGTGGGACAGGACATGGCAAGTAAGAGGTGGACTCAAGCAAGTGTTTTTTTTTTGATAGGCAGATGTTTGGAAATAGACCAGAGATTAAGGCAGAAGGTTTGCGACAGAATACTGAAAGAGTTGCCGATTGTAAAACTAGTCAGGAACATAGAGTCAATGTTGTTTTATTGTCATATGTCCCAGAGAGAACAATGAAATTCTTACTTGTAGCAGCACAACAGAATATAAAAACACATAGAACACAGTAAACAAAATAATAAACGAGGAAAAAGTTCAGTGTGCGTATATATACACACACATATAAATCATGTATACATACACACACATACATACATATATGTACACATCATTAAAAAAAACAATAATAGTGCAATTATAACAATAATAGCAGGAGGGGGAGGAGAGAAATAGGTGGACCTACAAAGCTGCACGTCTTTGGGATGTGTAGGAAATAAATGTCTGAAGACTGAAGGAATGGTGTCTCTCCACTCCACTGGCGATACAATTTAACTTTCTTCCCTCAATGTTCTCATCTACTTATTTACCTGTGCAGGTAGGAACTGCAGATGCGAGTAGTACACCGAAGACACACAGAATGCTGGAATAACTCAGCGGGACAGGCAGCATCGCTGGGGAGAAGGAATGGGTGGAGTTTACAAAGCCCTGCTCCAGGCTGATCATCGATCCTTCACCTTGATGTTCCTCAGCATCCTTTAGTAAGATGGCGGCGGCCCTGTCGTCATCATGTATGCGCCGGGTGATACGGGCAGGGGGAGATGACGTCAGGCGGCTGACTTCGGACAGGTGGATCATCACGTCGCCGCCTGAAAGACGTCACAAGTGGGGCGCGATGGATGACGTCAGCGGGCGCCGCTGCTTACGTGCGTCCTGTACACAAACCGCGCTCGCTGCCTCCGAGCCCCAGCCCGGCCCCGGGCCACTGCCGTCCCAGTCCCGCCACCCCCCGCCTCGCCATCCCCTCCCCGGTAACCGGAGCCAACCGATCATCAGGGGCGCGCCTTGCTGAAGCGAGCAGGCAGGCCCGAGCTTTGGCCTGGGCCCGCGGCACAGTGTCGGAGTGTCCGCCGGCTGCTGCAGGGCGCCGGCCTGCTCCTGCCTCTGCGCCAGTGCGGTGGAGCCACTGGGGATCCGCAGCAGCAGCATGTCTGGGAGCCCCGAGAAGAGCCTGACTGCCCAAGAGCTGAAGGAGCAAGGGAACCGCCTCTTCCTCAGTAGAAAGTATCCAGAAGCCGCGGCCTCCTACAGCAAGGCCATAGTGAGTATCTGGGCTGGGGCTGGTGCCGGGGACGGGACAGGGTGGCGAGACGGCAAAGAGCATAGACTCAGTTCAACATAAACTCTCCAATAAAAAACATAGCAAGCACCGGAAACGCCTGCACCCTGTTAAATTCGCTGTGCTTTGTCAATCCTGGCGGTGGCTATTTAATGACTAGAATAAAAATACAACATTTCATGTGACTTGCTCAGCATTACCATGTCGCAATTTTCAGTGGTTTATTCTGCTGCCGCATTCAGAGTTGATGCCATGTCAGCCGGATTGCATTTATTATGGTGACATAAATGTATAAACTATATATTGTAATAGCAATTGAATACGTCTGCTCGAAACCTAATGACAATCTTGCGATGTTTTGAACTTGTGGCATAATGGTAAAGCTCATGATAGAAATTGTATGTTTCTGAAGATCAAAGTGCAATATGATTTCCATGCTGTTCGTAGGATTTATAACCCTCCAACCCGTCTGATTATGTGCGTGCCTAAATGTCTCCCAAGTGCTACTATTGTATCCGCTGCCCCTGGCAGTACGTTCCAGCCAGCTCCCACACAAAACAACTTCTTGATTAGTACTGGTGTCAGGGATTATGGGGAAATGGCAGGAGAATTGGGATAGGAGGGAGAGATAGATCAGCCACGATTGAATGGTGGAGTAGACTTGATGGGTCGAATGGCCTAATTCTGCTCCCAGCACATGATCTTATGACAACTTGCCTCACAGATCTTTAAACTGATGCTACCCTATCTATTCGTGATGCCACATTTGGGGAGCTATGGACTTGCATCTGATGATTTCTCCACATCAATGTTCCTAAGAATTCTGCCATTTACTGTGCTGTTTCCTCTTGCATTTGACCTCCCAAAGTGCAACACCTCACATTTGACAGGTGGCATTTGATATGGATATTTCTTTATTTATCTTTTTAACTGATCCTTATCCTGATGTATCGTTTGAAGACCTTTCTCACTATCCACGACTCTGTCAATTTTCATGTAATCTGCAAATTTGCTAATTAGGGGCTAATTATTTTTCCCAAATGTTTGTCCAAGTCATGATATTTATGGGGTCCCAATATTGGTCACAGGAACACTGCTGCTCATAGACCTCCAGTCTGGAAAAACATGCCTAGCCACTTCCTCAAGCTAATTTTGAATCTAATCACCCAAGCCTCTGTGGATCCCATGCAACTTAATCTTCTGGATCAGCCTACAATGAGCGATCATATTAAATGTCTTATAAAGTTGATGTAGACAACATCCATGTGATACTGTCTTCAACTCTTCAAATAAAAACTCAAGTTTAAGCTCCCCTGCACAAAGCTATGCTGACTATCCCAAACAAGTCTGTTTCACCAGATGTGAGTAAATCCTATCCGTAAGAATCATCTCCAATGGTTTCACTACCTCTGTTGTGAGGCTCACCAGCTTATAATTTCTTGGACTGTCTCTATATCACTTCTTAATCACAACAGCAACATTGGCTTCTCCAGTCCTTCAGAATATTGCCTGTGGCTAAAGAGGAAATTAAGATAATTGTCAAAGCCCCAACAATCTCCTCTCTTGCCTCTCAATCACATGGGATAGGTCCTAACGGGCCCTGGGGCCTGATCCATGTTAATGTTCTTCAAATGCCCCTCTTCCTTGATATCAACATACCCTAGAGTTTCAGCAAAAATCTCCCTGATCTCAATACTCACCCATGGCCTTCTCCATCATGAATACCAATACGTACTCATTTGGTATCCCACTTCTGCCAGTGCCAGGCATAATTTCCCTCCTTTGTCCTTGAGTGATTCTACCTTCTCCCTAAACATCATATTTTTAATGTATGCCTTGGAAATGCTGTAATCCTACTCACCAAGGACGGTTCATGCTCCTTTTTAGTCTGTTTGATTCTTTAATTAAGTTATTTCCTGCTTCCCTTGGGTTCCTCAAAGTTCCTCAAAGTCAGCTTCCTACACTTTACAAATATTTTTTTGTTGATTAAAATTCTAACATCTCACGTCATCCAGGGTTCCTGAACTCTGCCTTCCTTGTCTTTCTCACAGAAACACGTTGGTCCTGAATTCTGACCAGCTGACCCTTAAATAATTCCCACATGTTAAGAGTGGAGTTGCCCAATAATACCCTTTCAAAATATATTCACCAGAGCTCTTGCCTGATACCGTCCCCCCCAATTTGGAACTGCCTCACCCAAGGGCCAGTCTTATTCTTACCCTTAACTGTCTGAAAACTTGCAAAGTTATGGTCACTGTTTTCAAAATTCTCTCTCACTGAAGTTGGAGACATATTTCAAAAAGGTGTACAAGAACAGAATGAAGTTGGATTCATTGAAGATGACAGGGCAGATTAAGAAAATGGCATTCTGGGCTTTATAAATAGGGACACAGAGTACAAGAGCAAGGAAGTCAAGATAAACCTTTGATTAAAACACTGGTTTGGCTGCAACTTGAATATTGTCTGGTTCTGTGTACTATTTTTGAGGAAATATGTAATGACTTTGGAGAAGTAGCAAACAAAATTTAGTGATTCCACGTTTGAGGGATTTCAGCTATGTGGATTGACTGGAGAAACTTGAGATCTGTGGTTCTGAAATCAGAGGTGCAAAGGGACTTGGGAGTGTTGGTGCAGGATTCCCAAAAAGTAAATGTGCAGGTTGAATCAGTGGTAAGGAAGGAAAATGCAATACAATAAATGCAATACATTCATTTTGAGAGGACTAGAATATAAAAGCAGGGATGTAATGCTGAGGCTTTATAAGGCACTGGTCATACTGCATTTGGAGTATTGTGAGCAGTTTTGGGCCGCATATCTGAGGAAGGATATGCTGTTGTTGGAGAGGGTCCAGAGAAGGTTTACGAGAATTATCTTGGGGATGATTGAGTTAACATATGATGAGTGTTTGACGGCTCAAGGCCTGTACTTACTGCATTTAAAAATGATGAGTGGGGATCTCTTTGAACCGTACTAAATAATGAAAGGTCTGGATAGAGCGGATGTG
Organism: Malacoraja senta; assembly: GCA_038087875.1. Classification (NCBI taxonomy): domain Eukaryota; kingdom Metazoa; phylum Chordata; class Chondrichthyes; order Rajiformes; family Rajidae; genus Malacoraja; species Malacoraja senta. The sequence continues at coordinate 51,715,469 of CM075981.1, forward strand.
GAGCGGATGTTTCACTAGTGGGAGAGTCTAGGACCAGAGGGCACAGCCTCAGAATAAAAGAACATACCTTTAGAAAGCGGATGAGGAGGAATTTATTTTAGCCAGAGGATGGTGAATCTGTGGAATTGATGGTCACAGACGGATGTGGTGACCAAGTCTTTGGGTATTTCTAAAGTGGAGATTGACAGCTTCTTGACAGTAAGGATGTCAAGGGTTACAGGGAGAAGCCAGGAGGATGGGGTTGGGAGGGAAATATAGATCAGCCATAATTGAATGGTGGAGTAGACTCGATGGGCCAAATGGCCTAAATCTGCTCCTATGTCTAATAGACTCATGGAGTCGTGGAATAGTACAATACAAAAATGGGCCTTGCATCCGACCAAATCCTTACCAGCCCATTACAATAATCCCACTTCGTTCTGCCCACATTTATATTGACGCCACCAGATCTGATCGATTACCTGACTACTATGGGGAAAGTTGCAATAGCTGATTAATCTACTGAAGAATATGTCTTTGCAATATATGGGGGAACCAGAGCACCACCTGTTAGGAGCCCATGTGGTCACAGGGAGAATGTACAAAATGCAAACGGGTGGCATCAGAGATCCAGGTAGCTGGAGGAGTGCCATATTAGCACATGTTACAAAGGCCAATTGATTCCCTGTTGTAAGATGCATAGTAATAACATTTTGCTGCAAATTGGATTCAAAGCTTTAGAATTTGTCACATAATTGTACCTTTGTTGACAAAATTCCATTCTTTCTGTATAATGCTGCTCATTATGTATGGAACTTCACTTTTGGATGTTGGTCTCGTTTTTAATTCTAAATCCAATCAGATTAAAGCCATTCTGTGTAATATTTATGTTTTGTATAAATTGATTATGATGAGCATGAAACAAAAGTATGCATGTGTAAATCACCCAATTCTCTCTGAAATTTAAAACCGTAAAGGTACAGACAAAGGGAACTGTTCCATGTGCAGCAGGTTCAAGGATCAGGAGAATTATAATGAGGATGATTGGTAAAAGAACCGAAACTAACACGAGAACGCGGGGTCTGGAGTGCATTGTTCGAGATAGTAGTAATGAACGCTTATTCAATTTTAACATTGAAAATGGAGCTGGATAAACATCTGAAAGGAAAGAATCTGCAGGAGAGGTTGGGAGTATGACATTACAGGTCCACCACCGATTTGTCAGCAACTGATGGTCCTGCGCCTCCTTTAATCCGGACAAATTCACGAGAGCGCACTTGAAATCCCTTCGAAAATGTGGCTCCCAGGTCGGGTAAGACGTCCGATCTCGACCTCATTGGGACTTCCGTGTCGATGGAGGGGTGGAATTTGTCCCCTGCGGCAGGGGCACTTCAACTACGGCCCAGCCGGAGCCAGCAGATGCGTTCCCACAGTTGACTTCCAAGGCTGCCTTTGTGGGCCATTATCTCTGTCCCTCGGCGGCCTATGTGGACCGTTCCAGTACTGTTGGACTCTTCTCCGAGGCCATGACCTCTGTGGATTTGGCAAAAAGGATAATCCAGAACAGTTCTGGAACCAAAGGTGCTGGAAAATCGGTTGTGGACCTGTAGCTGGTTTGGACTTCATGGACAAAATTGCTTTGTTGATTGCTGTAACCATTCTGTAATTCTGTGAGTCGGTAGTTTGCAGAAAACTAAAATTATAGATATAGTTTGAAAGTTTTCTATTCATGCAGCAAAGTGCCATAACATTCATGTCCAATGTTTTGAGCTTAAATGAATAATTGTTGCATATTTGTTACTACAACTACTAAGTGTTTACCTCGTTAGCAATATATTTTTGATGCAATCGCTGCCTCTTTTAAAAATAATAGCTAATAATTTCATAATTGGAACAGATGTAATAACAATACATTTAATGAGTGCTTTAAATGCAGTTTTATCTTCTCCAATTCCCCCATTAGGTTTTGTTTGCAGACCCTCTGGTGCCTTGTCTTTCTTTATTTCTTCCCTTTGTTGTGTATACACTTATCACGTTACAGTGATAGTTTCTAATTTGAACAGTTATTTAAATGTTGCTCCTTCCTTGACAATGAGTCTGATTAAGATGTTCATTGGGTCTGATTAAGATGTTGGGCTCTGGATTAGCGGCATTGATGGTATATTGGGACACGTTATAATGCTTCATAGAAGCTTGTGGATTAGGTTTATCTGTATAAATGAATGTGATACTATTTCTGCTTTTGAGGTTCACCTCTCAGACTTCAAAATTAAAAGGAATGAATTCACAAGGAGTGCAGCCATTCCTCATAATTTTACTCTTGTTTTGATTCTGGTAAATTTGCAGTGTACCTGCTCCAAGATTGTCATGTACTAACCTGATTGTAGTTTGCGGGAAAGGTTTCAGGCAAGACACCATTCTGAAACATCACTTCACTGTTTCCACATTCCAACTCGGCATTCATTCCATTTTGGTTAAGGACAAGGAAAGGTCCCGACCCAAAACATCAAATATCCATGTTCTCCAGACATGCTGCCTGACCAGCTGAGTTACTCTAGAACGTTGTATTTTCATTGTATTCCTTTTTGCTTTCTGTGTGCTAGAGCTTAATTGAATTGTACAACTGAACCTTTTGCACTTAACAGCCACAAGATTCATTAATAAAGTGTATTCATTTTCCTTACACTATCCTAAAGTAGATGTCCATACAATTCCTTAGGACTTGGTCTATTTACATTCTTTTAATATGCTCTTCTCAATTACACAACTTAAGTCTTCTAACATACCATACAGGGAAATGACAAACTAAATTTTAATTATTTTTTAAAAGTCTTGTATTCAAAGTTTATTTTGGTTAGATTGTATCATTGCGTCTCATTAATTTGTCTATTGGGGTCCGTACCCCAAGGTATGGGATCTCCTCAGAGTCATACTGTTGGGTATGAACCAACAATGTGTTTTATCTAGCAAATTCTGCTCCAATTTAACCTGCTCTGTGAGCTACACCTGAATTTCTATTGTAGTTTTACATATTTTATTCCATTTAATGAACTGAAATATTAAATTGTCATTCGGTGACAATTTCATGTATAATAATCCAGATGTGATGAAGAAGTCTTCTTCCTTAGAGAGTGCCGTCAGTGCTCCCGAACAGTGCGTGAAATGTTGGTCACGGAGCCAACCTAAGCTGCCTTCTCCTAGGCTCACTAGCACTATAAATATCAATTATTTTTTAAAATCGGCAGGTCAGGAAGGAACTGAAGCGGAGAGAGTGTCCCTGTTGCAGGAGATCGGTAAGGCTGCATGCAGGCAAAACATTACTTATTGTTTTCATATTTAGACCAGAAAGACGCTGTTGGTAATGAAGTTTACATTGCAAATATACGGTCAACATTTTTGTCAATGCTGATGTCCAACTAGTTTATGACCAAATCTAGAGGGAGAGGTTTAAAAATGATCATGAAAATATTACATGAACATTTACTGCAAATCGGTCCAGTTAGAATATTTCCCAGATTGCTCGCCTTCCTGATGTCAAATCATTGGCCGCATTACCAGGATTTGCATAACTTGTCCTGGGTACATTACCTTTGAGGTAATCATCAGTAACGGTTGCCTCAAATGGCAATATTGAGATGCATGATATTAACCTTTATACTTTGAGAATAGAAATAAGTTCCAATAACCAAATGTGTATTGTACAAAATGTGTCAATGCCAGTGAAGACAAGGATGCAACATTTCTGCATTTATTTACTTTAACCCATTTGGATGAAATAAGTGTGCCTCTAAATATGTTACTTGGATTTTTGTTAGACAAATGTCCTAAAGTCAACAGAATCAAGGTACATTTGGTTAACATGCTGACAAGCTGTGGTTGCATTAGAGGGACTTGAGAGCAGAGTGGCCGGCTGCTGCTCTCTGCAGTCCTAAAGATTGAAAGTAAACAAGTCTGGAGAGTATATAGGCAATGGTCCAATGCTTGAAACTGCCTTGGTTTATTTTGTTTTCAAATTTGTTTTTCATTTTGGTATGGAAATCCTCATTGGTTTCCTGCTCTCATCTTAGGAGAAACCTAGGGCTGCTATAATGCTTTACCAGCTTCACCCCCAGTCTTTGAATTATTTGCAATGGATTTGCCCTGCAATGCATAATTACATTTCCTCCATAATTATCATCATCAGAACAATAAAGCTCGAAGATAGCTTTGTCAGTAATTAGGGAAGGATGTTATTTTCCACTGTTTAAAAAGTGCAAGTTCTTTAAGAAAATGTCCCAATAACAAGACTTTTCTTGCCTTAAGTGTGAGCCATGAAAGTACCCTTGTCCCTGAGTCAGAGGTTTATAGGTACAATTTCCTCTGGTTCTACAGAAAAAAAGTCGAAGTAACCACTCGGGGAGAGTTGGCTACTGCCAAGATGTCAAACTAATGCCATTTCCTTCTCTATGGCTGATATAAAAGGCTTTGTTGCACTTTTTGGCTTGACCTATATTTATCCCTTCATGAATAGCATACAAAGAGAATTGTCTGTTTCTTATTATGTTGGTATTTGTGGGAGCTTGCAGAGCTGAAATCTAGCTGCTGTTTTTAAGGTTTTTAACGTTACAATGGTCAATTACTTGTGTATTTCATTGGCTTCAAAAATATGCCAGACGAGGAAACACATGAATACACTTCATAACCTTAAATTTAAATTCATTCCTTATTATTTCTGTGTAAGTAGATTTTCTTGGCTAATTCATCCATGTTTTTATGAACATGTTTATGAAACTATGGGATGGAAGCTGTACTGGAATACAGACATGTGGTGTGTCATGCGTGTAAATATAGCCTGTTTGTTACGTTTAACGTCAGCTGCTCTTATTTGGTTGATTATCTGATGTCAATAGTTTGTGTCGTTTGAAGAAAAGCAATTCGTCACTTTATGATAGCTTGCTTTCCTGTACCACATGAAAGTGCAATCACCTGGTGCTGCCATGAACTCGATCATGTGAAGAAATCAAGTTCAACTTCAGGTTTATTGTCATATGCGCGAGTATGGTGAGGTACAGGTACAATGAAAAGTCATGCTTGAAGCAGTGTCACAGGCACAGCCAAAACACATATCAACAAATTGCACATAAATGACAAACAACATTCTCTGCGAATGGTGGAAAGGGGTAGGGATGGAAAGATGTGACCGATGGTGGGATCACATTGAAAGTGGGTGAAATGTTTGCCTGCCGAGGGGAACACTTTTACTAAAGAATGTGGACATCTCATGTGTCGTAGTGTGGAAATCCTCATTTTGGGAGCTGATGTGGCGGAGAAGAAGAAATTGTGAAAAGGGGATAGCATCTTTGCAAGAGGCAGGTAGGAGGAGGTGTGGTCCAGATTACTTTGGGATTTGGTTGGTTTTAGAATGTCTGTCCCCTGTGATGGAGACAGAGATCAAGAAAGGGGAGAGAAGTGTCAGAGATAGTCCAGATGATTTTGAGGACAGGGTGGAAGTTAGTGGTGCAGATAATAAATCAATGTGTTCTTCTCCTGCCAGATGGAACAAGAATAGAGTTCCACTGGTCCTTGCCTTTCACCACGACTGTCTGCATGCGAAGCAACTGCTTCGACGAACACTTGTGTACGGTCTGCCAAGGCCTGCTGAATCTCTCTGTTTGCTAACCATTTAAACTCTTCCCATTGCCATACTGACCATTCAGTCCTGGGCCGCCTCCATTGCCAGAGGGAGGCCACACGCAAACTAGAGGAACAGCACTTCTTATTCCAATCTGGTAACTTACAACCTTATGGTATGAACATTAAAGTCACCAATTTTAGGTAACTAACCTACAAACGACCCCTCTTCTTTTGTTTCTTTCCCCCATGCCTCGTCTGGATTCACACCTATTTTTTCCTTCCCCTGTCACTCTTTTCCCATCCCTATCCACCTGCATTCCCTCCTCTAACTTCAATATTTATTTGCACCTCTTTATCCTCGACACACTTTATGTCCTTTCCTTTCTGGCCTTTGTCCAACCATCTACCAATCAAACCCTCACTGCACCCCCCCCAATCCCCCAACCCCCATCTGTATCCACTTATCCCTTGCCAGGCTTTGTCACGTCCCTTCCTCTTCCAGCTTTCTCCAACCACCTCTCCCACAACAATCAGTCTGAAGAAGGGTCCCAACCAAAAAACACCACCTATCCGTGATCGCTAGAGATGGTGCCTGACTTACTGAGTTGCTCTCGCACTTTGTGCCTTTTTAAAATTACCCAGCATCTGCTATCTAGGGGTGCTAATCCTGAATGGTGTTACGTTTCCTCATTGCACCCGTTAAATGAAGAAGACTTCACCATATGCCTGTGACCTGGAGAGTTTGTGAGAGGTCCACGTGGCGAGCCGCTTGCTGCAGATTATCCAACATATCTAGCTCGAGTAACCACTGCGTTTGTGGTTTTGTTTTTCAGAATTGGACCAGTAGTTCTCCCCTGGGTATTGAATAGGTGTTGATAATAACAATGCAGAAAAATTGCAGCCCGTTTATCTCTCCCCCCCCACCCCTTTGTCGACACCAAATTTGAAAATTTGATTTTTTTAATTGTGATTTTGGATTGATTTCATATTTTGCCTCTGGATTTATTACAAATTTTAAATACCTTTGTTGCAGATAAAAATGCATTTCAATTTGTGTCACATGCAACTGCACTGAATTTTGTTTGCATATTTACACATGCGGGTGCCGCCATGTTTTGGCGCCATTTCCAAAGACCGTTCCGCCCATGCGCTCGGTCTAATGAAGTGGCTCCTGAGCCAGGTGAGCCCCAGGCTTCTGCAGGGGCTTACTCGGTCACCCTTGACCGGGTGGCCCACAGACCAATGTCCCTCTCCTCTTTGTGTCTTGAGAGGGCCTCCTGCAGACTACTTTGAAAGGTGCTGGACGCATTACCCCAGTTCCCTCTCCTACCAGTCCTTGCTCCTCATGTCTGACTTCTCCAGCTGGCTCCCTACTCCTTGACTCTCCCGTCTTCGGGGGATGAGCAGAGTCCGGGCCCAGCGGCTTCCCTCGAAAGGCTGTGGCCGGCTGACTGTTCGGGTCCTCCAAGCAGGTTCCTGGTCCCGGTTCCCAGTTAACCTGTTTAAGCTTCTGTTTCATTGCTTTTGATCTCTCTTAATTACCCCCCCCCCCCTCCTCCTCCTCCTCCCCCCCCCTGTCCCCATCCCTATTACAATTACTGGTGAACCTTTGGAGAGATTTACTTGACTGATTTTCCTGACCATTTAAAAACGTGCTTATTTTCCTGCTTTTTCTTTTTGCCTTTTTTACTTTACTATGGTCCTATTCATCCAGGAAAGAGTGTGTGTGTAAGATTTTTGCCTCATCATTTTTTAATACGCTATCACTAAATGTGAAGCTTGCGTGCAGATAAATTGTTAAATACCAAGAATGAACAATGCCAAGGCCATGCAGCAAGTGGGGGAGAGGTTTAGGATGGAGGATCTGCAATGATATCACAGGAACTGAGTTCACAGGAAATACTGAACAACCATGGACTTTTTTGGGGGAAGGTTGTTCACGGAAGAAAATGGTCTGATTGACTAGGCTGAGAAGAAGCTGGGGAACTAGTTTGAACCCATATAGTTTGGCTTATAAACGATTATATATTGTATATGGTATAAATATTGTGTAAACTTAGGCATGCTTAACAAGAAAAAGGAGCAGTTAGAATATATTTTTTGAAATAGAACATGGTGTCTCAGTTTGTTCCTAGACTTCAGGGAGCATTGCTCATCACTACATTGTGTTGTAAAACTGCATTAATTACTAATGGGCAGATGCAACTTTTCTCAAAAACAGATCAAAGATAGAAATTTTATTTGTGAAATGTAGTTATCATAAATGATGTGTTTTGAGACCATTGAAAAACTGACTTTACTGTGCATGATATTGCAACTGACTTAGACTAAGGGGATACTTACTCCCATCCTCCATGTCTTTAACATCTGTGAACTTATATCATTTTTTTCTTCAACATATTGGGAACACTCCTCCTTTATATAATCAGTTTATAATTCATGAAAAGATTTTAGGTTTAATATCAAAGTTCTGAGATTAATTTACAGTAGATATTATTTAGTATTTCATCATATCAACCTGTAAACAGTTTGATAGATCCTTTGCTATTTTTGAACGTCAATCCACTTTTTAATATAGACAAAAATGCTGGAGAAACGCAGCGGGTGAGGCAGCATCTATGGAGCAAAGGAAATAGGCAATGTTTTGGGTCGAGACCCTTCTTCAGACCTTCTTCTGAAGAAGGGTCTCGACACGAAACGTTGCCTATTTCCTTCGCTCCATAGATGCTGCCTCACCCTCTGAGTTTCTCCAGCATATTTGTCTACCTTTGATTTTTCCAACATCTGCAGATCCTTCTTAATCACTTTTTAATATAAGCGGTTCATTCTTGCAGGCATTATTGACGTTCAGATGGATTAAAATTTTACAAGCCTAGTAATTTAATCAGTGAAAAATCTCATTAATTAGTGGAGGGATATTGAATTTTTCAGAAATAACTATACCATGGAACCCATTGGGTCCCGTCCCCTCAATGCGGGGATGGCGGACACGCACACGCACACGCTCTTTTGCCTTCATCCCCGCCTATCCACTAACGCATAGCCATCAACTGCGCAGGCACGGCTAGAGAGGGAGAAGATGAGGGGGTAGAGATTGAGGGGTAGGGGGAGTAGAGAGTGGGGGGGGGGGTGGGCGTGTGGCGTCACAGGGGAGGGCTGGTTCCCGAATGCAATACTCCACTCACCCATAGGTCCCAATACTCCTAGAGAGGGAGGGGGGTAGAGAGGGAGGGGGTAGAGAGGGAGGGGGTAGAGAGGGAGGGGGAGAGAGGAGGGTGTAGAGGGGGTAGTGGGAGGGAGGGGGGGGGTAGAGAGGGAGGGGGGTAGAGTGGGAGGGGGTAGAGTGGGAGGGGGGTAGAAGTGGAGGGGGGTAGAGTGGGAGGGGGGTAGAGTGGGAGGGGGGTAGAGTGGGAGGGGGGTAGAGTGGGAGGGGGTAGAGTGGGAGGGGGGTAGAGTGGGAGGGGGGTAGAGTGGGAGGGGGGTAGAGTGGGAGGGGGGTAGAGTGGGAGGGGGGTAGAGTGGGAGGGGGTAGAGTGGGAGGGGGTAGAGTGGGAGGGGGGTAGAGTGGGAGGGGGGTAGAGTGGGAGGGGGGTAGAGTGGAGGGGGGTAGAGTGGGAGGGGGGTAGAGTGGGAGGGGGGTAGAGTGGGAGGGGGGTAGAGTGGGAGGGGGGTAGAGTGGGAGGGGGTAGAGTGGGAGGGGGGTAGAGTGGGAGGGGGTAGGAGTGGGAGGGGGGGTAGAGTGGGAGGGGGGTAGAGTGGGAGGGGGGTAGAGTGGGAGGGGGTAGAGGTGGGAGGGGGGTAGAGTGGGAGGGGGGTAGAGTGGGAGGGGGTAGAGTGGGAGGGGGGTAGAGTGGGAGGGGGTAGAGTGGGAGGGGGGTAGAGTGGAGGGGGGTAGAGTGGGAGGGGGGTAGAGTGGGAGGGGGGTAGAGTGGGAGGGGGGAAGAGTGGGAGGGGAGCAGGTGGGAGGGGGACTAGAGTTTTACTCTATTTTTTCCCACCACCTCCCCCACCTCCATTCCCTGCTGCAGCATCTACCCAGGTCGTAGTGCAGCGTCAGGGCCTGGAACTCGGCCTGGTTCTCGTCCACCGCCCGGCCCAGGCTGTAGCCCTGCAGCCGTCAGTTCGGCCGCCACAGTCTCCAGTCCAGGCCCTACTACATCTACGGGCTCGTCCCAGGACCCCGGTTCATCCTTTGTTCCACCGGCGGCTTCTTTTTCAGTGCCGGTCGCGGCACCATTCCAAGCCCCGGGCTCGTCCCTCACTCCAGCTCCAGGCTCACTGCAGCCCAGGCCCAGTCGCCGGGCTTGGCCCGCCAGGTACCGGACCGCGGGAGGGCGTCGCCCGAGAACTCCGAGCAAGGCCGCGGGCGGACGTGGACCCGAGATCCCCAAGCGAGCGTTGACCCGAGGACCCAAGCGAGGCCACAGGCGGGCGTCGACCTGAGGACCCCAAGTGAGGCCACGGGCGGACGTGGACCCGAGGACCCCGAGTGAGGCGGCGGGTGGGTGTTAACCGAGGACCCGAGAGAGGCTGTGGGCGGGCGTGGACTCGAGGACCCGAGCAAGGCCACGAGCGGGCGTGGTGTGAAACGGGTGCCGACCTGAGCCATGGTGCCCGCCCACCTTATTGTGACGTCAGAACGAAGCATCAAGGAGTGGGAAGGAGTGCATCTAGCAGTGAGAATTAAGCAGGTCGACCATTGGAGAGGTGGTGAAGCGTTTGAGGAATGTTTTGGAAATGCTGCCCTCCCCTGACATCACCCGAAGCTCATAGAATATTCTGTGTGTGAAATGGCTCCGAACTGTACCACCTCATTGTGACGTCATCAGTGGAATCTGGTCATTTTAAAAGGGAGTTTTAACAAAACAAAAAAAACTTTAATCAGCAATAAGTTGTGAAATAAAGCATAAAATCTTGAGTGAAGCTGATCACTGCTTAGAGGGGAAAATGTGAGTCGGAATATATAAAAATCTTATTGTTACAGCGTAGTGTTTTTGGCGAAAATATAATGACACACGCACGCGCGATGAGATTTTAAAGTTATACTAGACCAAGTGCAGACCTTTTGAAGTCTGCTCCCCCAACGCACCCGTTCACTACCCGTAGCCCCCCCGGGAGGCGTGGTCCTCCAACTCAAGCTGTTCCCGAACATAAGATTCAAGCACTCCCCTTGCCTCCCTCAGCAGTGCTCTTTAAAAACCATTCCAATTGCCCTGGGTGTTGCAATAGAAATTCGCCCTCCCCCTGCTCGTCTATCCATTGTGACGTCATCAGTTGAAGCTGCTATTGTGACGTCATCAGTTGAAGCTGGTCGGTTTGAAAGTCAAGGTATTTTGATTTTTAAAAACTTTAATCAGTAATGGTCGAGAAATATAGCATAAAATGTTCAGTGAAAGTGATCTCTGCCTAGAGGGGAAAATGTGTATCAGAATATGTAAAAATCTTGTGAAGTTGGCATTGTTAAAGCTTAAATTGCGAATAACGTGTCAATTATAGGATGAAATCTTCATTGAGTGATCTCTGCTAGCTGAGCCATTGTGACGTCATCAGTTGAAGCTGGTGGTTTTAATTTCAAAGTCTTTTGACTTTTAGACTTTTAATCAGTAATGAGTTGAGAATAAGTCGAGAAATAAAGCATAAAATGTTCAGATAAGTTGATCCTGGCCTCAATGGGGAAAAAAGTCAATAGGAATATGTAAAAATGTAATCGTTACCCTGTAGTATTTTTGCGAAGATGTAAAGACAACCACATATAGACACATGCACACACATACACACGTACAAGATCAGAATATTAATAAGTATATGAAACTAGACCAAGTGCAGACCCGTTGGGTCTGCTCCCCCAACGCACCCGTTCCCTACCCCTTAGCCCCACAGGAGGCATGGTCCTCCAACTCAAGCCGTTCCCGAACGTAAGATTCCAGCACCTCCCTGCCTCCCTCAGCAGTGGGCTTTAAAAAAATTCCAATTGCACTTGCCCTAGAGAGAGAGAGACACACACACACACACACACACACACACACACACACACACACACACACACTCGCTCTCACACACACACACACACACACACACACACACACACACACACACACACACACACACCGTCTCACACACGCTCTCACACACTCACACGATGAGAGTTTTAAAGTTATATATAGATGGCAAAGCGTTTTATGTGTTAAGGTGCATGTCAGTTTAAGAGTGAATTTCCCCTTCTCACCCCCCCCT
>CM075981.1:51727494-51875502 GCA_038087875.1 Malacoraja senta
TAGCAGGCTGGCGCACCCAACTAAAGTCCAAACGCAGAGTTCTCTATTGTCACTAAAGGTACCTCCTCTCATCAGTGGTATATCAAGAGAATAACACAAGATCAGGGCATGGATTGTATCTGTTTCAGTACTGATCTGAGGTTCACTGCAGACATTTTGTATGTGCCTGGAGTTAGGACTTGTGGGGTGTGTGTAGACAAAATATTTTATGGAGATATTCTTTGTGACCGCACACTCTAACTGGCCATTTGGTTAATTTGCATCAGTACTTGAAGTAATGGATCTTGCAAGTCAGAAGCTAAACGTCTGTATTGGGTGCAATGCACGAGTTTAAGTCTGCAGAATATTTAAAATATGAGACTCTACAATTAACAAGGCCAGTATAAGCCATTCAAGGTAGAATGTACAAACTAATCACTTGTAGCAAATGTGACTCGAGTGTTTCCATGCAGATTCTGAACACTTCACCAGAAATGTTGGAATAGAGAATTGTGTAACTTACTCTATACAGTCTGGTCGTCTCCTTGCATGCTCGTTCACTCATCCACTGTTCCGCTCCTACAACTTACAACATTAAAACAAGGCAACTGTGAGCATCTCTCACCTGCAGCGTTTCTTTCTGTGGCTTTTAAAAAGGAAATCTCCATAAACATGTGCTATCAGTCTGGGAGATCCCTGACTTGGGTTGCTTTATTCAGTATTTCTGTAAATGAATGATTCCTAGAAATTGTGTTTCCTTTTTTGATAGTTTTCAGGAAATTAGAATAAACCTAGAACATTTGATTGCAAGTATTGAGATATTCCCATTTCCAAGGTGTTTTAAGAGCACATTCATTATGTTAATAAAGTTTATAAATAATTGAAATTTCGATTAACATGTATATTATTCCGATCTATAATTGTCCATAATCTCTCCTCCACTGCTCTCTTGTACAGCTCTTGTAAACATTATTGACAGACTTAAGCATCGTACCTGTGGATGCTGGTTCCAGTGACCTCAGCCTTCAGTGAATATGTGAGGGATGGGACATATGACACAAACTTCCAGTTCGGGGGTGTAATGGTAATAGTTTGCTTGGCACTCCACTGGAACTTTGGTCACTGACTAATCCATGACCAATATCTGACTGTGTGATATCCTTGAATACGATCAGGAAATTGAGTGCAAGATATTATTCTTGTGTATTTGCTTTAGATTGAATATTTCTAAGTTCATATAATATTGCTTTGTCAATGCACTAGTAGTGTTTGGTTTTAGTTAATTATATGTTTAAAACCCCACTTTTTTGATACACATATTGTTGATGAAGATAGCAAGTGGCTTGGAATTGTTATGATTTTGATTCGGTTTTACTGTACAAATTAAATGACTATTCTATTGGTTTCCAGCCAGCTGAGAGGTCTCCTTATTATCTTGCATACATCTTAATAAATGGTTAATAGAGTTAACACTCCCACCTCAGAATCAGAGGGTTATGGGTTCCAATACAACTCCAGTGTCCTGGGCCCACACATTAATGCTGAAGGAGTGTTGGCCTATTAAGTAGAGGTCATGCCCATCCTAACAGATGTAAAGGATCCATTGACACCGTTTCAGAGAGCAAGGCAATTACCCATGGATTCCTGGCCACTGTTTATCACAATATTACTTGTCATTTTCACATTGTTGCTTGTGGTAGCTTGATGTATTCAAGTTGATTAGTGTATTAACTACATCAGTGATTAAATTTCAGTAAAGACTATTGGCTGCAAGTGGGATATTGGTAAGACAAAGTTCCTCCAGAAATTCAAGTGTGGACATTTTGAAGAATTTGATGAAACCTAAAGGTTGCCTCAGATTATCCTTATGAACTTCTGACTGTACGAGGAATACTTCACTGCACTAATCTCGTTTCAGGAAGTGTTTCTTTGCATTCCTGCAACTGAGAAGATGAATAGTCAAATTATTCACTCAATATTGCTCTAGCTTTAGACATAACTTTCAAGGCCGAGCAGACTATTTTTCCCAAACTCCTGCTTATTCACCCTTCTCTACCCTGATCCAAAACAAACGGAGATGGCTCACACTTGCTTTGGCTTTGATTGTTATTCAGACCATTTTAACATTGTTTTGGATTATTGGACCTTGACCCATATGAGGAAACTAACCCTGCATGGGGAGATAGTGTGTGGAATCCAGTTAAATATGCAAAATATTAAGTCCATTGCTACTACTCAAAGATGCCAAATGTAATCTTTCATGAATTGCATTGATTTTAATTTTCCTGATGAAATATTTTAAATCTCCATTCGTTGTGAATTTGGGATTACTTTGACAAAAAATGAATCGAAACCACCCCCGTTATTCTGAATTGGATTGAACATGTACTACTTATGGGTCAATGTTCATTTGATAGCATTTTGATGTCATGAATTTCAGACGTTAATTAACAATGTGACCTGATCAGTATCTGACCAGTAGTGAAACTGTGATCTAATAAAGTAAGTCCCTCTTCAATGGGTGATGCTGATTTTTTTCAATGTGTTTTTTTTTTCTCCTCGGTTACACAGGTCTTTTGGGTAGATTTCAATTCTTTTACCCCTCATCGTGAGCTAGAGGCTGACAGATAATCTCCCAAGGTTCAAAATAAAAAAATAATCTATTTGCAAAGATGTTTTTCAGTCCTCACTTGAAAGGTAGTAAGACAAAAATGCTGGAGAAACTCAGCGGGTGAGGCAGCATTTATGGAGCAACGGAATAGGTGACGTTTCGGGTCGAGACCCGAAAGGTAGTAAGATCAGTTGTGAATAAAGGAGTTGTGTATGAGATACATTGGCTTTAAAATAATCTAAGTTGACTTCAATTTGTTACTGTTTTCTTATTCAGGGGATACATTGGGTCGAGAGGGCAAGAGTCTGTATATGTGATGCATAATATGGAATATGGTGGGAAGGGGTTAATGGATCTTTTACTGTAAATCGTTGATAAAACTTCTCTTTTAAAGATAACCAAACGGCTGTATATACTGAGATGCACGGCCAAAAATAATGCCAGATAAATGTTCTGATGATATCAGTCAAGTAGTGATCAAAATGAATTAGATATAAGTTGTTTTGTTTGTAATATGTATATCCTTTCACATTCAAGAAACAGTGGGAAAAGTACACCATTGACAATGTAGTACATAGAAAATAGGTTCAGGAGTTGGCCATTCGGCCCTTCGAGCCTGCACCGCCATTCAATATGATCATGGCTGATCATGACTAAACAAATGTGAATACATGAGCTCATATTCATGATTTAGTCACATAAACATGCCTGCTAATGGCTTCATGTTACTCTAACATGGAAGATGCACAATAAGTATACATTATGTAGATACAGAATTGCAGATGCTGATATACAAAAAAAGGACAGTGCTGGAGTAACGCAGTGGGTCCGGCAGCATTTCTGGAGGACATGGATAGGTGACGTTAATGTGGGCTGGAGAAAGCTGGGAGAGAGGCTTGAATTGTGTACATTATAGCTTGAATGATATGTTTGTGGTTACTAGCAAAGAGGAAAACTGAGAAGGATGGAAAATTTCCATGCATATGGTGATTGTAGCAGAAGCATTTAAAACCAGGAGACATGGGTTACGATTTGGAGGGGATCTGAGTTCTGAAATACACTTCCTGAGTGGTTGATAGAGACTCGTACCCTCACAACATTTAAGGAGCAGCATAACTTGGAATTGCCTTGGCTTAGAAGGGTGCAGGTCAAGTGCCAGTAACTGGAATTAGTATGGATAAGTAGCTGAAAGTCTGCATGGACATGGTAGACCAGAAGACTTCTGTTGATGCTGTATGACTCCATGGCAAAGAACTATATACTGATATACGAGGACATGTTTTTGTTTTTACATTCAAATGTTTATTTATTTTTCAGTTTGTCAGTTTGTTTATTACAGTTACTTTTTCTGTAGCCTTCCTCCTGAGAATAACTAATCACATGAATATCTAGTCAATCGGAATCTGACAGATCTATTATTGTGCTCATTTTGGTGGCTCTAAAACAAGAAGTTGAAATGCAAGAGCAGCAGGTAAAAATAAAATAGATGGTTAAAGTGCCAGGAAATGTTTCCAATATTCAAGTACTGAAAATCATCAGGTTGCAATTTGTCTGTCTTTTAGTATTCTAAAGGTACTATGAAAATATTGTCATTGGAATATAACATTCGAACTAATATTAAATGTCTGAGAACAATATCTATCTATTGGATATTATCTGAATGGTTCGAACGTTACTTAAATTTGTCAGTTAATGTCACTTTTATGTGTAGTTGTGCTTAATTCATTTGATGGTTATAAAAACAGTCTTGGTGTAAACATTAAATACTTTTGACAAATTTATTTCTTACTACAAAATAAATTATTGCAACACCTGTAGTATTTAGATTAAATTTTCTCAAATGCTTGGGTTATTAAATGTATACCATTTGACTTTGTGCAAAACCTGTAAAAAATATGGCTAACCAGGGAACTAATCATTGCCTTCATTCAGTTATTTGAAACTGATTTATTTGGTTTACATTGTATTTGTGCAGACAATCCACTCTGAAGGAGTTATCTGTGACTTGATCTGTGAACCAGGGGCCACAGTTTAAGAATAAGGGGCAATCCATTTAGGGATTGGGGCTCAGCCATGATCACATTGAATGGTGGTGCTGGCTCGAAGGGGCCGAATGGCCTACTCCTGCACCTGTTGTCCACGTCCCATTTATGGGATCAATATCAACACTGATGTTCATGTGCAATACTGAACCAC
This sequence comes from Malacoraja senta, assembly GCA_038087875.1. NCBI lineage: Eukaryota > Metazoa > Chordata > Chondrichthyes > Rajiformes > Rajidae > Malacoraja > Malacoraja senta. The sequence goes on from CM075981.1 coordinate 51,732,281, forward strand.
TATTTTTTGGTTGAGATAATAAACTAAAGGGCCTGTCCCACATAGGCGATTTCTTCGCGACTGTCACAGTCGTAGCAGGTCGCTGAAAAAGCAGCGACTGGTTCCACCCCCCACCCCCACCCATGACAATGTCTACGACAACCTACCAGGTCGACGTCAAGCTAAGGCAAGCTACTGACAACCAGCGACCCTTTAGGACGTCCACCTACGGCCACACCTACGACAACGTACGACCACACAGGCAACAACATTGGTCCACCCGCGACAAGCTACGACAAGCAACGACCCTGTCGGCGACAACTGAAGACAATTCAGTCGCCGGTTGACGTAGGTAGTCGCCAATGGAATTCACCGAAGTCAGCACCTGGCGACAACCAACGTCACCTGGTGACAACCTGCGTCATCCTGGCGACAACCCACAACAGCACCTATGACGGGAGAAGACAAGCTACGTCAAGCCCACAGTCGCCGAAAAGTTTTGAGCATTTCAAAATCAAGCGGCGACCAGAAAAATGTTACGACTCTTAGGCGAGTTGAGGAGGCTACTCACGACCATACAGGCGTCACCCCGCGACCATGTGGCAACAGCCTAATCGCCTGTAGTCGCCAAAATAAATCGCCTAAGTGGGCCAGGGGCTTAAAGGGTTTCATTGCTCTCATTACTTCAAAGAGAAGTAGAGGAGAACCCGATTGTACTAGCTAATATTGAACTATCATCTTTACTAAACTGATTATCTGGCCTTCACTTTATTGTTTTAACTTAAAACCTGCCATATTTTCTGGATATAACAATAACTACACTTCAAAAGTACTTAGTGGCTATAAAGTGCGTTGGAATAGCCAGAAAGGAATGTGAATCAAAATTGTTTCTTTAGGTATTGCTCTAATTTGACATGGTACGAGATAGGGAATGTAAACATTTCATACCTTAAAGTAAAAAGGAATGCTCACAGGACACTTTCTTAAACTAAGAGACACCATAACAATATGTAGCAGCTCGACATGCAATAACAATCAGATACAATAGAGAATAGAACAAAGCTTGTAAACCATTCTGACATTCTTGCATTAAAATAACTGAATTGTTTCAGTAGCAGAATAGAATAGTGGTTCAAGTTTTCTGTACTCAGACAATGTTTTTAAACTCTGAGACTTCTATGTTCAGCTGGAGAACCTTTTTCAATAATGATGTCCAGTGTATTGGTGTGTGGAGGTCCAGCCCCAAATTAGCATCCTGAGCACCACTCCACCCCCAATGGAAAAGACAACTGGAATTATAGAGTGAAGATGGACACAAAGCTGGAGTGACTCAGCTGGAGAAAAGGATTAGGTGATGTTTCGGGTCAAACCCCTGTGCTGTTTTTCTCTTTTCATTCGTAGGGTGGGTTGGAAGCTGTTTACACCATGGCATGGCTTTTCCAGTCATGTTCGCATACCAATTTGTGCAGCTGTTTTTAGAAGATCATATGGTCTCAATCCAGTGTAGATTCAGGAAATGAACTGGGTAAGCATGCATCTTTTCCTAGAGTTCTCAAGAGTTTACCCTAAAAATGTAGAAATGAATACGCAGCTATCGATATTAAAAGTAGCATGCCACCAGTGATCTGGAAAATACAGTATCTGCAAAAGGAAGAAAACATTTCCATCAATGTTGTGATCTCAAATCAAAATATGGCAATCTAAGTATAGCAGGCGTTTGGCTCAGTGCCGTTTTGCATTCAACAATAAGGTCAACCTTTCAGATTTGAAATCTATTGCACTGAGCATAACTTAAGTTTTGAGATAACATTTTGTTGAAACAATCTTTTTCACTTTCACTTCCCAAGCACTTCCTCTCACCCTGGGTAACCCTCTCGAGACCCCTATAGTCCTCTTCCATGAATACATTTTTAGACGCCTTAGCAATCCCTTTGATTTTGGTCATGAGAGGAATAGATCCGGTAGATGCACAGTCTCTTGCCCAGAGTAGGTGAATCGAGGACCAGAGGACATAGGTTTATGGTGAAGGAGAAAAGATTTAATAGGAAACTGAGGGGTAACTTTTTCAACACAAAAGGTGCTGGGTGTATGGAACAAGCTGCCAGAGGAGGTGGTTGAGGCAGGGGACCATGCCAACATTTAAGAAACAGGTACATAGATAGGACAGGTTTGGAGGGAAATTGACCCAACGCAGGCAGGTGGGACTAGTGTAGCTTGGACATGTTGGCAGGTTGGGCCGAAGGGCCTGTTTCCACACTGTATCACTCTATGACCTTAAGAATTCCTTTAAATTAGCACCCATTTTCACCTTGATTTATTATATTTTTCTCACTCATCATAAAGACTGGTGATAAATTGAAGATTATTGTTCTGATTAGTTATGTGTAGGAGCAATTTATAAAATGCGCATTTATAACTTACTTCTCCTGGGTGTATGGTACACTCCAGTGGTTTGTCCTCCTCTGATAAATATGGATAAGTGTCAAGTATCCACGACAGGGTGGTCTTGTTTGGGTGAAACTCTGGTGTTTTGTCTGGTGGATAAAGAAACCAACGCTGGCCAAAGCATTAAAAAAAAAGAATTAGAGCCAATATACTGATCCAGAATACATTAATTTACGCCCCCCCCCCCCCCTTCCTTTCAGTTGATTGGAATTTAAAAATCTTTTTTTTCCCTCATAGAAATTGTTTAAGTATGAGCCTCGCTTCATAATCATCTGTTGGAAGACCACAGATTATTTCAAAAGGTATCCAAGAAAGACTTCATTTTTTTAAAAAATCTGTATCCCAGCCATCAGCTTATACAAAATGTAGTAAGCCCTTGCTTTGTGCTGACATTACTATTCATTTTTTTATTTCAAAATGGCTTCAAACGTCAAGAAATTATGCATTTGAACACCAAGACTGTCTTCTGCTCTTTGTGTTTCCATTGATGGTAACCACCCAATCATTTTTTCTTTATAATGTATCCCCTCATACTCTTTACTAATAAACATTATCTGTCATAAGGTTTTGATCATCTGGACTGTATAGTGTAGGGTGCAAATTCAACAGGAACTTTATACAGGTAATTTGTGTGTCTATATATATTTTTTTAAGTGAAAAGTTGTGGAGCTGTGGGGAAAGAATTGAATAGCTCAAATTTGGCATAAGTTTGTTTATTATTGTCACTTAGCAAAGGGGAAGATAGTGTAGAACAGTTCACAACATTCACAAGTTATCGGAGTAGGATTAGGCCATTGTGTCCACTCCACCATTCAATCATGGCTGATCTCTGTCTCCTATTCCAATTTTCCTGCCTTTTTCCCATAACTCTTGACACCGGTTCTAATCAAGAATTTGTCTATCTCTGCCTTAATATCCACTGCTTGGCCTCCACAGCCCTCTGTGGCAATGAGTTCCACAGATTAACTACCCTCTGACTAAAGAAGTTTCTCCTCACCTCCTTCCTAAAAGAGCGCCCTTTAATTTTGAGGCTATGACCTCTGGTTCTAGACTCTCCCACTAGTGGAAACATCCTTTCCACATCCACTCTCTCTATGCCCTTCATTATTCTGTAAGTTTCAATGAGGTCCCCCCTCAACTTTCTAAAAGCCAGCGAGTACAGGCCCAGTGCTGTCAAACGCTCATCATATGCTAACCCACTCCTGGAATCATCCTTGTAAACCTCCTCTGGACCCTCTCCGGAGCCAGCTCATCCTTCCTCAGATATGGCGCCCAAAATTGTTCACTCCAAATGCAGCCTGACCAGCGCCTTATAGAGCCTCACCATTACATCTTTGATTTTGTATTCCAGTCCTCTTGAGATAAATGCTAGCATTGAATTTGCCTGCATTGTAGTGCATCAGTTCCAAAGACAACGTCCAATGTCCACAATGGGATAGATGTGAATTGAACAATACTTAGCTTATGGAAGGACGGATAAGAAACCTAATAACAGGGAAAGAAGCTGTTTCTGAGTCTGGTGGTGTGTGCTTTCAAGCTTCTGTACATTCTGCTGGACGGGAGCAAGGATGAGGAGGTATGACCGGGATGGGACATAACATGAAGGGCTGAATAATTTTACTTCAGATATTGTTTATAATTCTACACCTGCTAAACTGAAATTCTCACCTTTCGTCCGTATACAACCTCAGAATATCCAGCTCCATGCCAATGAAAAGGCACTCCTGTACTTGCTCCTTGAAAGACGCAACCAACAGAAAACTTAAGATGGATCCCTCGCCCGTGTCTCCTTTATACCGTATTATGCTCTCGCTCGCCCTCCCACCAGATGGAATAAGGACAGCTCTTACCATTTACCCAACCAGCATCTGCATCTAATGCACCATTCTGATATTTCCAAAGTGATCTCGCCACCAATTGCATCTTCCCATCCCTACTCCTTTCCGCAGAGACCGCTCCCTCCGTATCTCCTTGGTTCACTGATCCCTTCCTCCCCGAACCACCCACTGCCCAGGTACTATCCCCAGTAACTGCAGGAGATGTAACACCTGTCCCTATTCCTCCTCCCTCACATCATTCCGGGACCACAGCAACCCTTCCAAGTGAGACAGTGGTTCAGGTGCACTTTCTCTAATTTCATCTACTGCATCCCTTCTGTTCAAGAATTTGTCTATCTCTGCCTTAAAAATATCCACGGCTTGTTCCCAATGTGGCCTCCATTACATCAGCGAGACTCAGCATATTGACGGCCATTTTGTTGAACACTTTTGTACTTTGTCCACCAAGATCTGCTTGATCTTCTGGTTGCTAACCATTTTATCTCTCCATTCCCATAATGATCTTCCTGTCCTGGGCTGCCTCCATTGTCAGAGTGAGGCCAGATGCAAACTGGAGAAATAACTACTCGTATTCTGCTTGGGCATGAATATTGAATTCCCCCCCCCCCCCAAATCTCTATGCCCCCGACTGGACTTCCACCCATTTCTCCCCTCCTTTCCCCTTCCACATACATTCCTTCATCTGACTTCACAATTTGCAATTCTTCTATCCTTATCTCACCTTTTGGCTTTTGATTTTGTTTAGCCTTTATCCACCCATCTGCCTATCAAAACACCCTTCGTCTATATCCATCTATCACTGGCCAAGGTTTGTCCTTCCCCTCCTCTCTTCCAGTTAGGCATCCTACTAAAGTTATCAACTCTTTTTATTAAGATACTCCATGCCCTCTGAACATTTTCAGACCGTGTTTACACAGCAATTGTGTGTGCACACTTGCCTTGTATAAATGCTCATCTATTCTGATCACCAATGCATGTTTACACTTGCAGAAATGCAACGTTACACGTCACCTATAAATGACCATTCTGCAACAGATGTGAATGCTTCATAACCAGCTATGGACATACCAGCTATCCCGAAGCTGTAAGCTCCTTTGGTCCCAGGGAGTTGGTATGGAGGCTGGATGTATGTTCTGAAGAGAGAGCCCCACTCTGTAAAATTGTTATCTCCAAAAAAGTACAGTGTATCTGTTCCAACAAAACAAAAACACAAGTATAATTATGGATAAAGACAAGGGAGGCCCACAAGTTAAAATTCTGAATTGGGACAAGGCAAAGTTGGCAGGCAAAGGGTCGTCCGGAAAGTGAAATGCTTTTCAAAATGAGGCCACGTTTGGAGTATAGTGTGCTGTTTTGATCACCTTGCTGTAGGATGGTGTTACGCTGGAAAGAGTGCAACAGAACAACATTTAAAAGACATTTGGACATGAATAGGAAAGGTTTAGAGGGATATGGGTTAAATGTAGACAGGTGGGACTAGCATAGATGAGGCATGGACAAGTTGCACCCAAGAGCCTGTTTCCGTGTTGCAAGACTACGACTCGGGTCATTGAGCACATTACAGTCTTACTGTAACCATCTAGTTAACTGGCTTACGGTAAGGGAATGTACAGAAACGATATAGTTAACAAAACCCAGTATTACTAAGTGATGCTCTGCGATGGAGACTGGTGCCTAATGTTCACCAGCTGAGGTAGCTCCCCACATCAAGGTGGAAAATCACAAGTGACTCTCAGCTTTGACTGTTCTCATTTTGAATCTTCGTTAATGATAAATGAAATTGATCGAGGGTTAGAAGCAAGTAAAGAAACATGAGAAACAAACAATACATTTTGTCAATTTTCATCTTATGAAATAGTTCACTTTAAAAGTGGAGTTTGAGTTGACTTGTTATAACAAATGTAAATGCTGTTTACTATTGATTCACTCAGTGACCTTACGTTTAAACATTTTTGGAACTGTTGACTGCATTAAGTTCAACATTTGACTAGCCCACACTAATCCTGTTTGAACAGAAGGCTTCAATTGTTTTCATCCAATGTTTTCTTTGTTGCTTGGACATACTTTGCACAAATGGTTGGGTTTAGAATCAACATATTTTAGCCAGATTAAAAACAACTCACCATTGCCCAAAGACTTCAAAGATTGAGGCTTCATCATGTACTCAACATATTCTTTAAAAGGAACATCAACTGAAAGGAAGGAAGGAAGGGAATTGATTCAGGTATAGAAATACAACAGCAAAGAAAGAATAGTTACAGTGGCATCCACAATGCTAGCATTTATTTCAAGATTAGAACAACAAATAGGGCTGTGTTGCTGAGGCTCTATACGGCGCTGGTCAGGCCACATTTGGAATATTGTGAGCAATTTTGGGCCCCGTATCTGAGGAAAGATGTGTTGTCTTTGGAGAGGGTCTAGAGGAGGTTTACAAGAATGACACCAGGAATGAGTGGGTTAACATATGATGAGTGTTTGATGGCACTGGGCCAGCACTCGCTGGGGAATTTAGAAGGATGAGGGGAAGAACTCATTGTAACTTGCTGAATAGTGAAAGGCTTACAGTGGATGTGGAGAGGATGTTCCCACTAGTGGGAGAGTCTAGGACTAGAGTTCATAGACTCAGAATTAAAGGACGTTCTTTTTAGTAGGGAGATGATTAGGAATTTCTTTAGTCAGAGGGTGATGAATCTATGGAATTCTTTGCCACAGAAGGCTATGGAGGCCAAATCAGTGAATATTGTTAAGAGACATAGATAGATAGATTCTTGATTAGTATAGGGTCAGGAGTTATGGCGAGAAGGCAAGAGAAGTGGGTTTGGAGGGCATGCATGATTGAATGGTGGAGTAGACTTGATGGGACGATTGGCCTAATTCAGCTCCTATGACTTATGACCTTATGAGTTGACAGTCCATTGCTTCCCCCACATACACCTTGCACACCGACTTAGTTATGAGTCATTTCTGCACTGTGTTCCTTGTGCGTAAACAGAATGAAAGTTGTAGAAATAAATCATATTCATCAAATAAGATGAGTAGAGAGGGTGGGGGCCAGAAGAGGTCACACGGTGTTCTTTTGCTTGTTTATATTAATAAGACCTGCTGTATTTATAATACCCAATGGACTACCTTCCAATATTGGATAGATAAACATGAAAATGCTGTGAAATTGAATAAAGTAATAGGAAATATAATTCAACAGAATGTTTCTTCTAGAGTACAAATTTGGGATTCTTGTGAATGGGGAAAAATATGTTTTTTATTGAGGCGTCACAGATCAGTACACCACCAACATGTATCCTGGACAATTACAGGTGCAGGAATTAAGAGCTGTGACATGCGAGTATTTCACAAGGCGATCATCCCACAGATGCAGACGTCCAGGCAGAGCACAACTGGATAACTGCCAGCCAGACAAAATAGAGCAAGCAGGTAGTACAGGGGCTCCTGTGGGCATTTCTGCCTCTAACCAGTATCTGGTTTAGGATTCTGTGCAGAAGAGGGCTCCTGGGGAGTGTAGCCGCTGTCAAGACTATGGCATCACTCGGCAGAGCAAGAGTGAAAAGGTCAACGGAGCAAATAGAAACACAGCTCTTTATAACTGAAGAAACGGACAGTTTTTGTGATCACAAGATCGATTCCAGGATGGTATGTTGCCTCCCGAAGCCTGGGTAGCAGATATCACCAAGCAGCTGCAGTGCATTCTGAAGAGGAGAGGGTAAACCGCCAGAATCCATGGTGTGTATTGGTACCAGCAATGTATTTTAGATACAGGGATGAGGTCAGGATGGATTTTAAGGAGTTGGGAAAGTGATTAAGAGTTCAAAGATAACAATTTACAAGTTATTCCCAGTGCCTGAAATAAGAGATGGTGAAGATGAATGCAGTGATGAGGAGAGTACACAGGAGAGGGTTTTAGATGTTTGAGGCATTGGGATGATTGTGGGAAAAGTGGGATCTGTGTAGATCAGATGGGGAGCACCCAGCAAAGGCCCAGAACTCATTTCTTATGGAGATGAAGCCAGGTTCGGATTCAAAAGGGAAAGAGGCAGTACTGGGAAATGGAGGACAAAAATTTAATAACAGTTTGGAAGTCAGAGGTTGGAAAATAGCCGAAAAAAAAAGTGTCAGGCTCAGCTTGATGCAATGACATTAGTGAACAAGACAGGTGAACTGAAGGCATGATATATTTGTTATTAATGAAACAAACGGATAGGATTGGCAGTGAGATAGAGGTTTACAGATGATACAAAAATTGGTTGTGCTATTGAGAAGGGGGAGGACGTTTGTGGGCTGTTAGAAGACACAAATGGTTTGATCAGCTGGACAGAAAAAGTACTACCAGCTGTGGTCATCATAATGCAGTAATATGATATGACAAGTGAGAAGCTAGAGGAGGTTACAACAACATTGCAATGACTAGAACAATTTGGATATGAGGAAAGAATGGCTCAGTGTTGTTTTCTATGGAATGGAAGAGGTTTGTAAAGTTAATTGGAGTGTATAAATCTATAATGGGCTTAAAGTAAAATAGGAAGGATGTACTTTTGAAAGCAGAATGGTCAAACATTAGGCGTGTACATTTAAAGTACATGTCAGAAGGGTTAAGAGAAGACAAATAACAACTTTTTCATCCAGTGTGTGGTACGATTTGGAACAATGTAGGCATAGAAAGCTTCATCAGGTTTGAAAAGTACCTGTTTGTTCATTTGTCGAGCCATATCTGACAGAGTATTGGTAAAAGGGTGAAGTGGGGCAGGGGAGAGTTGGAGGGTGGGAATAGACTAGAGACAGCTTTTTCCGATCGGTATAAAATGGCTTCCATCTGTTGCAATTTTTCCATATTTTGGACAACATAGCAGGGATCAATCGATGTTCAAAGATTTATAGTGCGGGAGCTCATTTGGTCCACTGGTGTGAGCCAAAAAAAGACTTTGCCTCATCCCATGTTCTTATTCCCAGTTTAGAGGTTTATAAATTACAACTTATCAGGTACCATATAATAATTCACATTTAATTTATAGTAGTTACTTAATTAACCTGTAACTGGCACACATTTTATGGAATCCCAGTAGCCCTGTGTGTTATAGTGGCAGGCAGAGATAGGAGGCAGATAAGAGGAATAAATCCAGGCAGGCAGCAGACAATTTGCACTAGCAGTGATGTTTGTACTTGGAAAGGTTTCCAATAAGTTGACAGAACACTTGTTAATAGGGGTCTTATAATACTGGCTGTGCCTGAAAATGTCAGGGCCTCCAGCCAATCAATATGTTTCCAATCATCCAGAGGTCTGGCTGTGAACAGCTTAGTTGTATAGGAATTGTAGAATGCAATTGACAGGGAAGGGGAGAAGTAGAAAAACACTTAATATGGACAATCTATGAATAGTCTGACCAAAGAGAGAACATTTATAGATCAGTAAACTATGATCGGTATTGGCGTTAAGTCATTGTGTGGATGTATACAATTTATCCCCAAGCAGAAGGAGCTCAACTCAAAATTTACTGTCAGTATTAAGGTAAAAGTAAAAGGTCATGTTTTTTAATATTCTTCTGGAAGAAAAAGTAAGGAATGAGAGAATACACAAAAGGCTGAAAGATGCAAATGAACAGGATTAAAATCACATAATTACTCTGCAAAAATGAAGGAAAATAGTCAAATAAATTAGCAATATTTTAATTTTATAAAGAGATCATTGCATTTTTCAAAGGAAATTTAGATTAATAAGAGGCAGGGCAAAAAGCAGGACTATAGGATTGGACTATAGGACTACAGCAGGGAGGATATTTTAAAACAATATGATAATCTTTCCAGATATGAAAGAAAATGGGAGACGAGAACAAATTGAACCAATTCACCAGAAAAGGCCGAAGGTTAGAATTTTATTTACCCTATTCGACGGTAGGGGATGCGTTTACTAAAAGTATAAGTACCTTTATGATAGGAGTAAGTGTTTGCTGTGCTCAGTCTCACCAACCGATTTCCAAACTCCTGCAGAAGTCTTGGCTTCGAGCAGAGAGCCCTGAATTGCTACAAAATAGAAATGCACAAAATGCTCAGCCAGAGTTTGGCATTCCAAAAGGTTGTGTCATTTCACTTTATCCATGTGCAGTGTGTATCATTAATGGCTGCTTTTGGTTTAGTAATGCCATTCTTAAATTCTCAGTATCACATGACATGTGGAACAATAGATTGGTTTGGGAAGGAATAATAGGCCTTTTTTTTAAGTGAACACTGATTGTATCGTGAATCATGTGACTGCTGTTTGAGGTTAAAAATTGTACATGGGATGAAATTATAGCCCTGATAATGGATGTGTCCTGATGTGCACAATCAAGTGACAATAGTATATGCAATGACATGTGTTTTGTTAGCAGAGCAAGAGTTGGCAGATGGGTGGTATGATTTGCACCTTGAATGAGCTCTAGCAAAGTGTGTAATTTTCTTGAAAACAAGAAATAAAATAATAATCATCACTGTTTTAGAGGTCAGCTGCACAGGACTTTGTGGACGATATAAAGAAATGCTTCTGTAGATTTCAGAAGTTTGGGAGGACATTCAAGAACCCAATAGATATCTCAGCCAAAGTTTGACCTGAAAACAACAGCAGAGAGAGCAGAATAATCACAGGATGATGGAGTAACTCAGTGGGTCAGACAGCATCTCTGGAGAACACGGATAGACAACCTTTCGGGTTGGGACCCTTTTTCAGAGAGAGCAGAATGACTTGCCATTAATTTCATTGACAAGGACTCTGTGCGGCACACTGAATGGTTATAATGTTCACATACAGAACTATGATTGTACTTAGAAAATAATTTGTAGTATATGAAGTATTCTTTTGAAATTTCAGAGTTCTTAGATCCACCCAGTACAATAGCAATTTCTCAGTTCCAGGAAGGGAGAAAAAGTTTGGTAAAATGGTTTAGTTGTGGTTCATAAATAGCCAACATTGGAAGTAACTAACTGGTCAAGCATGATCAATGGGGGCAGAAACAGTCATCGTTTTAGGTCAGACCCTTCATCAAAACTGGTAGTCAGCCCATTTGTGAATTTTAAATCACCAATTTAGCAGAAAAGGTAATATATATATAATTATTTAATGCACTAAATCAACATATGACCACACTGATATGAAGCCATATGGGTTTTATATAATTTAAGCAAGGAGCACAATTTTCTATTTCGATTTTGTAATTTTCTACGAACTGATAAACTGGAGAGTATCACCATCATAAGAGCGAAAAAATGTAGCTTGACTGCATTTGGTAAAAAAAAACCCTGAAAATTGTAAGAACAGTATTCAGAGAAGAGATAACAATTTGTTAAAGAGGGTATTTCCTATCATAAATAGGCCCAGTGCCAGCAGTAGTAGGTTGGGCCTCGGGTCAGGGACTGCATCCATTCTGGGCAGCACACTTCAGGAAATTAAGTTAAGTCCTTTGAGAAGGACTGGAATTTATTTTCTAAACTATAGGACTGGAAAAGGTGGGTTATCACCCTACAACCTGGTACGGTTTGATAAATGTCAATATCATGAATAGTTCCGATGGAGTACATAAAGATTATCTGTATGCAGTGGGAGGTGGATCAGTAATGTGAGGGCAAAGTTTTAAGGCAAATAGTAAATAAAATCTCTGGAAGAAAAAACCCTTCCTCAACTCGATCACTAATTTTCCATGAACACGCAAGGATATGTAAAACATGAAATGTAATAGAATAGTTCAAAATGCAGCCAGATTGCTTCTCACTTAGCCTTGTTGGGTCAGAAAATAGCACATTGACAGATTCTTACCTCATTCTGGGTGAGTCCTCGAATAATCACTGGCTTTGTATATGCGTACCTGAGAGACATTGACATATTACATTTTTACTTGTTTTACTTTAGAATGGGATCATATCAACATTTTGCCTTTGGCTGCTATGTGTAAGAGATGGAATGGATATCTGAAGGTCAAATCTATACTCATTAATTTACATTGCTGCTGCTCACTGAGCTTGTTCTTGCACTTAGGATTTACTGATCAATGAGGTGGCAGTAGCATGAGCAATCATTTCAAATATGTAGTTCCAAGGATCCCCTCTCACCCCTTCATTCATTTTATTTCATATATAAAACTGATTTTATCAAGCTCATATTTGGACCGGGCTTTTGGTCCAGGCTTTAGTTATATTACATGCTATTCCCTGAGCAAACATTTGCTGCAATGGTGATATTGGCAACAAGTGTTATCATTTAGGTTGTTACATCCTCTCACATATCTTTGGTTTTATTTATATTTTATCTATATTTAAGGCATGGTTTTCTGGTGAACAAATTGAGCCATACCACTCCACATAAAGTAACCTGATTGATGACTGATATATTGATCCTGTAAATAGTATATTTCTCATGTTTTCAATTTCAAAGTATCTTGTTTAAACTAGTACCTTGATTCCTGATTATTATAAAATATTATTTGTCCTGACTTTAAAGTCAGGTAGCTCATTGGGTAATTTAAAGGAAAGGTTATCGCTTAAGAATATATACCATGGGAGCACGAGTGGGTCATTTACTCTCTCTGTTCTGCTGCACAGTTAATGTTGATGCTAATCCTTTGCCTCAATACCATTGTCCTGACGTATCCCAACTTCCTCAGATGTCTTTGATATCTAAAAAAAATAGCTTTCTCAGAAATCAAAGACTGAGCTTCCAGCTTTCTGAGGCAGAGAACTTCAATGATTCATGATTCTTGGGTAAAGACATTCCTCCTGCTCTACGACCACCTTTTAACCCAGACTCGCTACCACAGAGTGTGAAGGGTCTCAACCCAAAACGTCACCTATTCATTTTCTACAGAGATGCTGCCTGACCCGCTGAGATACTCCAGCTTTTTGTATATATCTTCGGTTTAAACCAGCAACTGCAGTTCCTTCCTACACTTTCTTATTTCAATCCTGGAATGGCTGACCCTTTACTTTGTAACTGTCATCTGGTTCTAGACATCCTTCCACTGGACACATCTCTGCTTCCATCATTTGGAGCCCTCAAGGAATTTTGTATGTTTCAGTGAGATCCTCTCTCATTCTGGTCTATTCAATCTCTTCATGCATCAAACCTGCCATCCTAGAAACTAATGCATTGAATCTTTGTTGCATACACATTTAAATAAGGAGACCTATCCTGTACACAATACTTCAAGTACAGTGTCACCATGGCCCTATATAATTGGAATGTGCCATTTTTATTATTGTATTCAAATCCTCTAGAAATAAAGACAAACTAATCATTTGTCTTGCTATTTGCCTGCTGCACCTAAGTATTTGCTTTTAGTGCCTTGAGTACAAGAACACACAGGTCCCACTGAACATCAATCTTTCATCATTCAAAGAAAATCAGCAATTCGGTTTTCCTTACCAACGTTCATAACCACACATCTTTCCACATTGTACACCATCTGCTATGTTGTTACCCATTTTATTTAGCTTTTCCATATCCGCTTGAAATCTCTTTGCTTTCTCATTACTACACTCGTTCTGATCTGGTTTTGGGTCACCAACAAACTTGGAAAGTTGTATCTTGTCCCGTCAGTCAAATTATTGGCATAGTTTCTAAATAAATGGGGTCAAAACAATGATTCCTATGGTACCCTTCTCCTCACAACCTACCAACCAGAATAACACCATTGCAGTGCCTCCATCCATCTTGAAGCATTATATATATATTCTTCATTTCGTGCAGCTCAAACAAAAATGAAATAAACTGCATTAGTTGTCAGACATAACATTGTTTCAGCATAAAGATCTGTCAATATGTGGCGAATATCTCACTAATTTGGCTACACTCAGAAATGTCTTATGTATTTGCCACACAATGACATGCATGACCAGATCAAGCGTGGTCTTTGCCAAATGTTTGCGCTCAGTCTGCCAAGGCCTACTGGATCTCCCAGTTGCTAACCATTTTAACTTCTCTTTTCATTCCAATACTGACGTGGGCGTCCTCGAGTGTCAGAGAGAGCCTACGGGCAAACAGGAGAATCAGCAACTCATATTCTGCTTGGGTAGCTTGCAACTCAACGATATGAACATTGATTTCTCCAATTTTAGGTAACTGTAAACAAGCACCAGAGACAGTGTATGATTTAAACACATCTTTAATCAGCACTGAAACTTAGCAGCGTTGAGGACGATAGGTTGTCAGTACATCCTAGCTGGTCAGACTGACAGTGCTGGGAACGAGTGTTAGTATAAATGTTATAGTGGGGTTGAGTTAGTGATACTGGCTTATGTGTGATTGGTTCACATGCATCATCAATCTACATCCTTCCCCCTAAAGATTAAGTGTGGAAAGGGCACCCATACCATGGAGTAATACATACTCGCATTTCTGTCTGGTGGTCTACTAACACGGCCCGAGCGCGTGCCAGTGTGGATTCGGCTCCTGGGTGGCCGCTGTGTGCCTCTTTGAAGTATTTGTCTCGTAGCGATGAGGGTATCACCACCTTGTGACCCTTAACAACAACACCATCCTGAACCATCAGTTCATCACGGACCAAGAAGAACGGCTGCACCTCTGTGGGCGTGTCGGATTGTTTGTCTGGCCAGCCTGTTTTGATGACGGAGGAGAGGGTTTGAAGCGTATCGTCAGTGGCAGTGTGCGCGGCCAGGGTGCACAGTTGCTTACTGGAGACGAGATCGACACCGAGGACCGAGAAATTTTCCTGTTCATGGGGGTGTTGTTCGCAAGATGCCCGAGGTGCACGAGAGAGAGTGTCAGCGACATGCATGTCCTTACCCTTTGTGTAGGTAATAGAGAAGTCGTACCGCTGCAGCTGCATCATCATGCGCTGCAAGCGAGCTGGCGCGGCATGGATGGGCTTGTTCAGGATTGTCACCAGTGGTTGGTGATCCGTCTCGACCGTGAATGTGTTGCCAAAGACGAAGTCGTGCAATTTGGAGCAGGCAAAGACGACAGCCAGCAGTTCCTTTTCGATTTGCACGTAGTGCTGCTCCGTGTCGGTCATGGTGCGAGAGGCATACGGTAGTAGGGTGCCATCGTCAGATGGTTGCAAGCAGGCTGCGCCGAGCCCGAATTTCGAGGCATCGCAGGTGATCGTCACCGGACGTTTCAGGTCGAAAAAAGTCAGGGTCGGTGCACTGGTCAGTTTGGATTTTAAAACATCAAAGGCATCCTGGTGTTGCTGGAACCATGACCATGCAGTGTCCTTTTTGGTCAACTGCCGCAGTGTGGAGCTTAGTTCGCTGAGGTTCGGTATGAACTTTCCGAGATAGTTTACCATGCCCAGAAAACGTTGCAGGCCTTTCACGTCTGTGGGGGCAGGCATTTCTGTGATGGCAGTAGCTTTCTTCGGATCGGGTTTGAGGCCATCAGGAGTGAAGATGTGGCCAACGTAGGAGACCACTGGAACCCTGAACTTGCACTTGTCAGGATTGAGCTTGAGGTTGGTTGATCTTGCATGTGAACCAATCACTAACTCCACCCCACTATAACACTTATACTAACACTCGTTCCCGGCACTGCCAGTCTGAGCAGCTAGGATGTACTGACAACCTATCGTCCTCAATGCTGCTAAGTTTCAGTGCTGATTAAAGATGTGTTTAAATAATATACTGTCTCTTGTGCTTGTTTACATGGCGTCAGAAGTGCTCTGATCCACTCCTTCTGTATAACGGTTTTTATTTTATCTTTTGTGAGTTTTTGTTTTACTTTACGATGGCCTCTCCTTGTCGAAAGCCTGACCCGCTTGTCTTTGATGCGGATATCAGCGAGCGCTGGGCCACGTTTGAAATTGATTACCAGCACTACATGAACATTTCACACCGAAATGAACCAGATGCTGTCAAGGCCTCTCTCCTGCTCAACCTTGCGGGCCCAGATGCCCTTCGTCGATCCAGAACATTCCGTTATGCTCCGGCAATCCGCGATGCCAACGACCAGGTAATAACCCCAGCTGAATCTCCTGATGACCCCAATGTTCTGCTGCGTAAACTAAGCCAGATCTGTGACCTGCCCTCAAATCACATTTTGGATAGGGCAAGGTTTTTCTCTCGTCGTCAGCTCCCTGGCGAACGAGTGTTAGTATAAGTGTTATAGTGGGGTGGAGTTAGTGATGCTGGCTTATGTGTGATTGGTTCACATGCATCATCAATCTACAGTAACTATAAACACCCCCCCCCGCCCTCCCTCCTTTCGTAAATGGTGGGCTCATGTTTGCCACCCTCCAATCTGCAGGAACCAGAATCTATAGAGTTTTAGAAGATGAAATCCAAAGCTACTCCTTTCAAAAAATCATTGTGATTGATCAGTTTTCAGCCTCATTGACATCTATAGTAGTATTTCTTCATTACTACTCCTTCACTTGCACTGGACCGTTCTCCAGTATTTACGGAAAGTATTTTGTGTCTTCTCCCATGAAAGTAGACACAATGTATTTATGTAATTTCTCTGTTATTTCCTTATTTGCAATTATAAGTTCTGCATTCTCGATCTTTATGTGATTCATATTTGCCCTCACTGTAGTCTTTTTCTTTTACTTAGGCATAGGAGCTAATACAATTTTGTTTTATATTTCCTGCCAGTATACTTTCATATTCTTGGCTCCCCGTTCTTGATCGTCCTTTGTTGAATTACAAAACACCACTAATCCTCAGCCTCGCTGTTTCTTCCAGCCATTTTGAGCACCTAGCCTTAGATTTAATGCAAGGAAAAGCATTAAAGAAGTGTTATACGCATCTCTAATGTCCCTACTTATGACATGCTCTACACCATTTCTCCTATTTAGATGCCTATTAACAACTCCCACTGTTTCTTCCAGCCATTTTATGCACACTTCCATAGATTTAATGCAATTTTTACTTTCTCTGGTAATCTACGATTGGACCAATTTTGTCTTAAAGATATGAATATTATCTGCAAATCTTGTCGCAGATTACTTTTCATTGTTTGTTTACTCTTCTATCCGATAATATAATTTCCCAATCTACCCTACCCAAACTGTCCCTCATACAGCAGTAAAATCTGCAAGAACAAAATACTTTTCCGCCCTTATTTCCAAAAACGCTCATAACTCCAAGGTCCTTTATCGTACCATCACCTCTATCAAATGTCCTGTCCCCTAAGTGCGAGGAATTTACTACATTTTTCACCAGCAAAGTTAATAACATCAGATCGAATACTTCCCCTCCCATCCGTGACCTGGCTGTCTCATTGGTCTGTTCTTCAAAATTAGACTGTTTCCAACCCGTTACTCTACTTTCCCTTGTAAAACTGGACACCACCATGAAACCTACTACCTGCATCCTCGACATTGTCCCCTCTGCCCTTCTGAAGGATGTCATTACAATAGCCTGTCCCAGCATCCTCGCCATCTTCAACAGTTCTCTGATCACTGGCACTGTACCCACCTGCTTCAAGCATGCGGTGGTCCAGCCCCTCCTGAAAAAACCTAACCTCGACCCCACCTTGCCAAGCAACTGCAGACCCATTTCAAAACTGCCTTTCAAAAGCCCTTGAAAAGGTAATTTTAAGTCAACTTATGCCTTCACCAAAATACTATCTTGGAAACTTTCCAATCAGGTTTCAGGGCCCACCACAGCACAGAGTCTGCCTTGTTGAAGGTACATCATGACCTACTTCTCACCATTGACTCCGGCGACTGTGCAATCCTGCTCCTTCTTGACCTCAGCACAGCATTTGATACTGTCGACCACACCATCCTAATTGACCGTCTCCGGTATGCGGTCGGTATTGATGGAACTGCCCTGAGCTGGTTCATCTCCTACCTCAAAGGTAGGAGTTTCTCGACTAACATAGGCAACTCTTTCTCCTCCCCAGCTAGCCTCTGCTGCGGGATTCCACAAGGTTCCATCCTTGGCCCCATTCTCTTCTCCCTGTATATGCTCCCCTTAGGCCAAGTCATTCAAAGGCACGGCATTTCCTTCCATTGCTATGCAGACAATACACAGCTCTACCCCCCCCTGAAGCCCAACAACCGATCAAATCTACTTAACCTTATCCACTGCCTCGAGGATATAAAGTGTTGGATGGCCCTGAACTTCCTCCAACTAAACGAGAGTAAGTCTGAGGTCATCCTTCTCGGCCCCTCGGACTCAATCAAAACGAAAGCAGGCAGCCTTGGAAGCCTTACCCCATTACTCAAACCTCACGTCAAAAACCTTGGCGTGATATTTGACTCGGCATTGAAATTTGACAAACAAGTCATTGCCATGGTAAAAGCTAGCTTCTTCCAGCTTCGAACGATATCTAAAATAAAACAATTCCTCCAGTTTGATTACCTCGAAAAGATCATCCACACATTTATCTCCTCCCGCCTCGATTACTGCAACTCCCTTTACACTGGCATCAGCCAATCTTCCCTGTCCCGCCTGCAACTGGTCCAAAACGCCGCAGCGAATCTCCTGATGGGCACCCGAAAAAGGGACCACATCACCCCGATTCTGGCCTCTCTCCACTGGCTCCCTGTGCGGTTCCGAATAAATTTCAAGATCCTTCTTTATGTTTACAAAGCCCTTAACGGGCTTGCCCCCACCTACATCAAAAGTCTGCTTACCCACCACACCACCTCCAGGTCCCTCAGATCGGCCGACGGGGTTACTGAACATCCCGCGGTCTAGGCATAAGCTCAGGGTCGACCGCACCTTTGCGGTTGCAATTCCTAGACTGCGGAACAGCATCCCTCTTCCCATCAGAACTGCCCCCTCCATCAACTCTTTTAAGTCGAGACTTAAAACTCATCTTTACTCTCAAGCCTTTCTTGACGTCCTCTGAGGGAGGGCTATATGTATGTATTTATGTATGTACTTAATCTATGAACCACTGTTGTATAACGTTACTACCTCCACCAATGTAAAGCACTTTGGTCAACGAGAGTTGTTTTTTAAATGTGCTATAGAAATAAAAGTGACTTGACTTGACACAATCCTGGTTTCCTGGTTAATAATGACTGTTGGCATAAGGATGATAATCAATGAAGAGGGTTTTACATGGATCTGTGAAGATGTGAATTCATTTCATTAATATTCAGGCTACTTTGGAAGTTTCCCACTCTGATCAAGGGAAATGTTTGGCCTGTAATTGCTTACGTGGAATCCCAATAATTAAACGCTAATTTAACTTGGTATAGACAAAAATGAGTTTGTGGCCTGCAACACGCTTCACAAAGATTCCAAACCCTTCAGAAAAAAATATATATATTTCCTCAAAAATGTCTTCACAAATCTTACCGCCATGTGATTAGTGCCATTAATTTTAAGCCCAGGCGACAGTAGCACAAAGAATTACTTAAATTCAGAGAATGTTATCACCATAGGTTTCAATGGGATTTTGCCAAGACAACCACCTTCTATGTTTTCAAGCAAGATACAAATTCTAATAAATTATAAAGTATTCAAGTCTCCCATGTCTAACACCCAAGAACACCTGGTGTACGTTATACTATGCCATGCTTTCGTCAAGATCTAAATAGATAAGATTGAGGTACTCTGAGATCTGGCAATAAGACAAGCTCAGAATCACAGGGCTCTGATGTAATCCAATTCTTACTCCAAGATAGAAGATAGCAAATAGTGCTGCTTTGATTATAAAAACATACCAGTGAATAAATTCGGAATAAGTCAAAGAGTCTCTCACTTCCACATTGCATGATCCTTTACCAACCAGTTGCATGGAGTGATCTGTATGCCTGCAAAAATGAGATGCAAAATTGTTACTGAATATTTAAATTAGTAATTGAGATTAAAATATTCAAAACAATAAATCAGTAACACATACCCACATGACATAGAAAATAAGTGCAGGAGTAGGCCATTCTGCCCTTCGAGCCAGCATCGCCATTCAATATGATCATAGCTGATCATCCAAAGTCAGTGCCCTGTTTCTGCTTTTTCCCCATATCCCTTGATTCCGTGAGCCCTAAGAGCTAAATCTAACTCTCTCTTGACACATCCAGTGAATTAGCCTCCACTGCCTTCTGTGGCACAGAATTCCACAGATTTACAACTCTCTGGGTGAAATGTCTACAATGTCATTTGGGTTCATCTATCAAAGAACCATGGTTTGATAAGTGAAGCATTTCTGGTTGATCTTGGAATATGAATGTAATTATACATGGTATTTCTGTCCTTTGATATGTAAGATCTACAAGGGGCGGCACAGTGGCGTAGCGATAGAGTTGCTGCCTTACAGTGCCAGAGACCTGGGTTAGATCCTGACTACAGGTGCTATCTATATGGAGCTTCTACGTCTCCTTGTGATGCTGTGGATTTTCTCTGGGTGCTCTGGTTTCCTTCTACATTCCAAAGATGTACAGACTTGTAGGTTAATTGGCTTAGGTGAAATTGTAAAGTGCTAGTGTACGGGGCGATTGCTGGTTGGCGTGGACTCAGTGGGTTGAAGGGCTTGTTTTCATGCTGTATCTCTTCTTCTTCTTGCGTATGGGGTGCACAGCCTAATGTTGTAGGACAACTTGTTCTATTTGATCTTATTTGATTGTGCACGCCAGGTTGATTGCATTCGTTGAAACAGGGCGGACCACGTGAAGGTTGCAATCTTCCACCCCACTGTATCTCGAAGTCTAAAGAATTTCAAATCGTGAGTGTTTATTGTTTGAGACCAAAACCTTAAAAATCAAATCTGGGCCATTTTAACCCACTGCCAACTCTCAAATGTTATATATTTTTAAAGCTATTGACATGGATATGCAATATATTGCGTATAGTTCTATTATTTAACAGTAGTGCATGTGCATAAGTTACTCAGCTCAGGAGATAAACTATTTCCCTATAATCAGTCGAGTTTCCTGAGTGCCACAGAGAAGATATACAAGCAGTTTATGTAACAATCTGCCAGAGAACTGGTCCACATTTGTAGATTATGACTCATTGCTACTGGGTAAAATAATTTCACATTAATAGTTCAGGAAGGAGTCAAAACATTTTGTTCCCGAAGGTGTGGCAAGTTTCTGTTTGCTCTCTTACGTAATTGTATAAGATCCCTTGACGTTATTTCAAAGGGCAGAAAGTTTTCCCCTAGCATTCTCACCGATATTTATTCCACATTGAATATGACTAAGAATAGGCATTATCATTTCTTATTTGTGGGAACGTGTGTCAATTAACTGGAACATTTCCTTCAAAATAAGTGCTGGAAATCTGATATGAAAACAGAAAATACTGGATAATACTCAGCAGTTGGTGCAGCACCATGGAAAGAGACATGGTGTTAATGTTTCAGATAGAAGGCTTTTTGTCAAAACTCACAATAACTGTGTCTGCTCTTAATAATAATTAAATTTATTAGAATGAAGTTCACTCACTTTGGTATACTAATGTGACATTTTAATCTGTTAACATCAAGCTTGGCTGAACAGCTCTTACACTACTGCTCTCACACCCAAACTTCAATATTTTAAATTCTTTGTCTTGACTGCTTTCATCCAAATCTGGTAAAACAACTTACACTTAACATATCAAAACATCATAAAGGTCTTCACAGGTGTGTTACCACCTGAAAGCAAGGTAACAATTTGAAACGTTGCCACAACAATATTTAACAAAGGGATAAATTAGATTTTGTTCAAGTTAAAACAAAGGTGGCAGAATTTTCAATAACCTCAAGCATTTCAGAACCTGGAAGACTGGAGATCTACAATGAGAGCAACGGAATAGTGGAATCTAAAGACAAAGGTGTAGGAAGGAACTGCAGATGTGGTTTAAACTGAGATAGACACGAAATGCTGGAGTAACTCAGCGGGACAGGCAGCATCTCTGGAGAGAAGGAATGGGTGGCGTTTTGGGTCGAGAACCTTCTTCAGACAGAGTCAGGGGAGGGGGAGATAGAGATATGGAAGTGTAAGGTGCGAGAACGAGACATCAAAGGGCGTGGAGATCAAGGAAAATGTGGAATAAATCATTGTTAGCTAGGAGAAGGTAACAACAAAGCAAACAGATCAAATTTAATTAGGGACAGTCAGACTGGTTGGAGAATTGGGAAGGGGGTGGGATGGAGAGAGGGAAAGCAAAGAATACTTAGTTAGAAAGGGATGGATAAGTGGTTCAGTTTTTGATATACGAGGCAGGGAAAGAGTTATAAAGGTACGTCTTAATGATGAGTAAATAGTGATATTGCAGAACTGTGGCCTCTCTTTTCAATGACTTTTGAAAATTATTAACATAACAGCAAGTAAATAGCAAGGTGAATCAAATTGGCTGGGGTGCTGAGGAAGAGGATTTCTTGGAATGTATGCGGGATAGTCTTCTAAACCAACATGTAGAGGAACCAACGAGAGAGCAGGCTATTCTAGACTGGGTATTGAGTAATGAGGAAGGGTTAGCTAGCAGTCTTGTTGTGCGTGGCCCCTTGGGCAAGAGTGACCATAATATGGTTGAGTTCTTCATTAGGATGGAGAGTGACATAGTTAATTCAGAAACAAGGGTTCTGAACTTAAAGAAAGGTAACTTTGAGGGTATGAGACGTGAATTGGCCAAGATAGACTGGCAATTGATTCTTAAAGGATTGACGGTGGATATGCAATGGAAGGCATTTAAAGACCGCATGGATGAACTACAACAATTGTTCATCCCAGTTTGGCAAAAGAATAAATCAGGGAAGATAGTGCATCCGTGGATAACAAGGGAAATCAGAGATAGTATCAAAACAAAAGATGAAGTATACAAATTAGCCAGAAAAATCAGCCTAACAGAGGACTGGGAGAAATTCAGTTCAGCAGAGGAGGACAAAGGGCTTAATTAGGAAAGGGAAAATAGATTATGAAAGAAAACTGGCAGGGAACATAAAAACTGACTGCAAAAGTTTTTATAGATATGTGAAGAGAAAAAGATTAGTTAAAACAAATGTAGGTCCCTTGCAGTCAGAAACAGGTGAATTGATCATGGGGAACAAGGATATGGCAGACCAATTGAATAACTACTTTGGTTCTGTCTTCACGAAGGAAGACATAAATAATCTGCCGGAAATAGCAGGGGACCAGGGGTCAAATGAGATGGAGGAACTGAGTGAAATCCAGGTTAGTCGGGAAGTGGTGTTAGGTAAATTGAATGGATTAAAGGCCGATAAATCCCCAGGGCCAGATAGGCTGCATCCCAGAGTGCTTAAGGGAGTAGCCCCAGAAATAGTGGATGCATTAGTGATAATTTTTCAAAACTCTTTAGATTCCGGAGTAGTTCCTGAGGATTGGAGGGTAGTTAATGTAACCCCACTTTTTAAAAAGGGAGGGAGTGAGAAAACGGGGAATTACAGACCAGTTAGTCTAACATCGGTAATGGGGAAAATGCTGGAGTCAGTTATTAAAGATGGGACAGCAGCACATTTGGAAAGTGGTGAAATCATTGGACAAAGTCAGCATGGATTTATGAAAGGTAAATCATGTCTGACGAATCTCATAGAATTTTTCGAGGATGTAACTAGTAGAGTGGATAAGGGAGAACCAGTGGATGTGTTATATCTGGACTTTCAGAAGGCTTTCGACAAGGTCCCACATCAGAGATTAGTATGCAAACTTAAAGCACACGGTATTGGGGGTTCAGTGTTGATGTGGATAGAGAACTGGCTGGCAGACAGGAAGCAAAGAGTAGGAGTAAACGGGTCCTTTTCAGAATGGCAGGCGGTGACTAGTGGGGTACCGCAAGGCTCAGTGCTGGGACCCCAGCTATTTACAATATATATTAATGATTTGCACGAGGGAATTGAATGCAACATCTCCAAGTTTGCGGATGACACGAAGCTGGGGGGCAGTGTTAGCTGTGAGGAGGATGCTTGGAGGCTGCAAGGTGACTTGGATAGGTTGGGTGAGTGGGCAAATGCATGGCAGATGCAGTATAATGTGGATAAATGTGAGGTTATCCACTTTGGTGGCAAGAACAGGAAAGTAGACTATTATCTGAATGGCCGCCGATTAGGAAAAGAGGAGATGCAACGAGACCTGGGTGTCATGGGACACCAGTCATTGAAAGTAGGCATGCAGGTGCAGCAGGCAGTGAAGAAAGCGAAAGGTATGTTAGCATTCATAGCAAAAGGATTTGAGTATAGGAGCAGGGAGGTTCTACTGCAGTTGTACAGGGCCTTTGTGAGACCACACCTGGAGTATTGCGTACAGTTTTGGTCTCCTAATCTGAGGAAATACATTCTTGCCATAGAGGGAGTACAGAGAAGGTTCACCAGACTGATTCCTTGGATGGCAGGACTTTCATATGAAGAAAGACTGGATCGACTCGGCTTGTACTCAATGGAATTTAGAAGATTGAGGGGGGATCTTATAGAAACTTACAAAATTCTTAACGGGTTGGACAGGCTAGATGCAAGAAGATTGTTCCCGATGTTGGGGAAGTCCAGAACAAGGGGTCACAGTTTAAGGATAAGGGGAAGTCTTTTGGGACCAAGATGAGAGAAAAAAATTTCACCCAGAAAGTGGTGAATCTGTGGAATTCTCTGCCACAGAAAGCAGCTGAGGCCAGTTCATTGGCTATATTTAAGAGGGAGTTAGATGTGGCCCTTGTGGCTAAGGGGATCAGGGGGTATGGGGAGAAGGCAGGTACAGGATACTGAGTTGGTTGATCAGCCATGATCGTATTGAATGGCGGTGCTGGCTCGAAGGGCCGAATGGCCTACTGCTGCACCTATTTTCTATGTTTCTAAATATTACTTTCTTCACTTTGTAAATTGTCCACAACATCTCGCATATATTTGGAATTCATCCCACAATTTCGGTGCTGCCTTTAGTAATGAGAAGATTTTGGAGTTAGTAGTTCAGCTCAGGGTGGTGAGTGGAGTACAGCATCAGTAGATGGAGTCAGTTACCAGAGACTGGAATTATGGCAACTTCAAATAATTGCAGTGTTATTTTTTCTTTCTTTAGAAGAAAAATTGCAAGGTCGTTGTGCCTTTCAGAATGTCCCAAAATGTTTTACAGCCCAAGAAACATTTCTGAAATGCAGAAACAGTTCAAATACAGCAGACCCACGTAAGCAGCAAACTCCCAGTTTTTAGTGAGTTTATTTAAGGATAATATTGGTTAGGAATCCAGGACTAATTCTCTGCACAAAATCAAAATTACCCTTGAGATAATTTACACCTACATGAGAGAATGAATAGGCCCTCAATGTATACAGTTTTCCGAAATGCGGGGATCTCTGACATTGATGCCACAGCCAATCTGCAAGCATCAAGCTCCTACAAACTGCAAAATAATCTGGATTTTATGAGATGAATTTGCTATTTTTGTACATCTGAAAAGTAACGACTTGTTTTCAAAAGACAGCACACTGCTGGCATTGCACCACACTTTTTTAGCAAATTGGGAGTGTTTGTCAAGATTTTGGTACTTAGGTTTTTGATTAGGGAAATTAATTCCTACCCATATTTAAGAGGCAACGTGCTATCCAAATCCACTCATCACAATACAGGACATTAGATAAGCAGTATGTTAATAAGAGGGAGGCGAGGGGTTAAGAATGGTAGTTGTCAGCTTATGAATAGATGGTCAACCTGAAACATTAACTGTTTCTTTTTCAATAGATGCTTCTTGACTTGCTGGGCACTTCCAGTAATTTTGGTTTTATTTCAGACTTCCAACGACTGCAGGTTTTCTGATTATTTGAGTAGATATTATTGGTATACGTATAAAAAACACATTGTTAAAGAATTATATTGCAAGGAATGACGAGACTAAAATTATGTGAATTCAAAAGTAACTTCTTGGCAGTAAAACAACTTGTTCTAACCATTGAAACCTCAAGGCCAGCATGGGAATTAACTCCTTCTGAGATCGTAACATTGCATGATCCTGAGAGGGTGTCTCAGGGTAGGTCTCGAGATGGTGCTTCCCCTTGCGGGGGAATCTAGAACGAGGGACATTGCTTCAGAATAAGGGATTGACTATATAAGATAGTGATGAATTTATTATCTTTAAGAACTGTAAATCTTTGGAATTCTCCACCTTCAAGAGCAATGGAGGTGGAAACATTTTTTGGACAGGAGTTTTGGTCTAGGGGGGGGGAGTTGAGCTTATGGTAAATAAGGAAGGAAGTGGAGTTGAGGCCAAGATCAGATCAAATATGATCTCTGTTAAAGGTGACAAAGTCTAAAGGATCTACATCACCACTCCTGTACTTATCTCTTAAGTTCGAATACTGTGTGTCCAGAGATGCCTCCTTTCACTCAAGACATTGAGGTCCAGACAATTCCTTCAGACCATTGGACCGATTGTACCAAATATTTTTGGACCTTCCCAAAAGTAAGGAATTTTAGTTGTTAGGTTCCCTTAGAGGAAGCTAGGTTTAGTCATTGAGTGCAAAGTAGGTTCACAGAATTAATATTGGCACAAAAAAATTAAGATGAGTTTCGATAAGCTAAATAGAAAAACAGACTGTTAAAAAAAAAAAACAAGAGACAAAAATTTTACCTGAGGGCTCAGAGTAGAAATTTTAAATACTTGAACTGAGGACTCAGAGGAGATGTTCAGATGGGGAGTTACAATCACTTAGAGGAGAAAAGGTTAGTATATCCAGTAAGCAGGATGGGGGGGCAGAGTTAATGGTCATGAGAGAATATATAAAGTTAAATTTGACATTTTTATGCAATCATAAAAAAAAACATCAATGCCTCTACTTCCTGAGAAGATTGAGGAGATTCAGTACATCAACAAATACTCTCTTCAAGATACAAGATACATTTATTTGTCACATGTGCCAGTTGGCACAGTGAAATGTGATCTCCATTCAGCCATACAATAAAATAAAGAACACACCACACGATAGAGTTCAACATAAAACATTCCCACACAGCAGTTTGCCACTGTGAGGGAAGGCACCAAAGTCAGTCATCTTCCTCTCATCTTCCTCTAATGTTCACCCGTGGTTAGGGCCTCCGGAGCTCTCCGCAGTCGCCGCTACGGGCAGCCCGCCGCTCAGGCCCGCTCGCCGGGATGTTGGCACTCCGATGTCGGAACAGGAGGCCAACCTCAGTGGCTTGGACCTCCAAATCGGCCGCTTCCCACCAGAGTCTGCAGCTCCCGACGTCCCCAGGCCGCGCCGGGCGGAGACTCAACGCTGGCGGCCCTCGGCAAAGGGCCCCAGGGACTCCGCGATGTCGGTCAGCGCCGCCCGCATTGGGAGCTCCGTAAACACAGCCCCACGATGTTGGAGCAGCAGGCCCAACGCTCCGGAGCTTCAAACAGCGATCCAGGAAGGCATCGCCCGCTCCGTGGTGAATCCAGCGCCGCGCAGCGCCGCCGCTGCCGAAGCACTGGTCCGGTCCCCGGTCTCCGGTAGGAAAGGCCGCTCCGATCTAGCTGGTAGGCTGCGAGGAGGGGGGCGAGGACGCGACTCGGAGAAATAGTCGCATCATCGCCAGGAAGCGACTGGGAAGCAGTTTCCCCCTTACCCCTCCTCCCTCCCCCACATAGAAAAACTAAAGTATCTCCAAACAAAACTATTTAGACAAACTAAACTAAAAAAATATATAGAAAAAACGGACAGGCTGTAGGCAGAGGCGCCTTCAATGCAGCGCCCCTAGTGGACCAACTGTACAGTACTTCAACTGTACAGGTGTACAGAGGAGAGCATATTGATGGTTGCATCACTGCCTGGTTCAGCAACTCGAATGCCCAGGAATGTAGGAGATTACAAAATGTGGTGAACACTGCCAGTGCATCATGGGTGCTTCCCTCCACACCATCAAAAGGATCTATAGGAGGCGCTGTCTCAAAGGCAGCCAGTACCATCAAGGACCCACATCACCCTGATTATGCTCTCATTTCACTGTCATCAGAAAGAAGGTAAAGGATCCTGAAAACTGTAACTTCCAAGTTCAGGAGCAGATTCTTTCCAACAGCCATCAGGCTATTGAACACCATGAATGTAAACTAATCTCTGATCTACCTTCATTGTACTATGGACGAGGCTTGTCTTTGTACTATATTGTTTGTTTGTTTTTATAAATGTAACTTATTTTGTTGTTCATTATGGTGTCACACGTCTGTGGTGCTTTTGCAAGTAAGAATTTCATTGTTCCATTTCAGGACACATGACAATAAAACATGAACTCCAAGCTTTAATTAACATGTGGGATTACAACATTATTACCACCACTGAGACAAGTTTGAATGACAGACAAGAGTAACAACTCCATATCGTGGGAAATCACATTTTCAGGTGAAACAA
This sequence comes from Malacoraja senta, assembly GCA_038087875.1. NCBI lineage: Eukaryota > Metazoa > Chordata > Chondrichthyes > Rajiformes > Rajidae > Malacoraja > Malacoraja senta. The sequence continues at coordinate 51,760,741 of CM075981.1, forward strand.
AGGAGGATGTAAATGAGGAAATGGCATTATATCATTGGTCAAAGATTGCATTACTTCAGTACTACGGGATGGTATTCTGGAAGACTCCTGAAATGAGGCCACATTGGTGGAAATTAGGAACAATAAGGGTGCAATAACTTTGCTGGGGGTGTATTACAGATCTTCTAACAGTCAACTGCAGAAAGAGGAACAGATACATGAACAAACACTAGAGAGATTTGATCAAAATTGAGTTATTAAACTTGAAGAAACCAATTTCACAAATATTATCTGGGATTGTCTTAATGCAAAATGGCTGAGGGGATGAAATGTTTGAAATGGATTCAGGAAGCCTTTTTGACAATATTTATATAGACTAATGAGAATCACAGCATTGTGGGAAATTAGGCCAGTCAGGTGTAGGGGATGTAAGTGGGGGGTCATTTTGGAGAGAGAGTGACCATAACTGTCTATTTCAAAGTGGTTATGGAAAAAGATCGGGATTGATCATGAATAAAGGTCTTAAACTGGAGAAAGGCAGCAACTCTACCGCTGCACCACTGTACCACACAAGTATAATAATTAAAGGGAAATATGGATGTCAGGGTCAGAAGATGGGATAAAGAGAAAAAAGAAAACATATAGCAGGTATCAAGAAATGCAGACAAGGGGAGGCCCATGATTAGTATAAGAACAAAGGATGACACTTAATAGGAAAGATAAATCCAGAAATAAATGTTGTGTATATGAGTGACAAAATAATAACCAGGGAAAGAGACAACAAGGGAATCTGTCTGGTGACAGAAATTACGCGAGGTCCTAAATTAAAACTTTTCATTGGTATTCACAAAGGAAATGGACTTTGCCATTGGTAAACTCAATGAATAAATAGTAAGTTGAAATTCCACTGCATATCTCGATAAAGAGGAGGTACAATGCCTCAGCAGGCTCAAAGGCCATGAGATTTATCCCAAAGCAGCGAAGATGTTTCTGCTGCTCTGCCTGAAACTTTTAAATCTTGACGAGCCACAAGTGAGATACCAGATGACCGGAAGACAGCAAATATCTGGCCATTACAGACCTGTAACTCTAAAACACCAGTAGAGAAGTTATTTTTAAAAAGATTCTAAGGTCAGGATTAATGATCACTTGGAAAGGCAGGGGACTAATCTCGAAACAAGGAACTGCAGATACTGATTTACAAAAGAAGGCACAAAGTGCTGAAGTAACTCAGTGGGTTAGGCAGCATCTCAGGAGAACATGGATAGGTAATGTTTCAGGTCAGGACCCTTCTTCAGACTGCAGAAGGGTCCTGACCTGAAACCTCTCCTATCCTTATTCTCTTGAGATACCGGCTGAGTTACTCCAGCACCTTGTGTTTTCCAGGAACTCAGCTAGATAGCATGGGTTTTTCAAGGGCATATCCCGTATGACTAATTTGTTTGAAGTTCTTGAAGGTGGTAAGAAAATGTTATGATGAGGGCAGTGTGGTAATATAGTTTACTAGGCCATGAATACATTATTCAACGAGGACCTACATGGGACATTGGTCCAAAGATGAAGGCCTATGAGTTGCAGGGCAAATTGGATCCAAAATTGTCTTGCCATTAAGATACAGAGGGTGATGGTCAGTGATGGAAATGGGTTTTAGGAACTAGGGGTATGCTAAGGTCCATGAGGCTGAGGTTGGGAAGGAAGGGGGGGGGGGGCGTAGACGCTATGTCCCCCCGTGAGAAATTCTTTGTAATATGGGAAATTTCAGGGCCATTTTGAGCGTATATACACTGGGTATGATGATTACATACACATTGTATCAGTAACTCAGTCAAATAAAGATAGGTATAACAAATATAGGTCGGTAATTGGTCACAACGTCCCTCGGAGACTGTGTCTGATTGGCCGCCAAGTGACCAGCGCATTATGTGATTGGACACAATGCCCTTGGAGAGCGGCTGATTGGACGGGAGGAGACCGATTTGTTGATTGGACGAGACTTTTAAGGGAAGCTGGTCGGTGATTGGACACAACCCCCTTAGAGACAGCGGTTGATTGGCCGCCAAATAATCGGGCACAAAAAATTGGCAAATAGGAAAACAGTAAAATCGTAATTCCGATTTAAATAGGAAGAATATCATGCCTGATCTGCAGCAAAGATATTAGTACCCGCTCTAGTATCTTTGATCTGCAGTTCCTTCCTATTGAAGAAGAACACTGGCCCGCAACAACTCCTAATCCATTCCCTCCACAGAGGTTTCTTGTTTGGATCTGGAGTTGAAGGTGGACATGGGGGGGCTGGGGGGGCTCGGGGGGCTCAGTGGGACGGGCGGCGGCTCTGGGGAGAGGGGTCTTCTCTCCAGAGTCGCTGCCTGTCCCGCTGAGTTACTCCAGCTTTATGTCTATCTTCAATTTCAGAGTTACATAAAAAGCACAGAGTGCTGGAGGAACTCAGCGGGCTAGACGGCAACCACGGAGGGAACGGACCAGGAGCCGCCACGGGCCAGGGCTCCCCCCCCCAACAGGAAGGAACCGCAGATCCAGCCGTCACTGCAAAATGCCAAATGATTCCGGGAATGCCGAGGCGAGAGGGTGAGAGGGAGGGAGTGAGTGAGCGTGAAAGAGACGAGATGGGAGCGGGAGAGAGAGCGCACGAAGAGAGAGGGAGGGAGGGAGAGAACGAAAGACAGAGAGACACAACGTGGGTGAATGATTTTACCTGCACATCAGGAAGAAGCCCATGCTCGCGGTCCGGAGCCCTCAATGACTGTGTTTTAAGAAATTCTCCCGTGAATTTTATTCAAAGGAACGCGGCGTCATTAATACTTGGTCATACATTTACTGAGGAATGTGGATCGATGTATTGATGACACATTGTCAGGGCGCTCACTTAACTTTTTTTCCCTGTTGCCAGCCGGGCAACCTTGACAGCTTTTTAGATTGCCAAATGACAGTTTAGGTGGTCATTTAAGACAGTTTGCATGACGCGTGCGATAATGTGCTCGGACAAAGTGCGTAGTTACCAGTCGGAATTATGCTCAATGAAGCATTCACATATTATGTTCAAGAAGGAACTGCAGATGCTGGAAAATCGAAGGTAAACAAAAGTGCTGGAGAAACTCAGCGGGTGCAGCAGCATCTATGGAACGAAGGAAATAGGCAACGTTTCAGGCCGAAACCCATCAGTCTGAAGAAGGGTTTTGGCCCAAAATGTAGCCTATTTCCTTCGCTCCATAGATGCTGCTGCATCCGCTGAGTTTCTCCAGCACTTTTGTCTACATTCACATATTATTTCTGCTTCAAATAACTCATAAACTAAACATATTCACCTATCAAGACATGATATGGGGATGAGGGAATTGAATGCAACATCTCCAAGTTTGCGGATGACACAAAGCTGGGGGGCAGTGTTAGCTGTGAGGAGGATACTAGGACGCCGCAAGGTGACTTAGATAGGTTGGGTGAGTGGGCAAACGCATGGCAGATGCAGTATAATGTGGATAAATGTGAGGTTATCCACTTTGGTGGCAAAAAACAGGAAAGTAGACTATTATCTGAATGGTGGCCGATTAGGAAAAGGGGAGATGCAACGAGACCTGGGTGTCATGGTACACCCGTCATTGAAAGTAGGCATGCAGGTGCAGCAGGCAGTGAAGAAAGCGAATGGTATGTTAGCATTCATAGCAAAAGGATTTGAGTATAAGAGCAGGGAGTTTTCTACTGCAGTTGTACAGGGTCTTGGTGAGGCCACACCTGGTGTATTGCGTACAGTTTTGGTCTCCTAATCTGAGCAAAGACATTCTTGCCATAGAGGGAGTACAGAGAAGGTTCACCAGACTGATTCCTGGGATGGCAGGACTTTCATATGAAAAAAGACTGGATAGACTCGGCTTGTACTCGCTAGAATTTAGAAGATTGAGGGGGGATCTTATAGAAACGTACAAAATTCTTAAAGGGTTGGATAGGCCTAGATGCAGGAAGATTGTTCCCGATGTTGGGGAAGTCCAGCACAAGGGGTCACAGTTTAAGGATAAGGGGGAAGTCTTTTAGATGAGAAAATCATTTTTCACACCGAGAGTGGTGAATCTGTGGAATTCTCTGCCACAGAAGGTAGTTGAGGCCAGTTCATTGGCTATATTTAAGAGGGAGTTAGATGTGGCCCTTGTGGCTAAAGGGATCAGGGGGTATGGAGAGAAGGCAGGTACAGGATACCGAGTTGGATGATCAGCCATGATCATATTGAATGGCGGTGCAGGCTCGAAGGGCCGAATGGCCTACTCCTGCACCTATTTCTATGTTTCTATGATATATACCACAATGACATGCAGCAAAATTATAATACAATATCTCAACTCTTTTTACACATTGCAATTAATGCAATTTCTATTAGTTCTTTCCACTTCCAAACAAAAATGTGGTTGGATTATTCAGCATATGATCAACCTGTGTCAATAAATCCTGGACCATGGTAACATATATGCTTAACCATGCACACTACAGATTGATGCAAGCATGTTTTCTGTGAAGGACTGAAAATTACCATGACATGGCCACAGCATGGGTCGTTATTGCTATTGGCACAGAAACACTCTGGCTTCCCACATAATTTATCCATATCAAAATATACAGGTTGCAAGGAAATTTCTAAAGGCTTTTTATGATAATAGCTGTTAAAACCGACTATACCCATCTGACAGGTTAAACATTACACTAACTGACAAGAGATGGCCAAAGGACATAACTGCAGCAAATGTTCTTTTGGTAATATGTTTAAAGGTGTCAAAACAAATAATAACATTGGTAATTAAAACACATTTGATTGCATTCCGTTATCATAGTCAATGTTTGCTCTGAAGACCATGAAGCACAATAGGGCCAGGGGGTGTGGATAGATAGCGGGCGGGGGGGGGGTGGGGTGAGAAGGCAATCGGTGAGGAATGGATGGATTGAGGCAGGTGAATTAGTACGTGTTGGCTGGACTATGTAAAATTGTGAGGAGAGAGCACGGGGGATGTCAGTGGTGTTGAATGGGGGGGGATCAGTATGGGAAGGATGGGGGGGAAGGATCAGTACAGGATGAATGGGGGATCAGTACAGGATGAATGGGGGCAGACAAAAATGCTGGAGAAATTCAGCGGGTGAGGCAGCATCTATGGAGCGAAGGAAATAGGCAACGTTTCGGGTCGAGACCCTTCTTCAGACTGTTTCCCCCCATTCTTCTTGAATGGGGGGATCAGTACAGGATGGTTGGGGGGGGGATCAGTACAGGATGAATTGGGGGGGGGGGTCAGGACAGTGTGGATCGGAGGGTCTGTGCAGGATGAATGGGGGATCACTACAGGATGAATGAGGGATCAGTATAAGATGAATGGGGGATCAGTACTGGATGAATGAGGGGATCAGTAAAAGATGAATGGGCAGATCACTACAGGATGGATGGGGGGATTGGTGCAGGGGAAATGGAGGGTGGGTCAGTACGGGATGAATGGGTGGATCAGTGCAGTATGAATGGGGGGAGAAGTGCAGGATGGATGGGAAGGGGGGTCAGTACAGGATGAATTGGGGGACCAGTGTAGGATGGATGTGGGGGGGGGGGGTGGCAGGAGAATCAATGCGAGGTGGGTAGGGTGATGAATAGATTGGGGTGGGGGGTAGATGGGGAGAGGAGCACAGGGGATGTCAGTGAGGACTGAAGAGAGGAGGGAATGGGGATCAGTGCGGGATGGAGAGGAGGGGTCCCAGGATTAGAGGGGTGGAGGGGGCATACAAGAGAGAGAGAGAGAGAGAGAGAGAGAGAGGGGGGGAAGGGGGCAGAGGAGGTGGGGAGGAAGGAAGGTCAGTGCTCCTCAGACAACATCGTCCCGCTGCCTTGGCCATCCCTGTCCAACGCCAAAGTGCCGTCGCCAAAGGGGGAGGTGGTTGGGATCTCCTCGCCACCGCCTCCCCTCCTCCGCCAGCCGACAGGAAGGTGCGGGGCCGAGCGATGCAGCTCAATGATCCTATAGCTATAGGATCTTTGGTGCAGCTGCTTCAGACAGCAGAAGGAGACCTCCCTCTCTCGCTCCCTCTCCCACTCTCTCTCTCTCTCTCCCTCCTCCCGGCCTCGGCGTGCGAGAGGGGTTGTTTTGAAAGCGCAGTTGGCGGATTTGCAAGCAGTGGACGTTATCAGGGCGATAGCCGGGCGGGGTGCGGGAGGCGGCAGTGGAGCCACTGCCGCTGTTCGGGGCCCTTCGTCACCACGCACCTAGTATCTTTTGCCCCCCCCCCCCCCACTACAGCCGCCTCCAACATGAAACGTCACGTTCCTATTCTCCAGAGATGCTGCCTGACCCGCGGAGTTACTCCAGTTTTTGTGTCAATCGGTATAAACCAGTATCTGCTGCCAAGCCGGGCAAAATGAGTTGGCGTTTAGGTTGCCTGGCGGCACTTTGGGTGGTCAATGGCACCCGGGCAACCGCTAATTTTGAGCCCTGATTGTATAACTACATGTTAACTACTGGCTGTTAACAAGTGCTAACAGTGGTAGTTAACAAATCGTTTTAGTCTCATGGCCGGTGCAGCGGTGACTTGTAACGATTATCCATGGTCGTTTGTTTTTTTTAAATCAGTATTTAACAACGCGAATGGATTTTTTAAAAAAATCCGTATTTAACAATGCAAATTCGTATTTCCGTATTCGTATTGCATTTCCGTACGAAATACGGAAAATCCGTACTATTTGGCAGCTATGAGGATAGCTAATAAACATGCGTCTCTGACCCTTCTAGTTCAGAAATTGGACATAAACTGGAAAATGAAAAGTAGGGGAACGCCGTCCCCTGCGAAAACCCCCCCCCCCCCCCCCCCAATTCCATCTGGTGATGGTATAGGGCTATTTTTGTGATTGGAAGACTGTAGCTAGTGATGTTCCACAGGGATCAATGCTGGGACCCTTGCCATCTGTAATAAATATGAATGATTTGTATGTGAATGTAAGAGGCAGGATCACTAAAAGGGCTGTCTCACTGTGCGAGTTGACCCACGAGTGACCCCGAGTGAAAGACTCGTGGTTGCGTACGATACTACAAGTTTATGATCCCGAGTTTAACCGAGTTCCCACGGGTATGTCTAAGTTTCCCGTTTACTTCTCATTTCTGCGATGTTCCAAGTTCGTCTCCCGAGTGTACCAAGTTCCTCTCCCGTTAATCTTGAGGCAACAATGTATATCGAAGTGTTTAAAAATCATCACATGTTAAAAAAAAATGAGTGGTGATGGGTGGTGTAAAAGATTGTGATTATGGTCATGTTAAGAATTAAAAGTCATAAAATCAATGTGTGAAATGTGATTCTTATTTTTCAAAGTCTCTCATAGGAAACAATGAGCGTATAGAGCCCAGGGAGAGGGGGAGAAAGGGACGTACACTCACAGAGGCAGAGTCTCTCAGCCTGTGTGAGAGGGAGGGAGGGAGAGATTCACACACACAAGGTGGATGTGAAATCTCACCTACCCGTTTCAGTGACAGGCACCCGCAGCCAGTGAATGAAGCCACCCCCATCTGTCTCCCCTCCTCTCCCTCCACTCTCCACCCTCTCTCCTCCACCCCCACCCCCCTCACTGCCCCTCCCCCAATTTGGAAATGTCATCCCATCACCCATTCCTTCTCTCCAGAGATGCTGCCTGCCCTCTGAGTTAAAGAGTTCCCACTTGCAGCAGCAAAACAGGCCAGTAAACACAATACTCATAGATAATATACTAAACAAAGAAAATATATATTAAAAAATCCAGTATTATTGCAAAAATACCAAAGTCCTTAGTGCAAATAAGGCAGTTTATAGTTCATAGTTTAGTTAGCATTTGTTGCGTTCAAAAGCCCGATGGTTGTTGGGAAGAAGCTGTTCTTGAACCTGGAGGTCATGGTTTTCAGATTCTTATACCTTCTGCTCAGCAGGAATGAAATGAGAGCATGGCCAGGGTAGTGTGGGTCCATGACAATGCTGGCTGCCTTTTTGAGGCAGCACCTCCTATAGAACCCTTTGATTCAGTAAAGTTCAGTAAAGAGATCGGGAATCTGGCATCATGGCTTGACAATAAAACCCAGCCTTTAACATCCGCATAATGAAAGAGTTGGTGTTGTCCTACGGAACAGGGGTGCAGGAGAGGTTAACACAACCCTGTCTTCTTCAACAGCACTGGTAGAGATGGCTTCTGGACGTGACTGGCAAACCTCAGATTAGGCTGCCATGAAGTGTCATAAAATGTTCTCACGCTGTTCCTCAATACTGGTTTGTCTTAAGGTTGTGAGCTCAGTCCCAAATACACAAAATTTATATATAAACTTAAAGCATTTTTTTCTTTTCTACCCACTCTGTCACCTTATCAATAACTTACTTAACTTTGTTAAGCAGAATTTGTCTTTAAAAAGTCTAAGTAACTGATATTTCTGTCCCTAATTATTGTTTCTAAAAAGAGTTCCCACGGTAGACTCACGAGTCACAAAGTTAAACGCACGGGCCACTACGTTCTTACAACGAGTTTACAATGTTTCAAATTTTAACCTCAAGAGTACATTTTACTCGTGGAAAAGTTCAAACATGTTTGAACTTTTGCAAGAGTTAACAAGTTTCACGGGTACCTCCCGTTAGCGCCAAGAGTCGCTAAGTTGCGTCCACGAGTTCCGACGTTCCCGCTACGTTAATTGTACGTGATTACCACGAGTTAAATTTGTTTTAAACTCGGGGTCACTCCTGGGTCAACTCGCACAGTGGGTCAACTCGCCCTTTTAGTTTGCCGAATGGTGGAGTTGTTGACTGCGTATGGGGTAGTCTTAGCCCACAGGTTGATATTAAAAACAGTGGCCATGATCTGGAACTCAATGTCTGTAGCAGTGGCTGAAACCAAGCTAACGAGCACTATCAGAAGGGCAATGAGGAAGAATAATTTGCAGGGTTTTCGAAAAAAGTCTATTGTGGGGAGGATTACGGGAAGTCTTTCGGTCAGTCACCACAAGCCTTTATTGCCTAAAGGCTTTTTGGGCGTTGGTATAATCCTAGGCGGATATAAAGATCCACGTCGTCATATGTTGAAATTCAATGAGCAATATTTACCGAAGTCAATGAAAACCAGCAGATACCAGAAATGCAATTGATGTCCAAAATACGTTGGAAACACTCAGCAGGTCAAACAGCACCAGTCGTGAGAGAAACCCCAGTGGAAGCTGAAACGTTTAACTTTTCCAACAGGTGCTGCCCCGACCAGGTGTGTGTTGCCAGCATTTTTTAATTTTATGTCAAACATTTTCTGAAGGGAGCTTGCTGTGTGCACACTGCGCATCCCGCAGCTGTCTCTGCAGAATATCCGCAGATCAGCAAAATCTGCGCATCCCACAGCTGCTACCGTGAAACTGTCCCGAGTAAACGGAAGAAAGAAAGAAGAGCAACCCCCACCCAGCTCTCACCAGCCTCCGTCTGTCTCCACGTCCGCCGGCGAGACGCCGCCGAGCAACGCCAATGCAAGCAGCAGCCGCTCCATCACCTTGCTCCCGGCCACCATTACCCCGGCAACCCCGGGTACACTTCCCAGCCGCCACCGCAGCGCCGCTTCTGACCTTCACCGCCGTCCCGTCCTGCACCGCGCACTGCCATGGGCACATGCACCACGGGAATTGTAGTTCCACACCTGTTCTTCAATCAAGGTGAGGCATGTGTTCGAAGGAACTGCAGGTGCTGGTTTGAACCGAAGAAAGACACAACATGTTGGAGTAACAACGGGTCAGACTGCATCTCTGGGGAAAAGGAATGGGTGACGTTTTGTGTTGAGACCCTTCTTCAGAATGAAAGATATGCACAAAAGTAATACATAGATACATAGAAAATAGGTGCAGGAGTAGGCCACTCGGCCCTTCGAGCCTGCACCGCCATTCAATATGATCATGGCTGATCATCCAACTCAGTATCCCGTACCTGCTTTCTCTCCATACCCCCTGATCCCTTTAGCCACAATGTTTTTTCTCATTTCGGTCTTAAAGGATTTCCCCCTTATCCTTAAGCTGTGACCCCTTGTCCTGGACTTCCCCAACAATCTTCCTGCATCTAACCTGTCCAACCCCATAAGAATTTTGTACGTTTCTATAAGATCCCCTCTCAATCTCCTAAATTCTAGCGAGTATAAGCCAAGTCTATCCAGTCTTTCTTCATATGAAAGTCCTGACATCCCAGGTATCAGTCTGGTGAACCTTCTCTGCATTCCCTCTATGGCTATAATGTCCTTCCTCAGATTTGGAGACCAACACTGTATGCAATACTCCAGGTGTGGTCTCACCAAGACCCTGTACAACTGCAGTAGAACCTCCCTGCTCCTATACTCAAACCCTTTTGCTATGAAAGCTAACATACCATTTGCTTTCTTCACTGCCTGCTGCACCTGCATGCCTACTTTCAATGACTGGTGTACCATGACACCCAGGTCTCGCTGCATCTCCCCTTTTCCTAATCAGCCACCATTTAGATAATAGTCTGCTTTCCTGTTTTTGCCACCAAAGTGGATAACCTCACATTAATCCACATTATACTGCATCTGCCAAACATTTGCCCACTCACCCAGCCTATCCAAGTCACCTTGCAGCCTCCTAGCATCCTCCTCACAGCTAACACTGCCCCCCAGCTTAGTGTCATCCGCAAACTTGGAGATGTTGCTTTCAATTCCCTCATCCAGCTCATTAATATAAATTTTAAATAGCTGGGGTCCCAGCACTGAGCCTTGCGGTACCCCACTAGTCACTGCCTGCCATTGTGAAAAGGACCCGTTTACTCCTACTCTTTGCTTCCTGTTTGCCAGCCAGTTCTCCATCCACATCAATACTGAACCCGAATACCGTGTGCTTTAAGTTTGTATACTAATCTCTTATGTGGGACCTTGTCGAAAGCCTTCTGAAAGTCCAGATACAACACATCCACTGGTTCTCCCCTATCCACTCTACTAGTTACATCCTCGAAAAATTCTATAAGATTCGTCAGACATGATTTACCTTTCGTAAATCCATGCTGACTTTGTCCAATGATTTCACCACTTTCCAAATGTGCTGCTATCCCATCTTTGATAACTGACTCTAGCAGTTTCCCCACTACCGATGTTAGACTAACTGGTCTATAATTCCCCGTTTTCTCTCTCCCTCCCTTCTTAAAAAGTGGGGTTACGTTTGCTACCCTCCAATCCTCAGGAACTACTCCAAAATCTAAAGAGTTTTGAAAAATTATCACTAATGCATCCACTATTTCTGGAGCTACTTCCTTAAGTACTCTGGGATGCAGCCTATCTGGCCCTGGTGATTTATCGGCCTTTAATCCATTCAATTTACCCAACACCACTTCCCGACTAACCTGGATTTCACTCAGTTCCTCCATCTCCTTTGACCCGCGGTCCCCTGTAATGATGATAAAGGAAAAATAGCCTATTTTATCATCATCATCTTTTTGTATATGTTCATTTGTTCTACATCTCTCTACATCACTGTCTATAGGGAGGTTTCACGGCAGTCGGGTCACGACCCATGACCCGTACTGTTGCTACGCTACGCCAAGTGGAGTACACGCGATGAACTGCAGGTAAGCACTTACCATTGTTTCCAGCGTAGCGGGTCCGTTAAAACCCGCCAAAATGGTTAATTTTTGCGCTGTAAATAATTATGGAAATCGGGATAAGCGTGGGAGACATTTAGCCAACTTCAGAATTCCAAAAGTGAGGAGAAATTACAGTAGATAGTACTGAAGGGACAACAACAGCCAAAGTGCTTGGCGAACATTGGCCGTTTGCTCACTGCATTTGTGTTTTTTCTTGATTCCTTTGGCATCTAAAAAGTTTCAGAAGTGATAAATCTGGCTGTAAAATTTTAAAATCGCCCATGGTTCTCAAGTGGGTTTTTACATACAAAAAGAAAACGCCTCTGAAACTAAATTTACAGCCAGATTTATCACTTCTGAGACTTTTTAGATACCAAAGGAATCAAGAAAAAACATAAATAATGCATTACTGTTGATGAAATGCAGTGAGCAAACACGATAATTCCCAATATTTTCAATTCCGATATCTGCACGGCCAATGTTCGCCAAGCACTTTCGCTGCTGTTGTCCCTTCAGCTCTCGCTTCTCTTTACCTTCATTTTGCTTCACTTTTGGAATTCTGAAGTTGGGTACATGTCTCTCACGCTTACCCCGACTTCCACAATTTTTTACAGCGCAGAAATTCAACATTTTGGCGGTTTTTAACAGGTAGGAAAGTACGCGTTTCTAGCATTAATAACATATACCGGAAGTTACGGATGTCCTCCAGATGGATTGAGCGGCTCCGTGCGTCAAGCCCTATGACCCAGTGACCTTACGTGCAACCCCCCTATATGTCTTATTTCCCTTTACCCCAGACTCTCAGGCATTAATTGACTTCAGGGTATATTTTGCACTAGTATTGAGGTTATTAATTTATTGAATTTGTGTTTATTATATACTATCAATGAATATTTTATTTGAATGTAACAATTTCATTGTTGCGTTGTTGGTAGTTATGACAATTAAGCACTCTATTGAATTTTGTTGCATCCCAGTGTATCAGACAATAAGCTAGTCAAAATCTGAATATACAAACACTGCAGTGGAAATCGACTGTAACTGAGACCCCCAGCACAATCTCCATATTTTCTCTGATCATGCATTCCTGAAAGAGATTTTAAAATCTTATTTCTTTCATGTGGCTGACATTTCTGGAAAGTGCATATTCCATCATCTTTTGTTATTTCCTCTTACATTCACAACTCCTCCAGCCAAAGATCAACCCGCATTACCGGAGGGGCAAACGTATCACTGATGGGGAAGTTGGGAGACCATCTGCCAGTTTCCATTGGTTGGTCGGCATTGGAGAGAGTTAGCAGCTTCACATTCCTGGCCGTTAACATCTCAGTTAACATGTCCATAACTCAGAACATAGATGCAGTCACAAAGAAAGTGAGCCAGCGCTTCTACTTTATTTGAAGTTTAAAGAGATTGGGCGTGTCACTGAGTACTCTGATAAACTTCTGCAGTTGCACTGTAGAAGGTATGCAGACTGGTTGCATCATGGTCATTCCAATGCACTAGAACACAAGAGGCTGCAGAGACTGTGGATTCCGCTGGGTCCATTACAGACACAGCCCTCCCCACCATCAAAACCATCCACATGAGGTGCTTCCTCAAGAAGGCAGAATCTATCATCAAGGACCCTCACCATTTGGGCCATGCCCTCTTCTCACTGCCACTGCGTGGGCAGGGGGTACAGAAGCCTTAAGTCCCCCACTGCCTGCGTCAGGAATAGGTACATTCTTACAACCATCAGATTCTTCAACCGACCTGCACAACCCTAATCCTACCTCAGCCACAGAATACCACAACCATGGACTTGTTTTCTAATTGTGTTTTTGCAGTTATGCCTTGATTTTTGCACAGCCTTTTCCTTTTCATACCTTGCATAATTTGTTTATAATTAATGCATCATTTAGGTTTTTGTATATTGTCTGAGCCTATGTGCCTGAGATGCTGCTGCAGGCAAGATTTTCATTGTACCTGTACCTCGCTGTACTTATGTTTATGACAATAAACTCAACTTGATTTGATGGGTAGACATTTTTAACTTGGATGTAATGAATTACTGGTTAAAGCACAACTTGCAGCAGGACTGTTTCAAACTGCTGCAGTCCCATTGGGCACCTCTTGGTGGCAGTGCTGATATTAGTTCCCTCTGAACTCAATGCTGTGGAGTCAAAATGCAAACATTTTCCTACCCCAGCAATTCTACTCTTTTTTTTCTGAATTGGTCTAATTTAATTTAACAATATTATGTATATATAAAATGGAGCAATATGCAAACATGCAAGAGAAAGGCACCTCTGCTCAAAAGGTCAAATTGGAATAGCATTTTAGTATGCACAAAGCCAAGGCCTTGTCAATTGTACTGCACCACAGCTACACTATCTGGGTCACCTGGAAAGAAAGGAGCGCTATTTATATAGAACCTATCCTGGATTCAAGGCATCCCCAGAAATTTAATCGCTAAAGTAGAAATGTAATCATCGTTATAATGTGGGGAAAATGTAGCAAACAATATACACGTGACAAGACTTCAATATTGGATAATTGATATAATCATCACTGTGTTAAATATTTTGCTGAGGAATAAATTTTAACCATAGCATCCACCTTATTCTTTAAAAAAACTAGAACGAACATTCATCTATGTGATGGACAAACCCAAAAGTTTCTTTTTTGAACCAAATTTGACATTATTGCATAGCAATCGTGAGCCAATTACATAGGGAGTGAAAACCAAACCTCACTCCTGCAACATTTGTAGCTAGGGTTGCCAACATTCTCACTCCCAAAAAAGAGACTAAAGGTCAAAATAAGGGACAAATTCCCTACGGCAATTCGTTGACCGACTCGGCCTTGGCTCAGTGAATGATGAGTTGGCCCGGGTGCTGGACTGCACACAAAGCCCAGCCAGCGGGCCTGCTGAGGAGTTTTGTCCCGCGCCGCAGAACGTCGTGCGCAAAGTCTGGCACCCCATCCAACTCATGAACCGATGATCGGCCATGAGAAGGAGGGGGGGTGGTGGTGGTGCCGGCGGTAAGCGAAGGTCCGTAGGTCGGACAGCTGTCGGGCTGCCGACCGACGGGGCCACTGGCGAGGCACTGCTGCTGCACTCCATGGGATGCACTACGTCGGGACGGGTGAGGCGGGGCCGGACGTGGCGCTCTGACCCGACAGTCCCCTCGACCCGAGTAGTAGCCGTCAAATACGGGACAAGGGCGGTCCCGTATGGAACAAACCAATTTAGCCCAATATACGGGATGTCCCGGCTAATACGGGACAGTTGGCAACCCTATTTGTAGAGGAAAGTGAATGTGTCATATCGGGTCGAGACCCGTCCTCTGGACTGAAAGAGTGGAGAGGAGATAGTTGGTATAAAGAGGTGGGAGATTGCAGCAAGAGCTGGCATGTGATAAGTAAATCCAAGTAAATCTTGAGTTGCTAGTCTGAAGAAGGGTCTCGATCCGAAACGTCACCCATTCCTTCTCTCCAGAGATGCTGCCAGTCCCGCAGAGTTACTCCAGCTTTTTATGTCTATCCAAGTTTAGTTTAGAGATTCAGCGCAGAAACTGACCTTTCGGCCCACTGAGTCCATGCCCACTTTCGGCCCACCGACAGCGATCCCCACAAACTAACAGTATCCTACGCACACAAGGGACAATTTACATTTATACCAAGCCAATTAACCTACAAACCAAGATAGACACAAAAAGCTGGAGTAACTCAGCGGGCATGGCAGCATCTCTGCTGCCTGTCAGAGATGCTGCCTGTCCCGCTGAGTTACTCCAGCTTTTTGTGTCTATCTGCAGTATAAACCAGCATCTGCAGTTCGTTCCTACACAACTTACAAACCTGTACTTTTTTGGAATGTGGGAGGAAACCAGAGCACCCGGAGAAAACCCACGCTATCACGGGGAGAATGTACAAACTCCGTAAAAGTAGCACCCTGGTCAAGATTGAACCCGGGTCTCTGACGCTGTAAGGCAGCAACTCTACCGCTGTGCCACCGTGTCGTCCAGGTGAAGAGGCTGGGATTGTGAGATGGGAGTCAGGTGAGGGAGAGAGGGGTGGAAATAACAGAGGCTGGGACATGATTATTGGAGGTAGGCTGCAGATGATGGAATCTGATGGGAAAGGAAGGTGGATCATGGGTAGTAAGGGAGGTTCAGTCACCAGAGGGGAACAGTGGGGGGAGGGAAGTCAGTGGGAGGAGTTTGTAGTGGTGGACAGATGGAGTGAGTGGGGACGAAGGGGCAGGTGTGGTGGGAAAGAAGGGTATAAGCGGGAAGATCTGGCTGGATAGAGCAACCAAGGGAGAACGGGTTACCTGAAATTAGAAAATTCAATGATATGCCATTGGGTTGTAGATTACCAAGGTGGATTATGAGGTGATGTTTATCTAGGTTGCATTTGGCCTCACCCTGGCACTGGAGGAGGCCAAGGACAGGCAGATCAATGAGGGAATAGGGAGGCAAATGGAAATGGCTAGCAACTAGGAGCTCCAAGTGGCCACAGTGGACAGAACGCAAGTGTTCGGCGAAGCCATTGCCCAGACTACAAACGGTCTCACTGATGTAGAGGAGGCCACATCCGGAGCACTCAGTATTACAGACGAGGTTAGAGGAAATGCATGTGAATCAAGCAGTGCTGGGTTGGTGAACTCTTAAGGTTGATGGTTATGGAGGGGTGGAATATCCAGAAGTAATGCAATCTGTAATGGTACGGAAGACAATGGCCAGATAATTGTTGGCGGAGTCAGTGTCAAGGAGTCAGTATGAAGAGATGTCCAAGAACTCTTATGTTTAAGAATAAGGAGTAAGCCATTTAGAACGTAGACAAGGAAACACTTTTTCTCACAGAGAGTGGTGAGTCTGTGGAATTCTCTGCCTCAGAGGGCGGTGGAGGCCGGTTCTCCGGAAGCTTTCAAGAGAGAGCTAGATGGGGCTCTTAAAAATAGCGGAGTCAGGGGATATGGGGAGAAGGCAGGAACGGGGTACTGATTGGGGATGATCAGCCATGATCACATTGAATGGTGGTTCGAAGGGCCAAATGGCCTGCTCCTGCACCCATTGTCTATTGTCTATAACTGATGCCAAGCCTCTGCAAGATAGAAATCCTGATCACCAAGTTTTGTGGCTCAGTCACTTCTTTTTATAAACACTTCTTTTTAGTCACTTCTTTTTTGATTCAGTCTCACAAAATAGGAATCAGTACAAAATGCTGTAGTAACTCAGTGGGACAGGCAGCATCTCTGGCTAGAAGGAATCGGTGATGTTTTGGATCGAGACCCTTCTTCAGACCCTTCTTCCATCCAGAGATGCTGCCTGTCCCGCTGATTTACTCCGGCATTTTGTGTCTATCTTTGGTTGCAAAACATACCTGGCTAATAAAGTATGATTATGATTAAACCAGCATCTGCAGTTCCTTCCTAAACAGTAGGAATTGGTACATCACGTGTCGGCTGAGTTGAAGAGGATACATGTTGTTGATCATAAGATGCACTGATCTGCCATTGGAGACAGCATATGTGGGAAAAGGAAACCAACATCACACAGGAAAGAAAAAAATAACCTTCAAACAGTTAAAATCTCACATGAATTGTGCTCAATGAGATTGACTTAAAAGATTATGCCATTCTCACTACTTTTAACAACTGGCAAATCTGTGAATCCATCAAGCAAGCTTTCCTGGGAGTATTTCCAGGGCACAAAGTCAGTATTTCCCTCGGAGAATCTATAGAAAATCCCAGTATGAGAAAATTAAAGGCTGTCTACTTGACAGAGCTTCATGATCTTCAGTTGTAACAAGAGAACACTGGAGGAACACAACAGTTATCTCATCATGTGTGAACTTAAATAGAATTTGACTCAATAATTATGAAGGAAGTCAAGCCAAATACCCTCTCCAAGCTTTAGTCACATCGGGCCCACAAATGTGACATACTCTGGCATATTAGTCCAAGTATATGTCACAAAATAATGTTCCCTTTTGCCTTCACCCAAGCATATCGTCCTGGGTGGATAAGAGGTATCATGCTGCTTCTGTCTTGCTCCATGCCAAGAAAATGTTGTTTTTAAGTACCTCATAATCCAACCCCCAAAAGGATGTTGAACCCTGTAAAATGTGTTGGAAAGAACTGCAAATGCTGGTTTAAATCGAAGGTAGACACAAAATGCTGTAGTAACTCAGCGGGACAGGCAGCATCTCTGGAGAGAAGGAATGGGTGACATTTTGGATTGAGACCCTTCTTTAAACTGAACGTTGAACACTGTAAAATATTGAGTGGCAAAATGAGTAGTCTATTCAGCCCAATGGTAAACAAGGAGATTATGGCTATTCTGTATTATAGCTCCATCTACCAACCTTGGCCCATATTCCCTTAGTATCCTCAGCAGAGATGAACAATCTCAGATTTATTTTTTGAATCAATTTAGCACATTATGTTTTGTGTCCTGAGCTCTATACCTCTCCTACCTCTTGTTTTAGTTTTAGTATTTAAGTTTCGTTTAGTTTTGGAGATACAACATGAAAACAGGCCCTTCTGCCCATCGGATCCGCTCTGACCAGCGATCACTAGTTCAATCCTGCACACTAGAGATACGTTGCAGAAGCCAATTAACGTACAAACCTGTACATCTTTGGAGTGTGGGAGGAAGCCGGAGCACTCAGAGAAAACCCACGCGGTCACAAGGAGGACATATAAACTCCATACAGATAATGCCCATAATTAGGATCGAACCCGGGTCTCTGGCGCTGTATGGCAGTAACTCTACCACTCTGTGCCGCCCATTGTATGAAGAACTTTACCCTAACATTTCCCTGAATGGACGACCTGTGTTTTTATGAATACCTCTGTCTCCCAAATAACATGATGTGTTTATCCACTGTACCTTATCAATCCCAGCAGAATCCACAGCCAGGAAACTCTCCCCTTTTATAGTTTAGGGAAAAAACATTTAGTTTTTGTAATATCTCATAATATAACCCTAGATAAAATATTGACAGCTCAGTGTCAGGCCCCCTTCAAGACCCTGTATCCTTTCTCAGATGACCTTCTCAATATTGTGTCGCATTACAGTTGTCATTCATGATACTAACAAAGATCAGTGGATAACAGAGGTAAACAGCTAAGGGAACGTACAGAAACAGGTTCCAACAACAGGTATTTGTGAAATTTTATCAGCCCGGTTCACCTAAAGCTCGATATCATTTACAAGGATCGGAGGCTATGAAAGGCAAGTTATTTTCTTTCAATTTTAAGCGTAAATCCATCTAAGCTTTTAATGAGAAACTCTCACCTATAATTCTGTTCCCAGGCTGCTGATATGTTGCATCCTGAAAATTCAATAAATAAAAATCAGAATAAATGTCTAAAAATAAACATCAATTTTTCCTATCAAAATTATTTAAAAAATTAACGAGTGTAGTTTGTCAACCCTATCAGTTTTCACTGTTAAGCAAAGATACTGCTCCTCTAGTATCTTTGCTGTTAAGTATATAACAGCTTGTGATGTATTTACTGGCTGTTTAAATGGCAGAAGGTATATGTAATATCTTTTGCCACAACTGACCGGATCCAGAATGGTTGAAGTTATCTGAGCAGATGATCTGTGAGATGCCATCAAGCCTTGGGTACACAAGGCTTCTTCTCTTTCCAAGAGAGACACAAATTGCTGGAGTAACTCAGCAGCATCTCTGGAGATGCACCTAGTTCATCTGAAGTTCACCGTCATTACATCTGCCAGCGACCAGCTCATTGCAAAGCCTTCCATAGACAGACACAAAACATTGGAGTAACTCAGCGGGTCAGACAGCATCTCTGGAGAGAAGGAATGGGTGACGTTTCCGGTCGAGACCCTTCTTCAGACTGTCTGTGTCTGCCTTTGATTTAAACCAGCATCTGCAGTTCTTTCCTACACATTTCTTCTCTTTCCAGTCTATTCCTATTTAAAACTTATAACCAGTCCACGTAAATTATACCAACAAAGATCAGAACCTTATAAGCCCAAACATGTTAAGAGGAAGCCAGGCACCTTTCTCAGGTTATAAGACCTCTTCTCAAGGTCAGTGTTTACTAGAGGAGGACATTTAATTCCTGCTTGCTTGCTGAATTCACAGTTCCACCCGTTATTAAAAGTAGTGAGAATGACATAATCTTTTAAGCCATTTTTATTGAACATAATTCACAGGAGATATTCTCTCTATTTCAAGCTATTTATTTCCTTCTCCTGTGCGCTGGCTGTTATAATTTGGTTGTTGTCCAAATCTCTAATTACCCACGAGTAGGTGGTGGTGTGCTGTCTTCCTGAACTGCTTCAGCTCCTGTGGTGTAGGTATCATCCACATGCTGTTAGGGAGAGAGTTCCAGCACCTGGAACGAGTGGTGATGAAGGAACTGCAATAATTTTCCAAGTCAGGATGGTGTGAAAATTTCCCCTGGCACCTCACCCCTTGCTCATCCATGTTGTGCCTAGTTTGGCTACTTTCCCACACAGTGCATCTGACTGAAGGCTTTTAAAGAATATGTGCAGAACATGCTGTAGGCAGTACCTGTACTTTTAATCTTAGTGCATAATTTAAACCTCCCCAGGTTCACTCTTCACAATTTGTAACATTATTTCTACGCTTTAATAAGGGGTGCTATCTGGTTCCTTCCGTCCATTTTGCCTACTTAACGTAGCATCAGGCAGAATAGCCCGGAAGAATGCAACTGGATAAGGGTGAGTAGACTAAATAATGACAGACTTATACAGTAGTCTAACTTATTAAGAATAAGCGGTAAGCCATTTAGAACGGAGATGAGGAAAAACTTTTTCACACAGAGAGTTGTGAGTCTGTGAATTCTCAGAGGGCGGTGGAGGCCGGTTCGCTGGATGCTTTCAAGAGAGAGCTAGACAGAGCTCTTAAAGATAGCGGAGTCAAGGGATATGGGGAGAAGGCAGGAACGGGGTTCTGATTGTGGATGATCAGCCATGATCACATTGAATGGCAGTGCTGGCTCGAAGGGCCGAATGGCCTACTCCTGCACCTGTTGTCTATTCTCTGTGGAATAGTTTTATAAATATAACTGGTTAGAAGATGATTTATTTCAGGTCATACCGTAATGCTTTCAAATCACATGGTGCAACTGTGCCATCAGATGGCATTCATAAAACAGAAGATTTTCACACAAAATTCCCAGAAATAGATTGCACAGCTTCAGTAGCCTGTTGTTCGCTGTCGATTCAATGTTGCATTGACAAATGAGCAGCCTTGCTACTGTTGCATATGTAACAGCAGAATCTCTCATTGCACCTGAATATGTTTGCATGCCAATACCATTCTCATTACTTCAAAGACCAGGAGACACAGATTTAAAAAATAGGGCAAACGACATTGGGAATACGAGAAATTATTTTTCTCACTTTAGAGAGCAATTATCATCCAAAATTCACTGCTCGTTAATATTATTAGTCAGTGCCTTTGAAGAGAAATTGGACAGGCACTTAAGAAAGAATAATTTGCAAAGCTCTGAAGAAATAATATTGGTGGTAGGAGAATGGTGGGATTGCTCTACTAGATATCATTAATTTGAGGGCTGAATGGCCTTCTGTGCCACAACACTTTTATGATTATTGAATTATTGCAGCATTACATCGGGGCACTCAGTCAGTCGACTTTATTATCAAATGAGGTACAGGTATGGTGAAAATCTTGCTTGCACATAGGCACGGATACATAGATCAGACAAACATAAGAAAACATAAATTACCCATAACTTACGTGTAGCTTTCACCAAGACAGTAAAAAGCATAAATACGATGCAAATCAAAACTAAATAATGAGTGCAACACACAATTAAAGTCCCATGGTGTTCCGATGTCAAGGCAGGGTTAGGGTGGTGTGGGTTCGTTCAACACCCTGATAGTTGTAGGAAAGAACTGCAGATGCTGGTTTAAACCGAAGACAGACACAAAAAGCTGGAGTAACTCAGCGGGTCAGACGGCATCTCTGGAGAAAAGGAATAGGTGACGATTTGGGTCAAGACGAAGGGTCTCGACCCAAAACGTCACCTATTCTTTTCCTCCAGAGATGCTGCCTGACCTGCTGAATTACTCCAGCTTTTTCTCCAGAGATGCTGTTCTTTTTCTCCTGACCTGCTGAATTACTCCAACTTTTTGTGTCTATCTTTAGCTGTAGGAGAGTAGCTGGATGTTGCAAGCATCTGAAACATTAAAGGTGTGAGATGCAGTATCATGCTGCTTGGCAGCGTGGACTGTAAGTGGCTTCTTCCACTGATTGCAAACAGATGTCGTGACTTTTGAATAGGTTGTGTGGTAACAGCAGATGATGGACTGAAAATTATTATGCATGGGGACACAGCACCAGAGCCCGAGGTGTGACTTTTCGCAGCCACTAATCAATTCAGTTTTAAGATGTGTTCCTTTATTTAGCACCCAGGCTTGACTCTATGAGCTTTCATCCGTCTGAATGTGGTGAAGTGGAGCCGAGGGCCACAAACACCGAGGACAGAAACAAAATCCAGTTCAGAGCTTGCTAACCTAGTTGCCTTAATAAAGCTTTTAGCTCGCAGCCAAATCATTGGAGGATATGTGAACGACAACTGTCAAATAACTGGCATGGCTGTGTGATGATGGAGGTGGCGATCTCCTTATTGCCTCCTGGGCCTAGAAACAGTTTTGAACCAGCTTGTAGTGTGTCATAAGATGCTCTAATACCGCAGCTCATCTCTGCTGCACATGATTTATGGAGCCAATCCTTTATCAGGCTGCCTGCTCTGTTGGGAGTTAGTTTTCCACCTACTTTAATCAGACTGAGTTCCCATATATATTCCAGTGCAGCTTTATTGGAGTTGCTTATTTCCGCTGGTGTCTCGAGTCTCGGGATTTTATCCCTTCTATCTCATCTTGGTTAAAGAGCTTTTCTCCTTCTGATTTTAACTGCAGAAGGTGATTGTGTGACTGGTAAGATAACCCACTTACTGGCTCAGTCCTGCCCTGATGGGCGGATTGACCTGCTTCTACACAGGTATGACCTCCTTCTATGTTGTCTCTACTTCTCCTCTCTTGCATTAAGTGCAGAGTTGAGAGAATTGTCCGGAAAGTTGGATCCAAAACTGCCTTGGTGATAGGAAGCGAAAGGTGGTGGTGGAGGCTTGTTTTTGTGAATTAGAAGCCTGTGGCGAGTGGTGTAACGCAGGCAATGGTGCTGGAGCCCTTCCCGATCGTTATAAATATTAATGTGTTGCATATAAATGTAGGAAGTATGATTAGTAAGCCTGCAGATGAATGAAAATTTGTAGTGTTTAGTTTAGTTAAGTGATACTCTTTAAACAGGCCCTTTGGCCCACCGAGTCCGCGCCGACCAACGATTGCCCCCACGCTAATTCTATCCCACACACACTAGGGACAATTAACAGAAGCCAATTAACCTACAAACCTGCACGTCTTTGGAATGTGGGAGGAAACCAGAATACCCAGAGAAAACCCACGCGGTCGGTCACAGGGAGAACATGCAAACTCTGTACAGACAGCACCCATAGTCAGGATCAATCCAGGGTCTCTGGCGCTGTGAGGCTACAACTCTATCACCGCACCACTGTGTTGATAGTGAGGAGGATAATTATAGATAACCAAATTATATTTATTGGTTAGTAGGCAGGGCAAAGCGATGGCATATGCAACTTAATGGGATACACTTTGGGAGCTCAAATAAGAATAGGACATACACAATGAGGGTGTTTTGAGAAACAGAGAAACGCAGGTGTACAAGTCCAAGGTGGCTTCACAGTGAAGATGATATTTGGGTGCTTCATTACCTGGAACACAGAATATAAGAGCAGGGAATTCACAGATTTATAAAACATTGTATTCCATTGTGTTCC
Organism: Malacoraja senta; assembly: GCA_038087875.1. Lineage (NCBI taxonomy): Eukaryota > Metazoa > Chordata > Chondrichthyes > Rajiformes > Rajidae > Malacoraja > Malacoraja senta. The sequence goes on from CM075981.1 coordinate 51,784,184, forward strand.
AGCCACAGCTGGAATATTATATGCATTTTCTAGTTGCCAGATTATAGAATTGCATTAGAGTTGGTGCAATAGAGGTTCAGCGGGATATTGCCTGGAGAGTGTTTCAGTATTGAGGATGGTCTGGGTTTATTTTCCTTGGAGTGAAAAAGGCTCAGGGGGGGGAAACTAACAGGGAAACATACTAAATATGAATATTGAGGGGCATGGACAGAGTAGATACTGAGAAACCATTATCCATTGCAGAGATATCGAGGGCACAGATTTAGGGTAAGCAGTAAAGGATTTAGAGGCGATCAGAGGAAGAACTTTCTCATGGCAGAGTTTGATTGAAGTCTGGAGCACCCTGCCCTGCGAAAATAGTGGAGGCAGGTACACTCGCAACCTTTAAACAGGTGGATAAGCACTTGAAATGAGCAAATAGAAGCTATGGACCAAGAGTTGGTCAATGGGGTTGGGATAGACAGGTATTTGCTAATAGTCGACGTGGACATGGTAGGCTGTTACTTTGCTGTAGGTTTATGTGACACCATGATTGTTGTGTAACCATTTGACTCCCTTTCTTTCACTCCTGCTCTCTTCTTAATGGAGCTTTCCCGTCACCCTAGATAGACTCAAAAAGCTGGGCTAACTCAGCGGGTCAGACAGCATCTCTGGAGAAAGGAATAGGCGATGTTTGGGTTGATGTTTCTCCAGAGATGCTGCCTGACCCGCCGAGTTACTCCAGCTTTCTGTGTCTATCTTCGGTTTAAACCAGCATCTGCAGTTCCTTCCTACACAATTCCCCTCACCTTGCTCCCCATCCTCATTGGGTCCAGATTTCACAATGAGGAGATCCTAGACATTCCAGATCTTATTCCTCCCCATAATGATGTTCAAGAGCCCCCCCACCCTGTTGAATGGGACAGTAATGCCTATGTTAGATCCTGCCCATTTATTTTCTCCAGATGTAATACTCTTCTTTAGAGGATGTCCAGATACCATTGTAACAACTTGAAACAATCCACAGAATCCTTCCCATTAAATAGATGCCCAAAGAACGTCTTCAAGTTGCAGATCTATCATATATGTGTAGGCAGCTTGATCAGACCCTGAGATATAGGTCATCCTTTCCATTTTGATAGAGTTAATGCAGGGGAGTTATCTACAGTTTGTCCTGTTCTCTTCTTTCCAATCCTCGTTGTTGTGAATCCACTCAGAACTTTTGAGTGTTTTGTCGAAAGCAGGAATTACCTTTTATTTTAAGTTAAACAAACAGCTTATGCCCCGGTCCCACTGTACGAGGTAATTCACGAGTTCTCCCGAGTTTTCCCCTGATTCGAACTCGGAGAATGTCCATAGCGGGTCCGTAGGAGTTCACGGATGTCTCGTAGCGGTTCGTAATGCTAACGGTAGGTATAAAAAGCAAGAATGTTTTTCATCACGGGTATTTTTGTACTCGTGGACATTTTTTGCAAGGATGAAAAAACATCACGAGTTATCGGATGTCCCGAGTACCTACCGTTAGCATTACGAGCCGCTACGAGACATCCAGGAACTCCTACGGACCGCTACGGACATTCTCCGAGTTCGAATCAGGGGAAAACTCGGGAGAACTCGTGAATTACCTCGTCCAGTGGGACAGGGGCTTTACTAAGAAACATGAGATCAGTTCTGCAAAGACCAAACATGCTGCAACAATTTGGTATTTACCCATTACTTAAGATGTAATCATAGAGTCCTTAAAAGTTGTAGTACAGAAGTAAGGAACTTGTCCATTGACACATGTTGTATTGTATCTTGATTTGTATCTAGCTCAATCCTGTTTCTCAGACCCAGATACATTGTTAAATAGAGAACTCTAAGCCCATTTAAGTATGTACTAAATATACGACTATATGTGCCTACATCACTTTCCAGCTAATACATTCTACATTCTCACCATCATCTGTGTGGAATCATTTTTGCTCAATCCAACGAGTGTCAGAGGTTATGTGGAGAAGGCAGAAGAATGGGGTTAGGAGGGAGAGATAGATCAGCCATGATTGAATGGCAGAGTAGACCTGATGGGCCGAATGGCCTAATTCTGCACCTGTTCCTTATGACCTTATGACCTCCCCTATTCTACCTTATATCCATGCTCTCTCATTTCCGCTACGGGAAATAGGCCTTGCCTAACCACCCCATTGTGGAGCTTCATTTTTTTGTACCTCAGTTACATCTCCCCAAGTACTCCGAAGAAAATAACTCCAGTCTTTCCAATCTTTACTCATAGCTAACTTTACTCAGCAAAATTCTCAAACTTCCTCTGTATCTTCTTTGAACCAGCCACATTTCTCCCGTAATCTGGTGACCATAAGCCGTTGTGGCCATTATCACAAATACCACCCAACCCTCTATGAAACGCATTCCTTTTGACAAAGAATAGCATTTTTCATACGTCCCTGCTGTCAATATTAACGTAATGATGTTTACAAGAGCGAATGTCCTTTTGTGGGTTCTCTAATTGTCTTGTAACTATGGTTATGATTAGCCTGCAATTCTTGAGTAACCTTGAATTTCCAACAGCAAGATAGTGCAACCCACAAGTTATTAGAACATCATTGAATAAATGTACTTAACATCCTTGCAACATTTTACTACATTCCGTGTGCTATATTAATGCAAATTATATTAGTTATGCTGCAAAATGATCAAAATGACTCTCTTATTAACAATATAATTTTTGCTAATTCATTCAATTCCACATAAACGCTGTAGATAATATAAAAACAAAAAGCCATTTCATAACACAGCACTAGTTCTAGTCTTAACACAGCACATATCTAGTCTTAAATGAGAAGAAAACAAATTCAACCTAATTTAATTTTTCATCAATGGAGCCTCAGGATTTTTCTTTCCTGTTGCACTCAGATGTTGCTCAGTTGGCAGAAGTTTTACTGCTGAGTCAGAGAGGTCCTGCTTTAATTCCCATTCCCCAAAAATTGAGTATAAAATCCTAAATTGACAATGGAGCGTGCTACACTTTTCTTTTAAATCAAAAAAATATTCAATTATTAAAAATAATATTTACAATACAATGAAACAAAACAGAACCCGCCACCATAATACAAGACAGACAAATATACTAAATAAACTACTATACAACTGTTACACTCCTTGTCAAGGATGCATTCAATCCCCCGCGGTGCCCAGCGGTCCCGGAAATCCCCCAGGGTGCCCGTGGACAGCGCGTAGTCCCTCTCTAACACTACCCGGGCACAGACGTAACCACGGAAAAGGGGCAGGCAGCTGGCTCGGGCAGAGCTCCCTTCCGCCTGGCACCGTGACTCGCGGATGGTCAGCTTGGCCAGGCCCAGGAGCAACCCAACCAGGACATCTTCAGCCCTACCCTCTCCCCTATGCACAGGGTGTCCGAAGAAGAGGATGGTGGGTGAGAAATGCAGCCAGAAGGCAAGGAGCAGCCCCTTTAGATAATGGAACAGTGGCTGCAGCCTTACACACTCCATGTACACGTGGTACACAGACTCTTCCAGCCCGCAAAAGTGGCAGGCGGCTGGCGAGTCTGTGAACCGCACGTGCTACACTGTTGGCGGTGCAATGTTTACACTGAGGTCTATCTGTAATTTTAGATGGATACAAATAATCCCCGGTATTATTTGAGGCAGAATAGAGGAGTTGCAATCAAGTAACCTTGATTATTCAATCAGTATCAACGAAACAGATAGATTTTTTAAAGTGATACAGCATGAAAACAGGCCCTTCAGCCCACTGAGTCCACACTGACCATCGATCTACCATTCACATTAGTTCTCCCATTTTCGCATCCACTCGCTACATACTCGGGGTATTTTACAGAGGCCAATTAACCTATAAACCTTTGGGAGGTAGGAGGAAAACAGGTAGTTTATTCAGTAATTTAAAATATTTGCTTTACTTTGTATTATAGTGGTGGGTTTGTTTGTCTTTTTGTACGGTACATATCATTTTTGTAAATAATTGATTTAAATTATTTTGGGGAAAAATAAAGAGGAAACCAGAATGCTTGGAGGAAACCCACGCAGTCGCAGGGAGAACATGCAAACTCCACACAGACAGCACCCAAGGTCAGGATCAAACTCGGGTCTCTGGCGCTGTGAGGCAGCAGCTCTACGACCTGTGCCGCTGTGCACTTGTCTGGGCATTATTCTGATGTTGTGATGCAGAGGTTTGCCTTGTACAAACTGGCAGCTTCATTTCAATAGAGTCAACGCTCCAAATATTTCATGGAGTGTAAAAAGATATTGCAGCTCCAGAGATCATGGCAGTCTTTCTTTTTCATTTATTTTTGCTGAATTCCAGACCAACTCGGTGAGAGATGAATAATTAAAGATCATCAAAGGAATGATTTCTAAATTATATTCTGATACATTCTACTCTAATCCTGGCTGTGTATTCACACTGGTCTCTGCCGACAAGGCTGAATGAAATTTTAATGTGAGGACTTTGAAGGAACTCTGTCTTGGCTTGCTCTGCTCTTCCTGGCCTCACACAGCACTGACAGTTTAATGGGTATCATTTGTTTGGAGAAGGATGTAGCTGAAAATACTGAACCCTGAATAGGCTGCTGCTATTAAAAATAAGACAGCTGGGACAATGACTGGCTTCCCTTTGCACAGGGAAACAAAGGCAAGAGGCAGCAATCCTTCCCATCAAGCTGCAGCAGTGTTTGCTTTCATGTGCCTGCACTCCAGGTCCACATGCGCAAGTGCTGACGTTAGTGGGCTGAATGAAGCTGATCCCGGACATATAAACAGTGGGTGGAGTAGAGAATAAAGCAACACTGGGTGGAAGGCACATGAATGAAACAAAAAGACAAAATGCACGTGCAAGTGTGCACACTTTTACACACACACACTCACAAAAACACACACATATGCACTCACAAACACACACTCACACTCACAAAAACACATGCGCACGCACACTATCACTCACACACGCGCACACACTCACACACACACAGACAGACGCATACACACAAACACACACTCACAGTCACACAGACACAGAGACACACTCACACACACTCATAAACACACACACACACATTACATCTTTCAAAGTGCCGCTCATTTTTATTAGATGTGTCGGATGTGCTGATGTATGACACATTTCCCCAGGCCAGCAGACTTCAAATGCAAACCTATTCCCAAACGTCCTCACAACGTCTCCACTTACTCCCCCAGAAAGACAGGTTATTCAACACAACTGATCTTTGCAGCACTTGGACTCTGAACATAGAACAAACACTACAGCACAGGATCATGTCCTTTGGCCGAGCAACATGCCAAGCTAAACCAATCTCATCAGCCTGCATATGATCCATAGATAGACACAAAATGCTGGAGTAACTCAGCGGGACAGGCAGCATCTCTGGAGAGAAAGAACGGGTGATGTTTTGGGTCGAGACCCGAAACGTCACCTGTTCCTTCTATTCCAGAGATGTTGCCTGTCCCGCTGAGTTATGCCAGCATTTTGTGTCTATCCTTGGTGTAAACCAGCATCTGCAGATCATTCCTATGCATATGATCTGTACTCCTTCACTCACTGTATATCCGTATGCCTATCTAAAAGTCTCTTAAATTCCAGTATTGTACTTGCCTCCACCACCATCAGCGGCACGGTGATACAGCGGTAGAACTGCTGATTTATAGCGCTTCCAGCGCCAGAGACCCGGGTTCGATCCTGGCTATGGGTGCTTGTCTGTACGCAGTTTTACGTACTCCCAGTCAGCTGTGTGGGTTTTCTCTGAGAACTTTGGTTTCCTCCCACACTCCAGAGATGTAGACGTTTGTAGTTTAATTGGCTTGGTATAAATGTAACCAACTAGTGTCCCTAATATAGGATAGTGTTAGTGTGCGGGGTTCGCTGGTTGTGCGGACTCGGTGGGCCGAAGGGCCTGTTCCCGCGCTGTATCTCTAAACAAAACTAAACCAAACCATCCATGGCAGCACCTTCCAAGGGACTCTGTGTAAAACCTTGTCCCGCACATCTTTACCTTTTGCCCCTTTCACCTTAAAGCTGTGTGCTCTGGTCTTTATGCATCCTGATATCCATCCTGAGATAAAACAAAACTTCTATCTACCCTGTCTATGCCTCTATTAATCTTATATACTTCTAATAGGTATCTCCTCAACCATCAGTGTTCCAGAGGAAACAATCCAAGTTCTCATAGCTAACACCTTCTAAAGCAGACAACATTTTGCAACAAGCTTAATCTCACCTATCTTCAGTTAGCCCTCTTCTACTATTTCAATTTTCTGCATATGCTTCTCCAACTCTCCCTTAAATTTATCAGTGCTTTCCCAAAGTGGTCGTCAGTCCCTCATTCTATCCAACAAGCAGAAAATCGAAGATATTGGACATGAAACTAAACATAAAGTACTAGAATACTCAGTAGGCCGTGGATAGAGAAATACAATTACCAATTCTGGACTACGCCTTTTCTGGAGATGGATCTGAAGTTTAATTTAGTTTTAGATTAGTTTTGAGATACTGCATGGAAACAGGCCCTTCGGCCCACCGAGCCCACACACTAGTTGTGTTCTACACCCCAGAGACAATTTACAGAAGCCAATTAACCCACAAATCTGCATGTGTTTAGAATGTGGGAGGAAGCCGGAGCACCTGGAGCAAACCCACGCTGTCACCGGAAGACCGTCCAAACTCCGTACAGACAGCATCTGTGGTCAGGATCGAACTTGGGTCTCTAGCGCTGTAAGACAGCAACACTGCCGCTGTATCACTGTGAAACGTTGACTCCATTTCTCTGTCCACCGCTGTTATCGTCCTGACTACCTCGAGCATTTCCTGTTCTCCTTCCATATTCTAACTAATTGAGTATTTGAAATTTCTTCCAGTGGGTTTATTGGTGTCTATTGTGAATGATTAGCCTCTAGAAACATACTGTATAACCTAGAGAGGAAGAGTTTTTTCCCCCTTACATTGTCTGTAATCATTATGGTTCATGTGGTGCTATTAGCTGGTAAGTGGTTGTCAAGGATGCATGAAGGAATGCCTGAACACAGTGAACAGGAGCTTATTCCATTCAATGTTATTTTAGTACTGCTTTGTGATTTCACAGCTATAGGTAATTAGAGATACTTTAACAATTTATTTTGTTGATTGTATTAAGTAGATAATTCTTGATATTAGTTACGCTTTATATTAGTTAGTAAATTATTTTCTGTTATCTGAGCGCATTCTGTTTGTGCCAGTGATACCACTAGCAGCTCAGCTGTGGAGCTGAGGAACTGGTTGCTATGGTCACAGTGGAGCCTGCTGGTATTGAGAGTGTGTATTTAAGGGGTTTTGATTTTTAGTTTGAATTGTCGCGTCTACGTGGAAAAGTAACGTAGCTTGACAAGGGGTGAAGTGCAAGGTTAAGTAGTTGCCCTCCTAATGGGCAAAGTGTGCAGAGTTTGTCGAAGTACACATCGTTTGGCCAAATTTTTACGGTCACCTTCAGAGCCGGAATTGGGTGAAAAAAAATAGCACTCGCCATTATTAGTGCTGTTTGTGTGTTGCTAATTTATTTTAGATCCTGTATCAATGTGGTGTTGACTGCAATTTTAATTCTGTAATGCTGCTGGTATGTGTCAGCTCACAGCACAGATTATATTCTGTATCCTGCTGGGAATTATGGAATATTACTGCTCTCAAAGTGGCTCTTCAGCTATCAAGTCTCGACTCAGTTTATTTTCCCTACAACATAAGCTACTTGACCTGATCTGCTCTCCTACCGTCCCATTTAGTATTCCCCTTTTTTCAGTCAACTATTTCCCTTTTAAAAGATGTTCTGGATTATGGCTTTAACAATGATCTGATTCTTTTGGTGACCTTTGCCTTCATGATGCACAGGTCGTTCTCAGGTTGTCAGGCTGTAACTCACGAGGCTCCTCAGGGAACAATACTGCAGCTCAGCGCTTTACAACATACAGTAATGACTTAGATGAAGGGGCCAAGGTTAACAAATTTAAGGTAGAGTTTGAAGTTTTAAAGTTTAGAGATACCGCGTGGAAACAGGCCCTTCGGCCCATCCATATTATTGTGCTTTCTCATCCACTTCCTACACACTAGGTGCAAGTTGCAGAGGCCAATTAACCTACAAACCCGCACGTGTTTGGGATGTGGGAGAAATATGGAGGACCCACGTGGTCAAAGGGAGAGCAGGCAAACTCCACACAGGCAGCATCCGAGGTTGGGATTGAACCCAAGTCTATGGTGCTATGAGAATGAAGATACAATGGACGGAACGGTGGTGTAGCAGCAGAGCTATTGCCTTTACAGCGCCAGAGACCCGGGTTCGATCCTAACTATGGGTGCTGTCTGGCCGGAGTTTGTACGTTCTCCCCGTGACCTGCATGGGTTTTCTCCGAGATCTTCAGTTTCCGCCCTAACTCCAAAGAAGTACAGGTTTGTAGGTTAATTGACTTGGTATAAATGTAAAATAACATCCCTAGTGTGTGCAGGGTGGTATTAACGTGCAGGGATCGCTGGTCGGCGCGGACTCAGTGGGCTGAAGGGCCTGTTTCCGCACTGCATCACTAAACTAAACTAACAATGATAGGTGAGGATGTAAATTGTGTGGAGGACAAGGAAAGTTTGTAAAAAGAGTGAACATATATATGGAAGATGGAGCATAATGTGGGAATTTACATTAGGAAAGAGTGAAGAGGAAGAATAGAAAGATTTATTACTTAAATAGAATGAGATTATTCAGTGCTGGTGCTCACCAAGATCTTGTCATCCCCATTCATGAAACATGCAATGTTAGCATGCATGTACAACTAATTAGGTAGATTAATGTAACGTTTAGGGGAATGAAAGATGGTTTCATTAAGATATATCAGATTCTTAAGGGGGCTTGAAAGAATGGGTGAGGATGTTTCCCCTGATGGAGTTATGCAGAAGGGGATTAATAGTCATGATTTCCTTTCTCTTAGATGGTTATACATCTCTGGAATCAAAAACAGGAAGGCAGGTTACTATCTAAATGGCGTCAAGTTGGGAAAAGGGGAAGTACAACGGGATCTGGGGGTCCTTGTTCAACAGTCTTTGAAAGTAAGCATGCAGGTACAGCAGGCAGTGAAGAAAGCGAATGGCATGTTGGCCTTTATAACAAGAGGAGTTGAGTTTAGGAGCAAAAAGGTCCTTCTGCAGTTGTACAGGGCCCTAGTGAGACACACCTGGAGTATTGTGTGCAGTTTTGGTCCCCTAATTTGAGGAAGGACATTCTTGCTATTGAGGGAGTGCAGCGTAGGTTTACAAGGTTAATTCCTGGGATGGCGGGACTGTCATATGCTGAGAGAATGGAGCGGCTGGGCTTGTACACTCTGGAGTTTGGAAGGATGAGAGGGGATCTTATTGAAACATATAAGATTGTTAAGGGTTTGGACACGCTAGAGGCAGGAAACATGTTCCCGATGTTGGGAGAGTCCAGAACCAGGGACCATAGTTTAAGAATAAGGGGTAAGCCATTTAGAACGGAGACGAGGAAACACTTTTTCTCTCAGAGAGTTGTGAGTCTGTGGAATTCTCTGCCTCAGAGGGCGGTGGAGGCCGGTTCTCTCGATACTTTCAAGAGAGAGCTAGATAGGGCTCTTAAAGATAGCGGAGTCAGGGGATTTGAGGAGGGCAGGAACGGGGTACTGATTAGAGATGATCAGCCATGATCACATTGAATGGCAGTGCTGGCTTGAAGGGCCGAATGGCCTACTCCTGCACCTATTGTCTACTGTCTATTATTGTCTATTGAATTCTCTACCCCAAATGAGTTATGGACATGCTGGGTAAATCCCCAATTTCATCTTTCATGTTAATATAATGGATGGAAAAATAACAAATGATTAGATTTACACAGTGGTTTCAGGTGTTGAGGATACCCCACTGGTTTGAATGAAGTCTCTACTGACCATGACAATATACTCAACCGTTACATATTACCATTATAGTATGTGTGGAAAAATATAAGAACATTTTGAGATATGAACTTCAAGGCTAATTTGCAAATGTTATATGCCGTCAACTGCTCCATCATGCAACACCAAAACAGAAGTAATTTGGAAGAAAAGCATTGGGAAGCAAGTCGTTACATAAATATTTTATAAATAACTAGACCAAATGCAGACCCGTTGGGCCTGCTCCCCAAACGCGGGTGGCCTGTCCCGCCTTGGGACGTCACTCGGATTTTTTTTTCCCCAAAATGGGTGAGTTTGAAGAAATCGAGCTGTTTTAGAAATTTCAACGATTAATAACTCGCAAATATAGGTGTAAATACGACGGGAAGATGTTTATCGGCACCACGGGAAAAATGTGAGGTGGATGTGTGAAAATGGGAAGGCTGTGGCCTAGCGTTTGGATTAAGATAGGAATTAACCAGATTAACGCATACACAGACGGCCACACACACACACACACACACACACACACACACACAAACACACACACACACACACACACACACACACACACACACACACACACACACACACACACACACACACACACACACACACACACACACACACACACACACACACACACACACACACACACACACACATCATGGGCACAAACAAGATGAAGACTTTTAGTTATATAGTTAGAGATGTTGTACAAGGAACTTTGCAGAGACTTTGAGAAAGTGGCATAAATAGAGGAGAGGTTTCAGGCAATGTGCACGAGTAACTCTAGCTTCACTCTTGTTTTCTGTTACATGAAATGAATCCCTTGCTTGGATCACTTCCCTGAACCTCTTGGAAAGTTATTTATTATCTTCAGCAAATTTGGTATATTGGAGCAAATATGATTAATGTTCGTGCTTTATCTTTACGGCCTGGGCATTAAATATCACCTGGGCAGAAGGCCAAAAGGGAACTATGTCGATGTGACCATACACTTGTAACAGAACCAGACTAATTTCCCTTTAGATAGAAACAAAATACTGGAGTAACTCAGTGTGACAGGCAGCATCTCTGGAGAGAAGGAATGGGTAGTTCCGGGTCGATCTCAAGACCCTTCTTCAGACTGAGAGTCAGGGGAAAGGGAAACAGCAAATATAGGCAGTGATATAGAGAGTTATGGAACAAATGAATGAAAGATATGCAAAAATGTACCGATAATAAAGGAGACAGGCCATTGTTAGCTGTGGCCTAGGTGAAAACTAGTTACAGACAATGAGACTCAACAAGACGACTTTGGTGTGGGAGGGTCGAAGAGAGAGGGTTACATTCATTTGTTCTATATCTCTCTATATCACCGTCTATATCTCTTGTTTCCCTTTCCCTTGACTGAAGAAGGGTCTCGACCCAAAACGTCACCTATTCCTTTTCTCCAGAGATGCTGTCTGACCCACTGAGTTACTCCAGCTTTTTATGTCTATCTTCAGTTTAAACCAGCCTCTGCAGATCCTTCCGACACATCTGTCTACTCTTGGTCTGCGTCCCCCTATTCCCTGCCCATCCACATGTCTAAATGCCACTTAAACATTGCTATCATATGTGTTTCTACTACTTCCCTTAGCAGTGCATTCCAGCTACCTTCCAATAAAAATGTTTCCTCATAAATCTCCTTTAACTTCCCCCTCTCGTCTTAAACCCACATCCTCAATTACTTGACATTTCCAATCTGGAAAAAAGTCTCTGACTCTCTATTCCTTGAGGAATCTCTGTAAGGCCACATCTTCTACAGCGACATTGAGCAGCAGCATAAGTTGTATTGGATTATTTTGCCATTGTTTGACATTAGTGTCTGATATTTAATTGAAACTAGACTAAGTGGGACCCGTTGGGTCACACGGGAGGCCTGGTCCCCCAACGAAACCCATTCCCCAATGCAATATTCCACCACTCACCCAAAGACCGTAACAGCGCAGGCGCGTCTTATTTCCCCTCATCCCCGAGCACTCCCTCCCCCTCCTCTTCATGTGTGGGAGGGGAGGGAAGTGGGGTGTGGGGGGGGGGTGTGGGGTGGGAGGGGAGGAGGGGTGTGTGTGGACGGGGACGTGTAGGAGGGGGGAAGAGGGTGGTGTGTGGGGAGGGTGCTGTGTGTGGGGGTTGTGTGTGGGGGATGTGTTTGTGTCTGTGGGCGGGGGGTGTGCGGGCAGGGGGGGGATTGTGGGGGGAGGGGGGGCATGTTAGGGGAGGGGTGTGTGTGTGTGGGCGGGGGGGGTGGGCAGGGGGGGCATGTTAGGGGAGGGGTGTGTGTGTGTGTGTGTGTGTGTGTGTGTGTGTGTGGGGGGGGGGTGTGGGCAGGGGGGTTGTGTGGGGGAGAGGGTGTGTGGATGAGGGGAGTTGTGGGGGGAGAGGGGTGTGTGGGCGGGGGGGAGTGAGCTCTGAGAAAAGACGGGGAAGAGCCATGGGGGAGAGGGGGGCATCATGGGGGAGGAGCCAGCGAGGGGGGAGGGGCCAGCAAGGGGGACCAGTGGGGTAGTGGCTGGAATTGGCGGTGCGATGGGGACTCACAGCCGGCGCTGGTCGATCTCCTCCGCCGGGATCAGAGTCTCCGCTTTCCGTTTGGCAACATCGGCGACATCACTGACTCCGGGCTGGGCTGGGTCTCCGACTCTGGGCTGGGTCTCCAATGCTGGGCTGCTGCTTGGGGCGGGGCTGCTTCGGGTTCCTCCAAAATTCCGATTAGAAACCTCCGCCGGCTTTCCTCACTCAGGTAAAGACGTGATGGCGCAGGAAGGGGCAGACCATCCCAGGGAGTGACGGGGGAAGAGACTAATCCGCGCGGCTCCGACTGGCAGGAGAAGAGATCAATCTGCGCATGCACGTTTTTAAAGATTATTAAACCTCACTAACTTTTATGACATTCAACCGATCGGAACAAAACTTGGTGGACTCGCAACTGGTAAGTGAATTGCCGAAAAGTCGTAGCGTTATCAAGAACCGTTTTCGTGCAAATAGAAAGACCGCCAAACCGGAAGATAACAAGATCAGAGGTTTAGTAATGTATAGATGTAACTACATAAATCTGATTAGATAAATTAGAAGTAAGTCACTTGCTACTCCAACCTCCCTGGTGTTTAATAAGAACATGGGTGATGTGATTGTAATCTCAGTTCTGCAGTACCACCTCTCAGTTTAACTTTACAAACCCATGCTAAGCAGCAATCTATCTACCCTAATGCTATGGATATTCAAAGACTGCTTCAAAGCAGAAATTCTCAACGACTTTGGATCTTTGAGAGAAAAATCTCATGCTCTGCACTGACTTTAGGTATGTTACAATACCTACCTTCAGCGGCGCTGCAGTTCTGCCACTGGCCTTGTGCGCGACCTTGGCACCTTTGAGGGGGGGGGGACATGATTAAAATGCCGTTTTCTCCTGCCTGTCCGAGATATATTTTCTCGGGCTACTACCTGATGCTGAAAAATCGTTCTGACTTCTGTTCTCGGAAGTTTTTTTTAAAAACCGCGGGACAATTTAATCACCGGAGTAAAATAAAAAAGCTACTTCTAACGCCGTCAACTCACGTAGGGGACTCAACGGATCTCACGTAGGGGACAAAACATAAGGTAAGTCGTTTATTTTACTTATAAACTTGCTTCTTAGGATGACTTTAATCCAAATTTCATTGGCGAAAATGTGATTATGGCCCCATACGAACCGGCAGTGTTTTTCCTGCCGATATGGGGTTCAAATTCAACGCGAACCACAACGTTCCAATCGATCGCGTTCCACAAAAACCCAATCGCAAGATGATTTAAATGGCCATTAATTTACGGGAATTAAACATGAAAATTCCTTCCATTTGGCCTATAAATTCATGACAATGAGATTTAATAATCATGTTATATTGTGAATTCTTGTGTGAATGTTATTTGGACACTTGGGCTATTTAAAAATGTTAATCTTTTCTTAAGAAATATATAGATGTTTAGATCTAGTAATTGAATTTTGTAATTAGCTACAATTAGGTAACTAACTAATTATATGCTTTAATTTCAGGTCATTCAAGTAAGATTGTTTCATATTTGTTTCAGAATGCTTCAATCTATAATAACTGAAAATGTCTTTCAGTTCTCTTAATTTTTAAGAAAGTTATGGGCTTTTGACTGTCCTCGATCACAGCTTTTGTGTTAAGTCAATGGAAAAGCAATAGGGAACAAGATGCTAATTTCCGAGTATGAAAATGGCCATAACTTTTTAAATACTGAAGATATGAAAATGAATTAGGTGTCAAATTAAACTTCTTTTTATGCTTTATCTGACGGGATAAATTGCAGACTAGATTTTTAAAATCTCAAAATTTTGTAACATTGCTACTGACTTAAATAGTAACCCATTAATTTTAAACAGTGATCCCTGATGTAAGATTTTCCCACCCAAAAACATCTTTTCCACATTCCCCTGTCAAGACAACTCGGGATCTTCAAGAGTCAAGTCAAGTCAAGAAAGTTTATTGTCATGTGTCCCAGATAGGACAATGAAATTCTTGCTTTGCTGCAGCACAACAGAATATTGTAGTCATAAATACAGATCAGATCAGTGTGTCCATATACCATAGAATATATATATATATATACACACATCAGTAAACAGATAAAGTGCAATAGGTTGTTATCTTGTATGTTTCAATGAAGTCCTGTCTCATTCTTCTAATCTTCAGCAGATTCAAAGTTAAGTGTATAACCCTTCCTCATAAGGCATCCCACCTATTTTAGACACCAGTGTAGTAGGCACTGTCTGAACTGCTTCCAACACATTTATGTCCTTCTTTAAATAAAGAGGCCAATTGCAAGATTGCAACCAATCATTTTAACTCTCCTTCCCACTCCCACTACAATCTGTCTCTTGTGTAGGAAGGAACTGCAGATACTGGTTTACACCAAAGATAGACACAAAATGCTGGAGTAACTCAGGTCTGAAAATGCTGGAGTAACTCAGTAACCCGGGTCTGGAGAAGGTTCTCAACCTGAAACGTCACCTATTCCTTTTCTCTAGAGATGCTGCCTGACTCACTGAGTTACTCCAGCTTTTTGTGTCTCCTTGGCCTTCTCCATTGCTACAGGTAGGATAAATGCAAACTGAAGAACAACATCTTGCACTCTGCTTGGCTGGGTAGCTCGTCACCTAATTGTATAAATATTAAATTTTCCAATTTCAGGTAACCCGGATTTCTGCTGCAATCCTCCCCCACACTCATGTACACCTAGATTCTGTCTGCCTTTGTTCATCCCTCTCAACGACCCCCTCCTGCTTCCATCTTTCCCCCACACCCTCCCCATCTGGCTCCCCATCATCCACCAGCCTCTGTCCCACCCGCTTGATGGATTCCAGCGAAGAATCTACCAAGAAAGAGCAGGCATATTATTTATTACACACTATTTTGAATTCATGAATTTGAATATATTCATAGTTCAGGGGTAGAAATGATCTGTTATGTTTGCAATATTTTGCTTTTGAATAAATTTGATGATTTTGCACAAATGCAAACAGCCTGTATTTCAAAATACCAACAGTTGCATTACAAAAGTTTAGGAACATAGTTTTGGAATTTGCAAATTTCGGTCTCGTCACCACAGGTTCTGCGAGGATGTAACCCCCTCTGCACTTTGTATGAAGAAATGTGACCTGATATCACCCTTAATGGACAGTTCTAGGTTTAGGTTTTATTTCCTTGTTCTGAACTATTCCCTTCATTGTAAATAGCTTTATTTATGTTACCTATTGAATTATTTATCCACTTTGGTCACTTCAGTTAAATTGCTCTTCAATCTTCAACTGAATGGATCCATAGGTTGCTTTGGACCCAGAGTTGTCACCCTCCAGACTTGCCACCCACAGCCACCAACTCTTCACGCTTATCTTTCCAGTGGCTAATGGCTAGACACTGACAACTGCCACTCAACAGTCATAGAAACATAGAAAAATAGGTGCAGGAGTAGGCCATTCGGCCCTTCGAGCCAGCACCACCATTCAATATGATCATGGCTAATCTTCCAAAATCAGTATCCTGTTCCTGCTTTTTCCCCACATCCCTTGATTCCTTTAGCCCTAAGAGCTAAATCTAACTCTCTCTTGAAAACATCCAGTGAATTGGCCTCCACTGCCATCTGTGGCAGAGAATTCCACAGATTCACAACTCTTGGGTGAAAACGTTTTTCTTAATCTCAGTCCTAAATTGCCTACCCCTTATTCTTAAACTGTGACCCTGGTTCTGGATTCCCTCAATATCGGGAATTTTTTTCCTGCATCCAGCCTGTCCAATCCTTTAAGAATTGTGTTTCTTTCTATTAGATGCCCTCTCATCCTTCTAAATTCTACTGAATACAAGCCCAGTCCACCTGGTGAACCTACGCTGCACTCCCTCAAAAGCAATAATGTCCTTCCTCAAATTAGGATAGCAAAATTGCACACAATACTCACCAGGGCCCTGTACACTTGCAGTTGGACCTGTTGCTCCTAAACTCAAATCCTCTCGCAATGAAGGCCAACATGCCATTAGCTTTCTTCACTGCTTTCCCAGTCATCCCATGAGGTGGAGTTGGCTCTGATCTGAAAGAAGGTCTCTGCTCCTTTGAAGTCAGTTTCTGCCTTCTGAACGTTCCTCTAGACCAGCGTTTCTCAACCAGGGTTCCCCGGAATGCTAGGGTTCCGCGAGAGGTCGCTAGGGGTTCTGAAATAAATATTATTATTATTATTATTGTTTTTATTTTATTTTTATTTTTTGTCCCGCACCCTCCCCTGACATCAGTCTGAAGAAGGGTCTCGACCCAAAACATCACCCATTCTTTCTGTCCATAGATGCTGCCTCACCCGCTGAGTTAGTCCGGCATTTTGTGTCTACCTTTAATCATATGTAAATGCATGTTTGAGTTATTTTTGTTTTTAATTTCATATTCGTAATTTTATTATACACGTACGGCATATTTAGCGACGGCATATTTAGCGGGGTTCCAAAGACGTAAAGGTTTGTAAGTTGATTAGCTCGGTAAAGATTGTAAATTGTCTCTAGTGCGTAGGACAGTGTTAGTGTGCGAGGATCGCAGGTTGGTGTGGACTCGGTGGGCCGAAGGACCTGTTTCCGCGCTGTATCTCTAAACTAAACCAAAATCAAACATGAAAATAAATCAAGTAAACTGAGCACTTACCATTTCCAAAAGGTATTGTTTGTATGCGATGTGAAGGTAAATGTGAAGTCATCTGGATTAGGACTTAGAATAGTACAGGACAGGAACAGGTCATTTGGCCCACAAAGTGCAGAACATGATGCCAAGACCAACACTCATGTACCTTCACATAATCCATATCCCTCCATTCTTCTCTCGGGAGTTGTAGGGGGGTGGGGAGGGGGTCACTAGGGTCATTTTCCACCAGTGGGCCCAATGATGAGCCGTGAACGGATAGACTGCCTTTGATAATCAATGTGTCTTAACCTCTGTATCTGACATTGCTTGTGGAGAAGTTGTCCTGGGCTGTGAATGGATAGCTAACCTTCAATATGAGTAAGTACTGTTTGGCCCATTGGACTGAGTTTTATGTTGTATTTGACTCAAGGCATCTGCTGCTTGTATTGGATCCTTAAAACCATTCAATTCCTCAACACTGATGCCCTCCCATTTATATGACCATGAAAAATCACCACCAAGTCCATGAGTAAATGGCTAAAAACTGTTCACTCAAAGGATGAAACAACATTAGCACCAAACTAATAGTGATTCCCATCATTAAGCAGACTTAACATCGTAATAAAACTAAAAACAGGATATATAGGGAATGCGGACCAGATCCGTCTGCATTTGTGGAGAGAGAAATAAAGTTAATGTTTGAGGTTTTTAGAATCAGAGTCATAGTGATAGCACTGGGGACTTTGGGCTTTTCTTTTATTTTGCACCATAATGTTTTTTAAATTTATTGAACCATTTGTTGTTTATCATGTTGTCTAATAAGTACTGTGTTTATAAAGCTGTTGTGCTGCTGCAAGTAAGAATTTCATTGTTCAGTTTGGGTACATATGACAATAAAACACTTGTGACTCTTGATTTGTGGTGCATAAGTGTATTTTGTTCATCATCTCCACCTTAGCCAAAGTAGGGCGGCAGGGTGATGCAGCGGTAGCGTTGCTGCCCTCCAACGCCACAGACCCTGGTTCAATCCTGACTACGGTTGCTGTCTGTACGGAGTTTGTACGTTCTCCTCGTGACCTGTGTGCGTTTTCTCTGGGTGCTCCGGTTTCCTCCCACACTCCAACGCCGTACGGGTTTGTAGGTTAATAGGCTTCGGTAAAAGTGTAAAATTGTCCCTAGTGTGTAGGATAGTATTAGTGTGTGGGGATCGCTGGTCAGCACGGACTTAATGGGCCGAAGGGCCTGTTTCCACGCTGTATCTCTAAACTAAACTAAAAAAGAGCTACGTTGACTAATGCCACTCACCAGCTACTGTTTGCTGAAGGAATGGAATTAGTGAATGAGGATGAATAAGAGGTATCCTGGAGAGTTATAAAGGGAGGAGACTTCACAATCGTTTTCTCCCTAAAATGTACTTTATTGATCATCTATACAGTAAATACAGTTGGGATGTCATTATCTATATTTATTATACTAAAAAGTCAATGCATTTCCAACAATGTATCAAATGTTTTCCCCTTAAACATCACACCCACGAAACATTTGAGAAGTTGTTTCACATGACCCAGCCCCTCAGTTGTCAGTGATGGTAGGACCCTTGAACGTTAATCTTCCTTAAAGAAGCTTAATCCATCTGAAACACAGTGGTGTCAGCCCAGTCTGACTGCAAGTTGTTTCTTTGCCAGTATATTGATTTTTATTTTCCTTACTCCAGCTGTCTAAGGCTACATTCTGTTATATTCGCATTGTTTTTTTAATAAAACCTGTTGTTCCTCTTCTGTCAATGTTGGACAGGATCAAGCATGCCTGTCAACCGCATTGTTCAGGATAAAGAGCTGGTTGCAAGGTGGAGTATGGGGTTAAATCAATCCAATTTGTCCCCTGAGATGTGCATTTGAATCCAGTCGACCAAAGTGTCAACAGTCTTTATTCTGATTGAAATTTGAATGGCATCGTTAATTATGACCTTGAACTGTTACCTCGAACTTGGCTCCACCATGAGAGGGAGGGAGGGAGTAGGCCAGTATGTTAAGTCACTACACCTACCATTGCCCAGTCTGCACTGATCAACAAGGACTGTTCTGTGCAAATCCAGGCCCATCCATACTTCAGGACCTGATTATTACTTTTCCCTCATTGCTCCCTCCCCTCTCTCCCCTCCCATCTCACTAACCCTGAAATTCACAGGTAGGAGCCTTCAGGGAGATATTGGGTCAGGCATGTCCCCAGGACAAAACCCCAGCACGCAGTTAGTGTGAAGAATGAGATACTGGTGGTAGCAGAACAAAGAACTGCTGCAACTGGATACATCTTCAAACATGTGTAGGAAGGAACTGTAGATGATGGTTTAAACCGAAGATAGACTCAAAAAGGTGGAGTAACTCAGCGGTTCAGACAGCATCTCTGGAGAAAAGGAGTAGGTGACGTTTCGGGTCGAGACCCTTCTTCAGATACTTTGACTGTTCTGATCCCAAAGAATATAAACTAAAGTGCCGCTTGGCTTCTTTGGGCCCACCTACCAATATGTTTCACCACGGGGCCTGCGCTCCTGGTATCACAAATTAAAATGGGATTATTGTAACAATGATATATTAGTCTGCACCGCCCATATAGTGTAATATCCCCCCCCCCCCCCCCCCCCCGCCCCAGCCTGGATGTGGTGGGTAGGCTTCATGGACATGGATAAAGGTGCAAGATAAGGATACTGTGGACAACCAGGAAAGAACTGCTATCCCCTGCCACTAACCACCACCCTGACACTCACACCCATCCAAGTGTCAAAACGAATGCAACATTAACCGACCAAGGTTATTCAAGTACATCACCAAACATCAATAAACCACTGAGCCCCTGTCCCGACCAAGAAAACATCTTGTTGCTAGGAGATCCTTGTTCCCATAACAACTGCTATGCACCAGCCACCAGCAGCCTAACCCGACCCTGGCAATATCATCGTCAGAGGCATTGCCTCATTTTGAACAGTCTTGAAGGGGTCCCAGTCCAGTGGTGATTAGGCCCTGACAACCACTCACAATTGTACGTTCAGGTCAGACGATTCAAGTCCTTCACACACTCTCGTGCCAGCAAAGGGGCCCAGGAATCATACCCTTCTACTTGCAGACTCATTCAAGCAAGACAGAGATTGTCGGGCCTGGATTAATAATACATAAACTTTTAGAAAAGCTGTCATTCTTCAGTTTTGGTTAAATTTTACATGCATTATTATTTGAATAATTGAATAACCATGCTTTTTGTCTGCCTCAAGTGTGTCTGATCCATCATCACCCTGAAACATTGAGAAAATGGTGGTGGAAAGAGCCAAAAAGCTGTGGAGAAATATGGTGTAGAGTGGGTGTTTATGATTAGATGCCAGCAAATGAAGAGTCTGTGCTGGGACGGATTAACGTCTGAGCCAATCAGTCTTGTTACTATGTGTAGGAAAGTACTGCAGGTGCTGGTTTAAACTGAAAAAAGATGGAGTAACTGAACGGGTCAAACAGCATCTTTGGATCCAAATCAGCATTAGTAACAAACAGCATGTCAGGAGAGAAGGAGTAGGTGACGTTTCGGAGACTCTTCTTCCGACTCTCTCATGTTTAATGTCACCTATTCTTTTTCTCCAGAGATGCTGCCTTGTTACTAATGCTGATTTGGATATAGTTGCACTGCAGGGAGACCAAGAGCTGATGCATCTCATAGAAACATAGATCATAGAAAATAGGTGCAGAAGGAGGCCATTCGGACCTTCGAGCCAGCACCGCCATTCATTGTGATTATGGCTGATCGTCCCCAATCAATAACCCATACAAACTTAATCTCCTTAATGAAATTTCTTAAATTAAAGGCAAACCCCCCCCCTAAAAATTAAAATTAAAACCCAAGGCTGAGGAATAAGATGTAGCAGAATAAGATTGAACGGAGCTCCATTGTCAACTGTGGGGGAGTTGATGTGTTGTGAGAGAGAATTGGTTGCAGGAAAACGCAATGAATTGATAGCCAGAAGTCTGAAGAAGTCTGAAACGTCACCCATCCCTTCTCTCCAGAGATGCTGCCTGTCTCGCTGAGTTACTCCAGGATTTTGTGTCTATCATTGATAGCCAGAAGGCGCAGAATAGTCTTCTATATTATAAGGAAATACGTGTACGGCTTATTGCTAAAGTGGTCTGAAGCTAGTATCATTTTTATAGGTTGAACAGCCTTCTGTGTCTCCGTGCTATGATTTTACTTCGGAGTCACGTGAGTGACTACGTGAAGAAGACCCCGTCCAGCCGCACACCCCAGATCCTAAGGGTAGCGGGCGTCAGTCAGAGGAGTCAATGGCAGCGAAGCCATTAACTCCGTTGCGGTCGAGTGTGCCTGTTAAACCGCCGGCGGCGGGGCGCAAGGCTGGACAAAAGTCGGCCCGACCTGTAGACTCGGATAAGTCAGAAATTATAATGGCTGCAAGGGTCGCAACTTTAGAACTCCTGATGGGGAAGATAATTTATAAAGAACCCCCACAGGAGGATTTAAGTCGGTGTTGGCCAATGGAGGATATAGCACAGGGGGTGCCTTGGATGGGACAGGCACAAGGGTGGCCTACAGGAGAGCCATCAGAAATGCCTGTGCAGAAACATTACAGTGGTTGGCCTACAGGAGAGCCAGTGCCCAAAATGCCAGAAAAAGGCAATATATGTGTTGGCCTATTGGAGAGCCAGTACTAGAAATGCCTGAACAAAGGCAGCACAAACGTGCAATGACAAATGTGCCAGCACCGACAATATAAAGAGAAAAAATAATGAGGCGTTGGCCTAGAATTGAGCCAGCGCCAGCAGCACCTGAAACAGGGCTGCCTATCCGTGGACCTACAAGAGAGCCCGCACAGGGGGAATCTGGCAGAGACTTACCTGAAACAGGGGAGCCAGAAATTACCCAACATAAAGATGAACATCTAGATCAGATGATGATTTATATCAGGACCAGAGCCCATTATCAGACCTAAAATGTTCCAGGGCTGGCACAAAAGTTTGCTGTTCCCAGAGTAACAGGGGAACCTTTGAGAGAGGAAATAGCTATGACTATAAATTATCTACTCTCCCATCAGCTCCAGGAATTAACTATGGATGAGACTATCAAAAAGTATGAGATCCCGGAAAATTGTGAATTGCTAGCAGTTCCAGCAGTGAATAACTTGATATGGGTTATTTGAGCATTGGTTTACGCTCACAAGAATTGAAATTACAACGAGTGCTGAAATTGCTGGGGTCAGGCATTACGGCGTTTGCCAGTGGGATTGGATGAAGATTTTATATCGGAATCACAACAAAATGCCTTAGCACTCATGTGTAGTGCGCACTTTGAAATAAATTGTATTCGTAAAAATGCAATAAGACCAAATATTCATCCTAAATATGCAGGCTCTGCAAACCATCCAATATACAAATGCCTAAATCTGCTTTTTGGAGAAAATCTAGCAAAGAAGCTAAAGGACTTAAATGAAGAGTCAAAGACCATGAGTAGTATGATGATGAAGTCACCTATGCTGAGCAGAGCGGTGTGAAGGCAGTATCCCTACAGGCGAAATGCTGGTGCTGGAGACGGAACAAGCCGATCATTCTCGTATACACGTTGGCGTGCTGCACCGGGGATACGTGGAGGTTACAATGTGCCTACTAGAAGGGGACAACACTTGCCGGTGGCAAACCCCGAGGTAGGGGGGCCTGGTCTGGTAAGAAACACAACAAATGTTTCACACTCACAAATAGGGGGAAGGTTACGATTCTTCCTAAAAGAATGGCAATCAATAACAAATGATTCATTTATTCTATGTAGCATTGTAGGATTCAAAATTGAGTTCTATCCACATTTGGATCCTCCAATTCAGCATCATTCAAACTGGTCACGGATTTTCTCACAGAAAGAGAATAAGTTGATCAAGGGAGAATTGAAAATTTTATGCGGAAAAGGGGTAATAGAAAAGTCAGTAGAACAACACGATCAGTTTGTGTCAAATGTTTTTCCTAGAACAAAAAAGGATGGTGGATGTAGAATCATTTTGGATCTGACAAGTCTTAACCTTTATGTACAATATAAACATTTCAAAATGGAAACATTTACTAATGCCATTCAGCTGGTCACAAAGAATTGCGACATGGCAAGCATAGATCTGCAAGATGCATATTATTCTGTGGCAATGCATGGTAATGATCAAAGATATTTGAAATTTAGATGGATGAGTCAGTTATGGGAATTTAAAGCATTGCCCAATGGTCTGACTTCAGCACCAAGATTATTCACTAAATTACTCAAAACAATTTTAGCTCTGTTAAGAGCTGAGGGCCATGTATTAATGGCTTATTTAGATGATATTCTGATTGTGGGGGATATTTTGGCTACTGCAAAATTGTCAGTATCTAGAGTCAAGTACATTTTTGAAAAAATGGGTTTCATTATTCACCTACAAAAATCAAAATTGTTACCAAGCAAGAAGATTGATTACCTAGGGTTCACAATTAACTCTGAACACATGGTAATCACCTTGCCAAAAGAGAAAAGGCTGCAGTTAATTGAAGGTTGCACTAAACTCATAAACGAGGACAAGCCTTCAATTGGGGAAGTGGCAAGCTTGCTGGGCAAATTAATTGCTGGGTTTCCAGCTGTAAGATTTGGACCATTGCATTATCAATGTTTGCAGAGGGCTAAGGTACAAGCATTAAAAATGAATACAGGGCATTTTGACAGGCCCATGAAATTGACAATTGGATCCATTACAGAAATAGAATGGTGGATTAACAATGTCTCTAATGCTTCCAGAAAAGTTCTGGTAGAAACACCTTCCGTCATTCTACAGACTGATGTAAGTGCTCTTGGATGGGGCGCAACTAACATGATTTCCAGCTGTGGAGGTAGGTGGAATGTGAATGAAGTACCTTTGCTGGAAAATCAGGGGATCAATTACCTAGAGCTGTTAGGAGCATTTTATGGCCTTGAAGCTTATTGCACTAATATGGGAAATGCGCATGTTCAGGTACAGGTTGACAATACTACAGCTGTAGCATACATAAATCACATGGGTGGTATCAAATCAGAATCATGTGATAGATTGGCAAATGAAATTTGGACCTGGTCTATTGCCAGGAAAATTTGGCTGTCAGCAATATATTTACCAGGAAAATTTAACATAATTGCAGACAAAAGATCACGTAAATTTAATGATAATACAGAATGGATGTTACATCAGGAAATTGTAACACAATTTGGAATGCCAGAGATTGATTTGTTTGCGTCAAGACTAAACCACCAATTGCCTAAGTATGTGTCATGGGAACCTGATCCTGGTGCAGTAGCGGTGGACGCTTTCTCGCTACATTGGGGTGATATGTTTCTGTATGCATTTCCTCCATTTTGTTTAATCAATAGATGCATACAGAAAATTAAACAGGACTCAGCTTCGGGGATTTTGGTGGTACCAGATTGGCCTATATAGCAATGGTACCCACTGGTGTTAAACATAATCAAAGAACCCCTTATGGTGATTCGAAAGCAGGTGAAACTGCTTGTAAACCCTGTAACTAATGAACCACATCCTTTACATGATCGTATTGGTTTGTTGATTTGCAGATACTAAGAAGGCCATATCTTGGAAGAGGATTATCAGATCGTACGGTGGATGTTATGACAGCGGCCTGGAGGAATAGTACCCAGAAGCAGTACATTTCTTATATAAATAAATGGGAGGTGTTTTGTTCAGGAAAGAATATTGCATATAACACAGCAGAAATTTCAGATGTATTAGAGTTTCTTTCAACTCTTTACTACGAATTAAAATTAAGTTATAGTGCAATCAATACTGCACGAAGTGCACTCTCTGCATATTTAAGCAGTGAATCAGAACAAAATCCAATAGGATCACATCCTTGGGTCTGTAGGTTTATGAAGGGAATTTTCAACTACAATCCTCCTAGTAGGTATGTTACAAAACTTACCTTCAGTCGCGCTGTAATTCTGCCACTGGCCGTGTGCGCGATTTTGGCGCCTTTAAGGGGGGGCGGGGTTAAAACGCGGTTTCTCCTCCCTTGTCCTGGAAATATTTTGTTGGAGTACAAACCTTGGCTGACAAAATCGTTCCTACCGGCGTTTTGTGAATTTTTTATTTTTATTAAATCGTCAATGTCAGCGCTACAGTCATTTTAAAAGCAGCTCCTGAAGCGTCAACGCCGATAACGGGGACGGATTTCACACAATGGACAGGTAAACGAAAGTGCTTTCTTTAAATGTATAAAAGTGCTTCTTAAGAAGCCTTTAATTCACATTTTTTCATGCGACACGGTGATTTTATTCCCCGAATTAACGGCAGTATTTTTCATGCCAATACGGGGTTAAATTCACCGCAAATCAACGTTCCAAAAGATCGCGTTCCAGTAATCCTCACTCGCAAAATGATTTAAATGCCCATTAATTTACAGGTATTAAACATTCAATTCCTTCCATTTGGCCTGTAAATTCATGAAAATTAGATTTAAAAATTATGTTATATTGTGAATTATTGTGTGAATGTTATTTGGACACTTAGGCTATTTAAAAATGTTAATCTATTCTTAAGAAATTGATAGATGTTTAGATCTAGTAATTGAATTTTGTAATTAGCTACAATTAGGTAACTAACTAATTATATGCTTTACGTTCATGTCTTCGAAGTAAGATTGTTTCATATTTGTTTCAGAATGCTTCAATCTATAATACCTGAAAATTTCTTTCAGTTACCATAAATTTTAAGAAAGTTATGGGCTTTTAACTGTCCTCGATCACAGCTTTTGTGTTAAGTCAATGGAAAAGCAATAGGGAACTAGATGCTAATTTCTGAGTATGATAATGGCCATAACTTTTTTAATACTGAAGATATGAAAGTGAATTAAGTGTCAAATTAAACTTCTTTTTATGCTTTATCTGATGGGATAAATTGCAGACTTTATTTTTAAAATCTCGAAATTTTGTAACATTGCTACTCCTAGACCTAGGTATACAGAAATCTAGTGTGTAACATATGTATATGTCCTGTGTGCGGCTGCCCAGCCAGCAGCTGTCTGTCCTTTCATCTTTTATATTTTATTTTAGTTAGTTAAGTGTTTTGTTTTGAGGTCTAGACTTTTTTATGTGGGGGGTGGGGGGGGGGAAGGTGGAAACTACCTTTCAGGGTCCCTACTTGGCCGGAGAGGCAGCTTTTCTCCGGGCTGCAGCTTCGACCCGTCCTCGCGGCCTACCAGCAGGCCTGGAGCGGCGTTTCCTGTCGGGGACCGCCCAGAACCTCGGCTTCGGCGGCGGCACAGCGCTGGAGCGCTATCGCGGAGCGGGCGATGCCTTGCCCGGGTCGCCGCGCTGGAGCTCCGGTGAGCTGAGGATCGCTGGGGAAAACATCGCGGAGCTGCGGGACTGTGGAGCGACCAGCTGCGGGCGGCGGCGCTGAACTTTACATTGGGAGCCTGGGATCTCCAGATGAGATCGCCAGTTGTGGAGCTCCAACCGGCGCGGCCTTGTTGGCTTCGGAAGCCGCGGCCTCCAGTGCGGAAGCGGCCGTTCCAGGGTTCCCAGGCTGCTGGGAGGACTCTCCCGACGCCGGAGCAATATCACCCGGCGAGAACGGCCTGGAACATCGGGCCTCCGTAGAGGCAACTGTGGAGTCCTCAATGGGCCCGACTATGGGTGAACTGGGGTTGGGGACTGGACTTTGTGCCTTCCCTCATGGTGGGAGCCATTGTGGGGGGATGTTCAGTGTTAAGACTCTCTTGGTGTTATGTCTGTATTCTCTTCTTTTGTGTGCTGCATAATGGCAAGAAGCATTTCACTTCACTACACCTGGGTGTATGTGAATGTGACTAATAAAAATACTATACTCTACTCCTATACTATACTATACTATGTACTGATGCTGCTGAGGGATTGGAATCCTATTGAAACTCTGTCATTAGCCAAAATCACCATGAAATTGGTTATGCTCATGGCATTAGTTTCAGCTCAGAGAGTTCAAACATTACAGAAATTAAGAATTGACAGAATGAAAGTAGGGGCAGATGCCGTTACATTCTATGTCTATGATTTACTGAAGCAAAGTAGACCTGGGTTCACGGGATGTAAGTTGGAGTTTTCAGCATATCCTACGGATCCACGGCTATGTGTAGTAACATATGTAAGATGTTACATGGAAACAACCAGAATCTTAAGAGGCACTGAATTAGCATTTTTATTAGTCATAAAAGTCCTCATAAGAAAGTGTCAACACAGACAATTTTAAGATGGTTGAAACAGGTGTTGGTTTATTCAGGTATTGATACTGATAAATTTAAATCTCATTCCACCAGGGCGGCATCAACATCGACGGCCAGGGATTTAGACGTGCCAATAGACCTTATCCTCGCGGCCGCAGGATGGGCAAGTGAACAGATGTTTCACAAGTATTACCATAAGGAGATTAAAGATCCTGGGGTGTTTGGAGATGCCGTGCTGGATTCAGTATTAAATCCCCCATAATGATAAATGGGTTAATTTTGTTACTTTTGTTAAAATAAATAAAACCATTAACTGATTACATTTAATGTTGTGGTTATGCATTGTTGATTGTGCTTACTCAATAGAGTCAATCAGTGCAGTGAGCACCTGGATTTTAATCCACGGTGTGAAATCACAGAGCTTTGAAATCTTCACGTAGTCACTCACGTGACTCCGAAGTAAAATAGTAAGATTAAACGAGAACTTAACAGTTTGAAGTTTGATCTTTATTTTATGAGGAGTAACGTTGAGGGATTACGTGCCCTCCGCTCCCACCCTCATAAAAGGATCGAGCTGGTAGTTCTAAGTCTTTATGCATCTTACTATCATACTTCAGTAATTATCGTCTGTGATTTTCACTCCGCTGCTTTGAAGATTGACGCGTGTGCGGCTGGACGGGGTCTTCTTCACGTAATCCCTCAACGTTACTCCTCATAAAATAAAGATCAAACTTCAAACTGGTAAGTTCTCGTTTAATCTTACTATTATGTATGCATGTAGGGAAGTGATAAGCTACTGAGACCTCAGCTGTTAGGTTATAGAATCACAGAATGAAGCAGATCAGAAGGGGGTAAATTGGCCTTTCGTGCCTGTGCTGGCTCCTTAGTCGAGCACAATTAACCTCCTGTTTTCTCCCTGTTGCCTTGTAATTATTTTCTCATCAATATTTTAAATATTTCCATTTGAAAGTTA
Organism: Malacoraja senta; assembly: GCA_038087875.1. NCBI lineage: Eukaryota > Metazoa > Chordata > Chondrichthyes > Rajiformes > Rajidae > Malacoraja > Malacoraja senta. Next base: position 51,812,494 of record CM075981.1, read on the forward strand.
CTATTGAACCTGCTTCTACGATCTCTTCATGCAGTACATATCAGATCACAACTGGTTGAATAGGACGTTGTCTCCTTGCACTGCTCTCTGTTCTTTTGTCTCCATCAACCTTTCATCTACATGTCCCTGTGTCTCTGTCATTGGATAGTCTGTCTAAATTGCCTCACATCCCCTCACTCGTCACCCTCTCCCCACACAACACTTTTGATGATGTCCCTGATGTAACGAGAGGTTTTAGGTACAAAATAATGCCAGTAATGAACATGTCAGTGTAGAAGACATCGGGAATTTGTGAAGCAAATGGTCATAAAATTGAATCTGTGTGTTCATGGTCTCAGGACATTGTAAAGTTCTTCACATTCAGCAAAGTTCAGATAAAATGTGATCACTGTTGTAATGTGGGGAATATGAGACCCAATTTTCATTCAGCAAATTCCCTCAAACAGCAATTGGCCTAGACCTTGCTAAACTGATTATTGGGCAAATATCAGATCGAGCTGCTCCTCTCTGAAATAGCACAGTGTTATTTACAGTCACCTGAAGAATGGACAGCGGTTCAGTCGAAAGTCTCATTCTCAAGCCGGCTCCTTCAAATGCAGCAGTTCCCAGCACTCGGCTACAGTGCCAAATTAAGCACTGGATTGGGGCTTGAATTCCTGATCTTCTACCTTAGAGGCAACATGTGCTATCCTGTGAGCCACAATGTGATAATAAGGTCATAAGGTCATCAGTGATAGGAGCAGGGTTGGGCCAATCGGCCCATCAAGTCTACTCCGCCATTCAATCATGGCTGATCTACCTCGCCCTCCTAATCCCATTCTCCTGCCTACTCCCGATAACCCCTGACACCCGTACTAATCAAGAATCTATGTATCTCTGCCTTAAAAATATCCATTGACGACCTCCACAGCCTGTGGCAAAGAAATCAACAGATTCACCACCCTCTGACTAAAGAAATTCCTCCTCATCTCCTTCCTAAAGGAACGTCCTTTAATTCTGAGGCTATGGCCTCTAGTACTAGACTCTCCCACTAGTGGAAACATCCTCTAAACATCAGATAATCACATTGTTCATTCAGGAACTGGAGTATTTGTTAGTTCATGAGTGGGTTGGGGATAATGTTTCAGAAAACACATGAAAGGGTTACATAAAGATCAGAAATATTATAATGGACTATGATATTTTCCTGATAATAAACCAACCCAGTTCTCATTAAATGAGAGTGTGGAAAGGAACTGCAGATGGTGGTTTATAACAAAGATAGACACAAAGTGCTGGAGTGACTCAGCGGGTCAAGCAGCATAGAGTCATCGAATGATACAGTGTGGTATAAGGCCCTTCAGTCCAACTTGCCCACGCCGGCCAATAGTGTCCCAGCTACTCTAGTCCCACTGACAGGTACGTGCGCTTGGTCCATAACCGTCCAAACCTGTCCTATCCATGTACCTGTCCAACGGTTTCTTAAACAATGGGATAGTCCCAGCCTCAACTACCTCCTCTGGCAGCTTGTTCCATACATCCACCACCCTCTGTGTGAAAAAGTTACCCCTCGGATTCCTATTAAATTTTTTCCCCTTCACCTTGAATCTATGTCCTCTGGTCCTCAATTCCCCTTTTCTGGGTAAAAGACTCTGTGCATCTACCCGATCTATTCCTCTCATGATTTTGTATACCTCTATAAGATCTCCCCTCATCCTCCTACGCTCAATGGAATAGAGACCCAGCCTACTTAACCTCTCCCAAAAGCTCACACCCTCTATTCCTGGCAACATCCTCGTAAATCTTTGGAGAAATAGGATGGGAGACGTTTCAGGTTGGGATCCTTCTTCAGACGCTGTCCAGCACCTTGTGTGAGTGGGGGCGCCGTCGAGTATGGCTGCCCAGCCTGCGGCTCTCCGTCCTTTCACCCTTTGTTTTGTTTTTTAGTGCGTTAAAAAGTTTTGTTTTGGAGGTTTAATCTTTTTATGTGGTGGGGTGGGGGGGAAGGGGGAAACAGTTTTTTCTCAGTCCCTACCTGGTCGGAGATGCGGCTTTCCTCCGAGCCGCATCTTCGCCCCTTCCTCGCGGCCTACCAACGGGACTGGAGTGGCGTTTCCTGCCGGGACCGGCCAGAACTTCAGCTTCGGCGGCGGCGCAGCGCTGTAGTACCAGCACGGAGCGGGCGATCCCTTACCTGGGTCGCCGTGCTGTGACCGCCAACTCCAACATCGCGGAGCTGTCGTTGCGGAGCGTCCAGCTGCGGGCGGCGCTGGGTTTAAACACCGCGGAGCCTGGGATCTCTCGCCGAGATCGCCAGTGTTGGAGCTCCTAGCAGCGCGGCCTGTGGACTTCGGGAGCCGCGGTCTCTGGCAGCAAGCGGCCGTTCCAGACACTCCAAATCGCTGAAGAGTGTTGTCCCGACGCCAGAGCTCCATCATCCGGCAAGAGGGCCTGTAACATCGGGCCGCCGTTGCGGCGAAAGGGGAGGCCTCAAATAGGCCCCGTGCACAGGGTGAACAAGAGGATGAGGACTGGACTTTGCTGCCTTCCCTCACCGTGGGAACCATTGTGGGGGGATGTTTTTATGTTACGTGTTAAATTCTTCTTTGGTGTTGTGTCTTATTTTTATTGGTGTGCTGCAAATTAGAAATTGAGAAAATGGCTGCCGGAAGTGAGAATGAACGCTGGAGCGACCAGCTGCCACTGCTCTCTCTCCGAATTCTGTAATTTGTTGTAAACTTATAAACTTGTTTTAACTGTAAGGTGTCCTTGAGTGTCCTGGAAGGCGCCCATAAATAAAATGCATTATTATTATTATTATTAAATGAGACCCGTATTGCTTTATTAACGAGAATATTTCAATGTCTATTCCAAAGAAATTGAAGAGCAATTAAAAAAGAAAATGTGACAAATGCCAACCACCTGAATTTAATCCAACCTCTCTGCAAAAAGCCCCAGGGCTCAGAAGCTGTACTCTGTGCTGTGGAGCCACGTGTACTTTCTGTTGCAAACAATGTCACTTAAACAGTAACATGCGATGGTTCATAACAGGTAGGGGAATTATCATGGGCTTACATTAGTAAACTGTTTTGGTTTCCACATCTGTGGCTTTGTACTCCTTCAAGACTGGGCGGCCATCATCGCATACAAATGCTTCAACCTGCAACATAAGGTTAATCAGTCAATTGCAGTCTCTGGGGCTCTGCATAGAAATGACTCCATGCTGCAACGTTGCATGTTAGGTTGCTGGTCCCACTCTGTAGACATGCTACCTCTTTGACTGCTGCTGCAACGAGCATCACTAAGATGGGACCTGAAGGAACCAGCTCTCATTGTCCGTAACTATTACTGATAGGATAAATGAAAGGCCTGTTTATAACTGGATACGGTTAATAAAATAAGATTTTAAAGAAATATTTTTACGACCTAATTTCCCTTCTGATCAAGCACAATGGGTATTGTGTCCATCTTCCTACAAGTTCACAAGGTTTGTTGAGAATCTGGCAGTTAATATATATTTGGCCTTATTTTGAAGGTAGACACAAAATGCTGGAGTAACTCAGCGGGACAGGCAGCATCTCTGGGGAGAAGGAATGGGTGACGTTTTGGGTGGAGACACTTCTTCAGACTTATTTTTAACAGACTTATATTTCACAGACTTATTGTAGCCTTATTTTCTTTAACATTGATTCAAGTAGAAAGAAATTGTGATGAGAAGTACAACAGATGTTATCTACAAGCAGCAAGCTGTCCTGCAGTTCAGTTCCCATTCCTACTGCTTGCTGAAAACAGTCAATGGACCATGTTAACAACACTGTAGATAACTGTGGCGGCAGTGGAAAGCAAAGATACTGGAATCTTTGATGGAAAGCTCTAGAGGCCAATATTCATCTCACTACTGCCCCCTCATGCCTGGCAATGAGACAGGATTGGGATTCAAATATTGGGAAAAGGAGCGAATGAATAATATTAATATAATATCAGGGGGGGGTGGTTAGTGTGTGTGACGCTGCAAGACGCACCCCCCCCCCCCCGGCAACCGTGCGTTGAGGGGACGAGACCCAACGGGTCCCACTTGGTCTAGTTGACAATCAATTTTGACCGAATGCTGGGGGTTGGAGTGATCAGGGTTCCATTGGAAATGGGTTGTGCTTAATCATTGGTCCTCAGGAGCAGCAAACTCCAGAATGCTTGAAGTTGCTTGGAAGCCAAGTGCTCTTTCTCTAGTTGTTGTCCGGTAGGAATATGGGGAATATACAGTTATGGCGAGATGGAATGGGATTAGGAGGGAAGGATAGACCAACCATGATTGAATGGTAGAGTAGACCTGATGGGCAGAATGGTCCAATTCTGGTCCTATCACGCATGAACGTATGAATAGGCACAAACAAATTCTAACTTCTCCGGAGGCAGGATGCTCCTTTGGCTTTTTGTGAAGTTGCCAACTTCTCCGGTGTCACAAGTGAGGCTTCTGGCAAAGTCCGAGGCTGAAGCTGCTGTGTTTCCTTGCAGTCTGGTCTGGGGACATGCATCAGATATAACATAACATTCCTCTATTCGGGTGAGGTGTGGGAGTCGCGACTGGGTGCCCACAAGCAGCTTTCTCCTGTGAAAGTAGCACCTTCCTTCAGCTCCTTCTGTTCTGTGAACGTGGATTGTTACCAGTTAACCCATGAATCAGCGTGTCTTTGGGATACGAGAGGAAAGCGGAGCAGCCGAGAGAAATTCACATGTTGACAAGGAGAACCTGCAAACTCCAAACAGACAGCAAAGGGGGGTCCGAATCGAACATGACCACTGCAATGGATAGCTTTTATAATTTTTCAAAGAATCTGGTTTTTTTAAAATTCAGCATTGCGCCCTGCTCTGCCCTCCCCCGCTGCAGTGCCATGCTATATAACTGCACGGCACAAAGAGTACTTGTTGTACATCCACAAATCTTTGCACAGAATGAGAAAGAGAATAACACTTATTTTACACTGTCAGCTGATGAGACTTCTTCCAGTTTTAAGGGTAAGAAAGTGGTCACCACAACCTACCTAAATATGGCATGGGTGACATTCTATATTGTTTCCTCCAGGGGCCTGTGGTCTTTTATTTATCTTTTATTTACACAAACACACACACACACACACACACACACACACTCACATACACACGCACACACTCACATACGCACTCACATACACACGCACACACACTCACATACACACACACATACACACGCACGCACACTCACATACACACACACACGCACACACACTCACATACACACGCGCACACACATTCCCACACTAACGCACACACAAACGCATGCACACAAACACGGAAACATAGACACACAGAAACACACACACACGCGCCCAAAGGTGCACACACATGCACATGTACACACACACACACACGCACACATGCACAAACACGCACACAAACACACTCACACACGCTCTCACACACAGTCACACACACACACACATAGGTACACAAACACATGCACACACACACACAAACAAACTACAATTTATTTAGAGGTGGTTGATAGGTTGTCGAATTGAAATTCTGAACTCTTCTCTTTCAACTGTTGCCTCTGCTTTGGCTGGCTTTTCCATACCTTCCAGTGGAATAAAATGTTTAAGCACTAACTCACGTCTAATCTTTACATCCCAACTACCCGAGTCCCGATTGAAATGTGAATCTGTGGACCCAGCAGCCCTCTCACGAGGATTTAAAAGGCTTTTGTACCATATCTGTCAATAATAATTTCTCAGCCATTATCACTGATCAAGTATGTCATTAGGTGTAAAGTACGGGATATATTTTTAGGTGTTCAAAGGTGCTGTATTAATGAAGGTTCTACTTTTTACCTGATGCTGAACTTACTGAACCATCTGCATTATAGAGACACATTGCAGCACTTAGCTCAAGAAGTTATCACAATGGGCATTTCTAGCATATTTTGCGGGTAAATTTTATGGCCCTTTGATAATTTCAGATATCCATATTATGTTTATAGCTCCTTTGGACTTTGTTACCTTGGGCTATCATTTATCGTTGATCGATGTTCATCAATATCATGTTATCATTGACTTTTCCCCTTCCACTCGATCCCAGGTATCCATTCTCTTCTCCTCCATTATTCCTCTGCATCTCCAAACCTGTTCCCCACAATATTCCCAGTTCTGATGAAAGGCGATCGGCCTGAAAATGTTTTTTGTTTTCTCTCTTCATGCCCGCTGCCCGACCTGCTGGGTGTTTCAAGCATAATCTGCTTTTTCTACAGAGTTTCAACAACAGCAGTATTTTGGTATTCTGCATTCCGATCTTAACAAATTAATCTTCAGACATTTTGTTTCTTAAAACCGCCCCCGCCACACCTACTCACTCTATCCCCTGATAGAAAGCACCATAGAAAGCAGTTTATCAGGACGCAGCCCAGACCATCGCACAAACTAACCTCCATTCTAGTGACTCCATTTACACCTCACGCTGCCTCGGCAAGACCAGCAGCATAATCAATGACGAGTCACACCCTGGCCACTCCCTCTTCTCCCCTCTTCCATCGGGCAAAAGGTACAGAAGTGTGAAAATGCACGCATCCATATTCAGGGCCAGTTTAATCCCAGCTATTATCACGCAACTGAATTATCCTACCACAAGCAGAGAGCAGTGCTGAATTACTATGACCCTTGGACTATCCTTGATCAGACATTGCTGGCTTCACCTTGTGCTAAATGTTATTCCCTTATCATGTATCTCTAAATTCTAAATGGCTGGATTGTAATCATGTATTGTCTTTCTGCTGACTGGCTAGCATGCAGCAAAAGCTTTTCACTGTACTTGGTACACGTGACAATAAATAGTTCTGACCTCTCTAACTGAACAGTTGGAGTATTGTATGAGTAGCAATGTTACAAAATTTTGAGATTTAAAAAAGAAAGTCTGCAATTTATCCCATCAGATAAAGCATAAAAAGAAGTTTAATTTGACACTTAATTCACTTTCATATCTTCAGTATTAAAAAAGTTATGGCCATTATCATACTCAGAAATTAGCATCTAGTTCCCTATTGCTTTTCCATTGACTTAACACAAAAGCTGTGATCGAGGACAATTAAAAGCCCATAACTTTCTTAAAAATTATGATAACTGAAAGAAATTTTCAGTTATTATAGATTGAAGCATTCTGAAACAAATATGAAATAATCTTACTTCGAAGACATGAAAGTAAAGCATATAATTAGTTAGTTACCTAATTGTAGCTAATTACAAAATTCAATTACTAGATCTAAACATCTATCAATTTCTTTTTATTTTTTTTTTATTTTTAAATTTTTTTTTTTTAATTTTTATTTATTAGAAGTACATTACATTGCAACCACATACATTAGTATTCGTCATTTATATCTTCTTACAATTAATGTACTCCTTTTATTTTTTACACTAGAAAAGGAAAAGATTGAAAGAAAGAAGAAAGTGAAGGAAAAAGTGAAAGTGTAGGAAATGTGACAACAAAAAAGGACGAAGACCCTTTAAGAGCAAAATTAAAAACAAAAGAAAAAGAGTTAAGAAATAGACCCTAGGAAAGAAAGAGAGAGAGAAAGGGGAAAAAGAGAAAAACAAATATTTTTATGAGCATTACGTAAATGGGACATACCAACTCTTCAACTATCATCCCCCCTTACCTGACCTCAATTTTTTTTTTTTTTTTAAGTACTTTTGCACCCTATGTTTGTAATAATTCTATAAATGCAGACCACGTCAGGTGGAAGTGATCTGGTTTACCTGCTAGGAGGAGTCTTATCTCTTCTAGGTGTAATGTTTCAAACATATTTGAAATCCACATATTTATAGTTGGTATTGGAGCCTTCTTCCAAAATTTTAGAATTAGCTTTTTTCCAATTATTAACCCATAGTCCATTAGTTTCTTTTGAAACACATTTAGTTCTGGACCATCTTCCGTTATACCGAAGATAATCCATTCTGCTTTGGGTATCAGTCTTGTTTTAAATAACTGTGTAAAGATTTCAAAAATTTCATTCCAATTTCTTAAGAATAGATTAACATTTTTAAATAGCCTAAGTGTCCAAATAACATTCACACAATAATTCACAATATAACATAATTTTTAAATCTAATTTTCATGAATTTACAGGCCAAATGGAAGGAATTGAATGTTTAATACCTGTAAATTAATGGGGATTTAATTCATCTTGCGAGTGAGGTTTTCTGGAACGCGATCTTTTGGGACGTTCATTTGCGGTGAATTTAACCCCGTATTGGCATGAAAAATACTGCCGTTAATTCGGGGAATAAAATCACCGTGTCGCATGTAAAAATGTGAATTAAAGGCCTCTTAAGGAGAACATTTATACATTAAAATAAAGCACTTTCGTTTACCTTTCCCTTGTGTGAAATCCGTCCCCGTTGTTGGCGTTGACGCTTCAGAAGATGATTTTAAAATGATTCCAACGCTGAACTTGTTGGGAGATTTTTAAAACAAACTACGCAAAACGGCACTCGGAACGCTTCTTCCACAGAAGCTGGTACTCCAACAAAGTATAATTCAGGACAAGGGAGGAGAAACCCGCGCTTTAACCCCGCCCTCCCTTAAAGGCGCCAAAATCGCGCACACGGCCAGTGGCAGAATTACAGCGCCGCTGAAGGCAAGTATTGTAACATACCTAGTATGAGTTGACTCTCTTCATTACAGCAGTCAGCACTACGTAAGATCTGTAGTACAGGTTCCCAGCCATGAGGTGAACACTCATCCCCATGTAAATGGTTTCATGATGCGACCTGATTTTTATAACTTTGCCACATTAAAAAATGTCCCCGAATTTTCCCAGGGCGGCATGGTGGCGCAGCGGTAGAGTTGCTGCCTTACAGAGCTTACAGCACTGGGGACCCAGGTTTGATCCTGACTATGGGTGCTGTCTGTACGGAGCTTGTACGTTCTCCCCGTGACCGCGTGGGTTTTCTCCGACATCTTCGGTTTCCTCCCACACTCCAAAGACGTACAGGTATGTAGGTTAATTGGCTTGGTGCATGTGTAAATTGTCCCTAGTGTGTGTAGGATAGTGTTAATGTGCGGGGATCGCTGGTCGGTGCGGACACGGTGGGCCGAAGGGCCTGTTTCTGCGCTGTATCTCTAAACTAAACTAAACTAAACTTGGACATTCCACAAAAGAAAAAATGATTGTGAAAGAGAAGCCATGATCACAATGAATGGCGGTGCTGGCTCGAAGAGCCGAATGGCCCCCCCCTGCACCTATTTTCTATGTAAGCACAGATTTTATAGTTGAGCAGCGTTCTGGGGTCAGGTTGGGGCAAGAGACTGTTTGATTCAACTGTCTTCTCAGCAGCATTCATCTCTGGATTTTGACAGCTTTAAAATATATGCAGTTGCCTCAAGCTGCAGAAAGGAAGAGAGAATGAAACACATCAAGAGATGCACGCTGATGGAAAACAATTTCATCTTCCCTTCTCAAATGTGTTACTAGCCTAATCCTTTCTTTGAATCCAGTGACCATTTTATGCTGAAGGTCTTGTTCAACAGTTCAAAGAAGTGTTGTCCCTTGATACAGCAGCTCAGAGGTTCTGGAGATAGACACAAAATGCTGGAGTAACTCAGCGGGACTGGCAGAATCTCTGGAGAGAAGGAATGGGTGACGTTTCAGTTCGTTGCTGAAGGAGAGTCTCGACCAGAAACATCACCCATTCCGTCTATTCACATATGCTGCCAGTCCTGCTGGGTTACTTTGGCATTTTGCGTCTTTCTTCGCTGTAAACCAGCATCAGCAGTTCCTTCCGACACAGAGGTTCTGGAGTTGACATCATATTTAAAGAAGCCCCTCACACTGCCGGTGAGATGAGGAGATAAAAGCAGCATTCAATTTTTAGCAACTGCTAGATGAACAGTAAACATCAACGTCTTTTTTGAGTTACAAGAATGATCAAAAACACAGGCGAGAGAATCATCAATGATTCATCGGGCGTTTGGTCTACCAGCTTGCATTAGTGCTGCAAAAGAAATGTCCCCTCTTTCAGGTTACAGACTGCAAAATACATAGTGTATAAAAATGATAGACATATTTCTGAACCAAATGATGTTATTAATCCTTTGAGAATTAGACTTTAATTTTAATCTTTGAGGATTTGAAGCTGAATAATTATATCAGCCCTTCATACTTTTCCCTGAGAAGCCATATCTCCTTGCAATAACACTATTTCACACCACACTTCTCACACGAACCGTTTTAACAATGCTGCTTCTTTCACTTTAGCACTGATATGTCTCAACTTGGTTATAAGCACTTGCCCTGCAAAACTCTCTGGTAATCTCCACATGTTGTCAGATCACATTCTTTGCAATAAAACTACCATTAATACTGATAAACAACGTTTCACATCACAAGCTATCACTATGAAATACATTAGAAAATCACTGGTCCGAACTATGACACTGAACTTCATGAAATCAGTAACTTTTTAAGAAATATTTTCAATATTAATGAATCCAATAATTAAATTTAACAAGGGGCGACACAGTGGTGCAGCGGTAGAGCTGCTGTCGTACAGCGCCAGAGACCTTGGTTTGATCCTGACTACGGGTGCTGTTTGTTCAGAATTTGCACGTTCTCCCTGTGACCACGTGGGTTTCCTCCAGGTGCTCCGGTTTCCTCCTAAGCTCCAAAGACGTACAGGTTTGTAGGGTAATTGGCTTCGGTAAAATTGTCCCTAATGTGTAGGATAATGCTAGTGTATGGGGTGATCATTGGTCGCCGAGGACTTGGTGGGCAGAAGGGTCTGTTTCCGCACTGTATCTCTAAAGTAAAGTCAATAAATGCTTTGTTAAATTTTTATATGGGTTTGTAGCTTTTTCCTTTACCTAAAATATAATGCAACAAATACATACAAAAAGCACATCAGTGCACAAGCCAATTTTGTGGAGAATTATCAGTTCCATCTGGAGTAACTCAGAATCCATCACCTATCCATAAATTAAAAAAAGTAATAAAAATAAGAAGCCTTTATGGTCATTGTACTTAGAAATGCAACGAAATTAGGAGAGCTGATCAGTGCAACCAAAACAAGTTAAAACAAGATGAAAACACATCCAATTACATCCAATAGGTTATTTAAACTGCTTGAAATAGTAGATAATTTATATTTATCAAACCTAGGTAGAACATTGCACTGGGAGAATATTGCACTTTATAATTTAATAAATACTTTAAAGAATTAAAAAAGAAGAAATATTTGCTGAGTGGTCTGTTTTATAGTGGAATGGATGACAGCATCTCTCATGTCGTGTGGATAGTTGAGGAATTTAGAGTTCTGATGGCCCAGGGAAAGAAACTGTTCTTGAGTCTGATTGTCCGGCTTTTGACGCACCTGTACCGCCCACCAGAGGGCAGGAGGTTGAACAGGAAATGTCCAGGATGGGAGGGGTCTTTGATTATTTTCCTGGCTCTGCAGAGGCACCGAGAGTTGGAGATGTCTTCCAGGGAAGGCAGAGGGCAGCCGATTATTTTCTGGGCAGTTTTGATCACTCTTTGCAGGGCTCTCCTGTCTGCTGCTGAGCAGCCGGCATACCACACCGTGATACAATAGGCCAGCACACTCTCGATGGTGGAGCGGTAGAAGGCCAACAGCTGCTTCTCCTCTAGACTGTTCTTCCTTAGCACTCTCAGCAAGTGCAATCGCTGCTGGGTCTTTTTTTACCACCGCTGAAGTGTTGGCAGACCAGGAGAGGTCCTCCGCGATGTGCGTTCCCAGGAATTTGAAGGTGGAAACCCTCTCGACACAGTCCCCGTTGATATAGAGCGGGCCAGGGTCCGCTCTGTGCCTTCTGTAGTCGATGACCATTTCCTTTGTTTCACTGATATTAAGTGCCAGGTGGTTCGCAGAACACCACTCTGACAGCTTCAGGACCTCGTCTCTGTACGCTGCCTCGTCTCCTCCTGATATGAGTCCGACCACCGTGGTGTCATCCGTGAATTTAATAATGGAGTTTGTGGAGTGGATGGGAGTGCAGTCATAAGTGTACAGAGCATAGAGGAGTGGACTCAGCACAAAGCCCCGTGGAGAACCAGTGCTGAGTGTGAGGGTGGAGGAGTAGTGGGGGCCCATTTTGACTGTTTATATGCGGTTAGTGAGGAAATCCTTTATCCAGGCACAGTTGAGAGGGGGGAAGTCTAAGTCCGACAGCTTGTTGACTAGTGTGTCAGGGATGATCGTATTAAAAGCTGAGCTATAGTCAATAAAAAGGATCCTTACATGGCTCCCCGGGTGTTCCAGATGGCTCAGTGCAGTGTGGCGGGCAGTGGCGATGGCATCCTCCATCGATCTGTTTGCTCCAAAAACAAACTGATGAGGGTCAACGTTTGGAGGGAGGCTGGCTTTGATGTGCTGTGAAATTAATCGTTCAAAGCATTTCATGACTACTGATGTTAATGCAATTGGTCTGTAGTCATTGAGACTGTTTATGACTGGCTTCTTAGGGACAGGGATGATGGTAGCCGACTTCAGACAAGGTGGAATGGTGGCTTGTGTCAGGGACAGATTGAAGATCTTGGTAAAGACCCCTGATAGCTGGTCTGCACAAGCTTTGAGTACTTTGCTGAGTACACCATCAGGTCCAGTGTCTTTCCTTGTATTCACCGACTTGAGCTCACGCCTCACTTGGTGTTCCTGGAGAGTGAGCGAATGGGAGCTGGAGGTCGGTGGGAGCAGCGTGACTGCATGAGGCCTCTTTGCCTCAAAGCGAGCAATGAAATGGTTTAGTTCCTCTGCCAGCGAGGCGTTAGCACTGTCAGTCATGGGTGTGTTGCCTTTGTAATTGGTGATTTGCTGTAATCCTTGCCACACCTGCCGTGGGTTATTGTGTGTGAGATGGTCCTCCACTTTTTTCTTGTAGGCCTCCTTTGCAGCTTTGATGCCTCTCCTCAGTTCTGCTCTTGCCTTGCTGTATTGGGCCCTGTCACCCGATCTAAAGGCAGAGTTGCGGGTTCTCAGGAGTGACTGCACTTCACTAGTCATCCAGGGTTTTTGGTTGGGATAAACCCGGATGCGTTTTTCAACAGTGACATTGTCGGTGCAGTTCTTTCTGTAGAACAGTACAGTTTCTGTGTATTCCTGTAAGTCCCGTAGTTCAAATATATTCCATGCTGTAAGTGCAAAGCAATCCTGCAGCTGAGAGACTGCTCCCTCAGGCCAGGTTTTTATGATCTTTATGTCCGGCTTGGTTTTTCCTCCTTAGGGGAGTATATGCTGGGATGAGGAGCAGTGAGAGATGGTCTGACAGGCCCAAATGTGGGAGAGGTACTGCTCTATATGCATGCTTTAAGTTGGAGTAGACGTGGTCCAGTGTGTTTTTCCCCCTGGTGGGACTCTGTACGTATGGTCTCCAGAGATACTGCATGACCCGTTGAGTTACTCCAGCACTTTGTGTCCTTAAAGGTTCTGTGCAGCCTGAATGTGGATGACTTGTCTCTGATCGGCCATTGTAGTCCAACTGTGGCCTCAGTAATGACCTGAACCCACCTCAATCCTACTGCCATAGCAGATAAACATTCGATGTGATCTCCCGTCGCTGCTCTGCGCTGGAGCACTTGTAGCCAACATCTATGTCGGGCTGTTGTTAATCGTTCAAGACATCCAAGACTTCCAAACTCATCATCAAACTCAGAGAACGCCTACCACGACCAGAGAGCAGTCCTGAGCTACTATCTACCTCATTGGTGACCCTCGGACTATCCTTGTTCGGACTTTGCTGGCTTTACCTTGCAATAAACGTTATTCCCTTATCATGTATCTGTGCACTGTAAATGGCTCGATTGTAATCATATATTGTCTTTCTGCTCTGGATAGCACACAACGAAAGCTTTTCACTGTACCTCGGTACCCGCGACAATAAACCAAAGTGAACTGAACTGAAGAACTGGGTCTCTGCTCCTCTTTGTGCAACAGGATCCTTGACTTGCTGATTGGCAGACCTCAGTCAGTGTGGACTGTGCTGCAGAGAGAGGGACAAGCTTCAGCAGGCTGGAGAGGTACCACCAATGCTGCCTTGGGAATATCTCTTAAATCAATTGGCAGGATGTGAACCAACGTCAGCAACTGCTCTCAGCTCCACATCCTCAGCACAGAGGCTATAATTACACTCAGTTGGCTGTGAGAGCCAGTCACATTGTTTGTATGCCTGACACCATCAGGGTAAGAGATCACCGGGAGGGCCGAGGAAATGATTCAAGCAAGTCCTCGGCTTTGGAAAATGTGTACCATTCTTATTGGTACGATGCGATAAAACTTTATTCCTCCTCGGAGGGAAATTGGTCTGCCAACAGTCACAACACACGACAAGGTAAATGAAAACTTGTAATTAAAATTAAATTAAAAGTGAGAAGAAAATGAAAAAGACAAGGAAATCCTTGGCGCATGGCCATTCACGATGATACGGAAGCCTCTGGGCTGGCACTCAGAAGACTGGTGAATGCAGAAGACCGGAGAAGACGGAGGAAGGATACACTTTGCTACCCTTACAACTGACTCCCCAAGCACTTCTTGCCAAATCTGTGACTCCAAACGCCATTGATTCCTTCTCTCCAGAGATGCTACCTGTCCCGCTGAGTTACTCCAGCTTCAGTTTAAACCAGCATCTGCAGGTCCTTCCTACACAGTTTATGAATCCCCCATTTGCCTCAGAACCCACAGGAAAGGAGTGGAAACAAGTTACCCTCAACCCTGAGGGGACCATCTCAGAGAAGTGATAACAAAACACAGTTAGACATCGAGAAAGACCAATATGCATGATGCAAATGTATCTGTAATCTGAACACTGCAAGGTCCCAGGGAACAGGACTAGGGATCATCTACTGTATCATGTGTAGGAAGCAACTGCAGAAGCTGGTTTACCCTGAAGATAGACGCATAAAGCTACAGTAACTCAGCGGCTCAGACAGCATCTCTGGAGAAAAGGAATAGGTGACGTTTCGGGTTGACACAGATTTTCAGATCAGACTGTATCATGTGATACAGCACTATTTGATGTACCAAGGCATTAACACTGCTTGATGGGACATCTTTAATGATACAGTATGTATTTAATTATAACTCTTTGATAAACAATGTCATTAAGAATGTTTGCTAAAACTCACCTTTCAATGCAATGCTCCCGGCTGCACAGTGCCCAACAGAACAAAACTCTAATACATTATTCAAGTTACAGGTAATGTTCCTTAGGGTGATGTAATATAAATTGCAATAGATTTGACATCTATAAATTAGAACATCTATGTTCATCCACGATTTGAGTATTTATTCCCACTGAGCACCAATTAATTTGTATCCCAGGTACAGTGCTGGGTTTTTATGCAGCATATAATTCCACTCAGCTACACAGTTGAGCACTGTGGCTGTGTGCCAGAGGGAGAGGAGGGGCAGACATGGTATCGCTGTCAGGTTTTCCACTTTCAAGATGTGATCGTCAACTCTGAGAGGCGAAGAGGAATATTTCTTACATAAATACTAATACGAATGCACAATGCACATGAATGGCTTTCAACACCAAATTAATCAGAAAATAGCTGTTACCTGCAGCTGAAGAAATGTAGACCTCATCGTCACTAAACTAATCAGTACATAGTATCAGGGAATCGGTATATCAGCATCAGGGCGGCACAGTGGCGCAGCGGTAGAGTTGCTGCCTCACACCGCCAGGAACCCGGGTTCGATCCTGACTATGGGCGCTGTTTGTACGGAGTTTCCCCGATCTCCCTGTGACCGCGTGGGTTTTCTACGGGTGCTCCAGTTTCCTCCCACACTCCAAAGACGTACAGATTTGTAGATTAATTTGGCATATGTAAATTGTGAATTGTCCCTAGTGTGTAGGATAGTGTTAGTGTGTGGGGATTGATGGTCTGCGCAGACCCGATGGGCTGAAGGGCCTGTTTCCACGCTGTATCACTAAACTAAACTAAATAATGATTCTAGGATGAAATTTACTAAAGTATGATCATCGGACCTTATCATCTTTATGGCAGCATCCTCATTTAGTAATTATTCTCAATGGAACCACATGTTAATAAGTGTATAATTGGTTTTAATATCAACATCATTGCAAAATAAACTGCTCATATTGCCAAATAAAACACATTTCATATCTGTGGAGCTGCCAACCCTTTCTGCCCCTACAGAAACTTAACCCCATCTCGCAGGAAGTGTAGGAAGCAACAGCACTGCTGGTTTAAACCAAAGATAGACACAAAAACCTGCAGTAACTCAGCGGGACAACCAACATCTCTGGAGAAATGAAATGGGTGATGTTTTGGGTTGAACACTTCTTTAGACTCAACAGGTCAGACAGTATCTCTGCAGAAAAGGAATAGGTGATGTTTCGGGTCGAGACCATTTCTTCAGTCTGAAGAAGGGCCTCCACCCGAAACATCGCCTATTCCTTTTCTGCAGAGATACTGTCTGACCCGTTGAGTTACTCCAGGTTTTGTGTCTATCTCCCATCTACTAGGAGACTCTTTAATGCAAATAAAGTACAATGTCATTGCAGTTCAGATTGTTACGCTCCATTGCAGAGCCCTGTGATCAACCTCATTATGCATTCAAAATACTATCACGTATTAACCCTGCCTATCTTTATACAAACTTTGGCGTGGTATAAATTTCATTCATCTCAATATAGCCCTGATGCAAACTTCGACTTTGTATTGAACCACCTGTAAAAAACATTTGGTGTTGCTGATGCATCTTCCACCTATTTAGATACATCCCTTTCCAATAGAAATTCCACTCCAAAGCAAATTCCACTTTAACATCAATCACCTGCCTTGGTACATGTGGAAGGCTGAAGATTTTGTGGAGAAACAGGGAACTGCAGATACTAGTTTACACAAAAGAACACAAAGTGGTGGGCTGACCCGATGGGTCAGACAGCATCTCAGGGGAAAGTGGACCCGAAACATCATCTATTCATGTTCTCCAGAGATGCTGCCTGACCCGCGGAGTTACTCCAGCACTTTGTGTCCTTAAACGTTCTGTGGAGCCTGAATGTGAATCACTTGCTATATTCTAAAGCCCCTGTCCCACTTAGGCAATTTTTTTAGGCGACTACAGGCAACTAGGCTATCGCCACATGGTCGCTAGGTGTCGCCTATATGCTCGTGAGTAGTCTCCTCAGTCGCCCAAAGAATCGTAGCATTTTTCTGGTCGCCGCTGGATTTTGAAATGTTCAAAACTTTTCGGCGACAGTTGGTTTGCCGTAGGTTGTCGCCAATATGACGTAGGTTGTCGCCGATGCTGACTTTGGTGAATTCCATTGGCGACTACCTACGTCAACCAGTGACAGGTACCGGTGACTGAATTGTCTTAAGTTGTCTTCAGTTGTCGCCGACAGGGTCGTACCTTGTCGCAGGTGGACGTAGGTTGTCGTAGGTGTGATCGTAGGTGGACGTCCTCATGGGTCCCCGGTTGTCGGTAGCTTGACGTCGTCTAGGTGGTAGGTTGCTGTAGACTTTGTCGTAGACATTGTCGTAGGGGGGGTCCAGTCGCCGGTTTTCCGGCCGACCTGCTACGACCATGACAGTCGCCGGCAGTTGCCAAAAAAATCGCCTATGCGGAACAGGCCCTTAACTTGCCTCTAATCTGCCATTGTAGTTTTTCAGTAGTTGGTTCTGTCAACATTAAGGTGGTAAAAGTATTTAGGGAGTAAATTCCAGAGCCATGGTTGAGGAAGTCATGTTTAGTTAAGTTTGAGGGAGCAGAACAAAGGTCTAACCATGAAGAGGCCAATATGAGAAGTGATAGGTTAGAGGACTAGGGGAGGACATACAAGGTTAGATTCGAAGAAGTAAATCACCTAACTCTTTCATTAGGGCGGCAGCATGGCACAGCAGTAGAGTTGCTGCCTTACAGCAATGGAGACCCGGGTTCGATCCCGACTATGGGTGCTGTCTGCATGGACTTTGTAACTCCTCCCCGTGACCGCGAGGGTTTTCTCCGAGATCTTCGTTTTCCTCTCGCACTCGAAAGGCGTTGGGGTTTGTAGGTTAATTGGCTTGGTATGAATGTAAATTGTCCTTTGGACAGTGTTAATGTGCGGGGATCGCTGGTCAGTGCGGACTCGGTGGGTTCCGCGTTGTATCTCTAAACTAAACAAAACTTAGCCCAGAAAGAGAAGAAGGCTGTAGTGACAAAGAATTCATTGCGTGACCAAGGCAAATCTGAACTCTGGCTTTCGATTCTATTTTGGTTCTAATGCTATTCATCTTTGTACCGGTGAGGGGTTCAAACAATGTTAACATACGAGATGGAGAATCATATTCAGCGATGTCCTAAATTACAAGGTTGCAAACATTTTTGATAAATGTTAAGTCTATCCATCATGTTGCAGCAGCAGTGGCCTAGAGTCTTGTCTCAATGCCTCCAATCATCAACACTCGCTGGCAGCTGTAAACTCCAGGTATCTGCAACATTCATACAATCATTCTAATTTATCTGCAAAGTGTTTCATGCTAAACACACAGCTGTGGTGTTAGCTTGGCTGCACAACACAGTGTAATCTGTGGCTTCCCATTAAGGGCCTGTCCCACTTGGGCGTAATTTGAGCGTAATTTACGCGACATCATTTACGCGTCACGACGCACAACGTGCGTGTCATGCCGCGCACGTGATGCACACATTGTGCGCAATACGCACGCATGGTGCATGATGACGTAGGCAGTGACGCACGGTTGCATGCGGCGCCCCAGGATTTTGGGATGTACAAAATCTTTGCGCGCCATCTACGTGACGCGCGAATGACGCCCAAGTGGGACAGGCCCTTTAGTGTGCTTGCCTGGGAGCCAGAAGGCTGTGGGTTCAAGTTTCATGTTTAGAGATACAGCGCGGAGAGAGTCCCTTTGGCCCACCGAGTCCGCGCCAACTAGCAATCATTACATTAGCAATATCCTAAACACTAGGGACAATTTACAATTTTTACCAAAGCCAATTAACCTACAAACCTGCAAGTCTTTGGAGTGTGGGAGGAAATCACAGGGAGAATGTACAAACTCCGTACGGACTGCACCTGTAGTTAGGATCGAACCTGGGTCTCTGGTGCTTTGAGGCAGCAGCTCTACCCACTGCGCCACTGTGCCACCCTCATGTTGGTGATTGAGAAGCACAAACTTAGACTAACGCACTCGTGCAGTACCAGAGGGTTGCTGGTTTTCAGAAGCAATGTTAAACTATCTGTACTGACTGGTGAACAGGAGCAAGTATAGGCCCCTCGAAACTGTTCTGCGATTCCATAAGATCATGTTCCAATCTTGGCCTCACCATCAATTTCCCACTCTACTTGACTCCCTTGTAGTTTAAATGTTTGTCAATCTCGGCCTTGAATACATTTAACAAATCTGTCTCCACAGCTATCTGGAACAAAGAACGCCAGAGATTTTATGTAGAAAAGAAATACTTCTTCATCTTCATTTTTAATTTAGTTTAGTTTAGAGATACTGCACGGAAACAGCATTGGCCCACCTAGTCCGTGCCGACCAGCATATCCCCTATCCTACAAACACTAGGGACAATTTACAATTACACCAGGTCAATTAACCTACAAACCTGTATGTCTTTGGAGTGTGGGAGGAAACCGAAGATCTCGGAGAAAATCCACGCAAGTCACGGAGTGAAAATACAAACTCCGTACAGACAGCACCCATACTCTGGAACTGTAAGGCCGTATCTCTATTGCTGCGCCACCGTGCCGCCCTTTTAAGTAAACAGGAGCACGTATAGGCCCTTCAAGCCCGTTCAGCAATTCCATGTGGGTAAACCGTTACCTTAATATCATGCACACAGTTCTACAGAATCCCACATGGGCAAACATTCTCTTAGCATCCACTCTGTGGGTCGCTTCAATCAGATCACCTCTCTGAAGGTAGACACAAAATGCTGGAGTAACTCAACGGGTCAGGCAGCATCTCTGGAGAAAAGGTATAGGTGACGTTTCAGGACTTTGTTCAGACCTTCCTACTTTCACCTCTCATGCTTGTATATTCCACTGAATATAGGTCCATACCTACGCAAGCTCTCTTCATATATTAACCCCTTCAGGCCAGGAATATTCCTGGCTTCCAATGTTAGGATATCCTTTCTTAAAATATAAACACCAAATTGTACGCAGTAATCCACATGTCAAGAACTCTTCTCACTTTACACTTCACAATCCCACTCCATCCCTCTCACCTTCCCCATTATTCTACCTGCAGCCTCTCGATTTGCAGTTTCATGAACTAAGATATATATGTATATATGTGTATATGTGTACATATACGCACACTGAACATTTTTTCCTCGTTAATTGTATTCTTCACAGTACTAGGGTCGCAAGGTGGTGCAGTGGTAGAGTTGCTGCCTTACAATGCTTGCAGCGCTGGAGACCCGGGCTCGATCCCGATTACTGGTGCTGTCTGTACGGAGTTTGTACGTTCTCCCTGTGGCTGCGTGGGTTTTCTCCGAGACCTTCGGTTTCCTCCCATACTCGAAAGACATACAGGTTTGTAGGTAAATTGGCTTGGTCTAAGTGTAAGATCTAAGGGCCTGTTTCCCTGCTGTATTTCTAAACTAAACTAAACTATGCTATGTTTACATATTCTATTGTGTTGCTGCAAGTAAGAATTTTATTGTTCGATCTGAGACATATGACAATAAAACACTCTTGACTCTTGACTAAGATCCTAGATCTCATAGTACCACAACACTTTTTATTGCCATTCCACTAAGCCTTTGCATTTTCGTTGTTCCTCACCAACTGGATAACTTCACACTTTCCCACACGACACTCCACCTGCCAACTGTTTGCCCATTCACTTGTACCTATTCGTATCTCTTTGCTGTCTCCATGTGCCCTGATGGATATGGATCATGTCCAGGCAGATGAGATGATCTTGGCATCGTGTTCGACACAGACATTGTGGGTCGAGGGGGCAATTCCAATGATGTACTGTTCAATGTTCTCATTTTTTTCCGACTCATTAGCAAAGTTGGCAACAGTACATTCAGTCCCTGCATCCATCCCGTAACTGTACATTACAGCCACATGGGAGCCCAACATTAATCTCTGTGGCACTTCACCAGTCACTGACTGCCAATCTAAAGGTGACCCATTTATCCCAACCCACTTCTACTTAGTTAGCTACTCCTGTATTTATGCTAATATATTATCCCTAACCCTAGCTAATATATTATCCCTTCTCTTGTGCGCTGCCTTCTGGAAACCCAAATGCACTACAACTGCTAGAGTCATAGTCGTACAGCAAGGAAGCAGACCCTTTAGCCCAACTCATCCATGCCGAGTAAGATGCCCCATTCACTTGTACCTGAATGTACTGTTGAATGTACTAGTCCCATTTGCCCTCATTTGGTCCATATCCCTCTCAACCTTTCCCATCCACGTACCTGTCCAAGTGTCTTTTAAGACACTTTCTGGTGGACATTTAAAAAAAAAACACTATTGCCTAAATTGAGCAAGGAAGAAACTCCCATTGTCCAAGTGAATATTTATCCCTCAACAAGATATGTTAGTTTAAGAAGGAACTGCAGATGCTGGAAAATCGAAGGTAGACAAAAATGCTGGAGAAATTCAGCGGGAGAGGCAGCATCTATGGAGCGAAGGAAATAGGCGACGTTTTGGCTCGAGACCCTTCTTCAGACTGATGTGGGGGCGGGGGGGCGGGGGGGCGGGGGGGCGGGGGGGCGGGAAGAAGATATATTAGTTGGTCATTTAGCTATTGACACCTGGAAGACTGTGCAAATTGATTGCCAGGTTTCCACATCATAGTGACGAGACATAAAATGACCTTCAACATAAAGCACTTGGTGGAAGCTATGTGACTTTGTTCTTTTCCAGAGATTGGGAAGGCTAGAGGCCTAATATTGACCTGTAAGTGCAAAGGAAATTAATTCCATGTACAATCATAGATGTAAATCAGTCACCTTTCCCCCCGTGTCACTTGGCTACTCCTTTTGTTCTTTGTGTGTGTTTGCAGCTGAAGGATTAGGATTCATGTGTAGGAAGGAACTGCAGATGGTGGTTTACACCGAAGATAGACACAAAATGCTGGAGTAACTCCACGGCATGGTGGCACAGTGATAGAGTTGCTGCCTTACAGCGCCTACAGTGCCAGAGACCATGGTTCGATCCCAACTACTGGTGCTGTCTGTAAGGAGTTTGTCCATTCTCCCCGTGACCGCGTGGGGTTTCTCCGGGTGCTGTGGTTTCCTCCCATACTCCAAAGATGTGCAGGTTTGTAGATTAGTTGACTTCTGTAAGTTGTCCTTAGTGTGCAGGATAGAACTAGCGTACAGGTGATCATCGGTCCGCGCGGACTCGGTGGGCCATAGGACCCGTTTCCATGCTGTATCTCTAAACTAAGACTTACGGCCCTGTCCCACGGTGCGAGTTCATTCCGAGAGCTCTCCCGAGTTTAAAAAAAATCAAACTCGTGGTAAGCACGGAGAATGAACATAGCGGGTACGTCAGAGCTAGGGGACGACTCTTAGCGCTAACGGCAGGTACTCGGGAAGACTCGCTAACGGCAGGTAAGCACGGGAAGACTCGTGAAGACTTTTCAACGTGATGAAAAATGTCCACGAAAGCCCCAAGTACTGACGAGTGGCCATTACCGTAAATCTCCGAGTTCGAATCAGGGCAAACTCGGGAGAGCTCTTGGAATGAACTCGTACTGTGGGACAGGGGTTTAAAACTATAACCAGACATTGTAGATGCTGGAATCTTGAGCAAAACACAAAATGCTGGAGGAACTCAGCGGGTCAGACAGCATCTGGGGAGGGAATGGGCAGACAACTAATGGTTCCCAACCCAAAACATCGCCTGTCCACTCCCATCCCCGATGCTGCCTGACCTATTGAGTTCCTCCAGCATCTTGTGGTTTACTTCATGAGATCTGGATTGAGCAAATTATGACTTGTCCTTGGGTGTGCTTGCGAGGATGTTGGTGTCTACTTTCTTGGTGTGTTAAAAGTAATACTTGCACTGCTATTTGACAATGTTCCAGCATTAAGATCCACAGACAATGGGGCTTGGAAATTAAAATATCTTGGGTTTGAAACCTTGTCCAGAAAGTGCATTTTGCATTCACCCCACCTACCCTCACCATCCACACCGCTACTAGACAATGCCGGGATGTATTTAAACTGCCAACTCACTACCACCCAACAGGCAAACATAACAGTTGATGGAAAATCACTGCAGAATCGGACGTGCTTGGAGTGATCACAGGTCCATGTGTTGGGCTCACAGGTGAAAGGACTGAATCTGCTCCATCCACCTGTAGTCAGTCATTGCTTCCACGACGGGAGCACTAGAAGGAGCTCTCGGTCTAATTGTAGAACAACGTGATCTCTATGAAGAGCAGAGTTTAAAATAATCTTACTGCCTCATTACTTGCGCACTTCCAGGAAATAACATCCGTTTATTTTATCACAAGAAGTCATATGAAGCAAGTGCTTGAAATCACCAACTTGGACAGAGGAAGACTTTGGGTCAGGAGTGGTGATTGATAAGATAAAGGGATTGGGGTATCATCAAAGTGTGGGAATTAAATGATCATAT
Source organism: Malacoraja senta (assembly GCA_038087875.1). NCBI lineage: Eukaryota > Metazoa > Chordata > Chondrichthyes > Rajiformes > Rajidae > Malacoraja > Malacoraja senta. Next base: position 51,836,098 of record CM075981.1, read on the forward strand.
TTGGTGCAAGTCATTCCAGTTATTGGGCCAGAGATCGCAGCGCTGACTTGCCTTCTGGAGGTCTCTCTGCATGTGCCCGCCCATTCCAGACCTCTGCACCTGCGCAGTGCAGTCCAGGCTTCACAATGGGCTGAGCTCCAGGAGTTTCCTAAACCTGCTGAGCCAAGGATACACATTGAACCTGATCCTTTGGCTTTAAGTCAGCCTTGGCTACTGCTCCATTTATTTGAATTAGTCCTTATTAGTATGGGTGTCAGAGGTTATGGGGAGAAGGCAGGAGAATGGGGTTAGGAGTGATAGATCAGCCATGATTGAATGGCAGAGTAGACTTGATGGGCCGAATGGCCTAATTCTACTATTATCACTTATGACCTTATGAATTGGGTCACCAATCTTAATTAAAAAGAAAGTTTAGCTAAAATGTATTTTATTTCTCGGTATAGTGGTGTTTTAAACATAATTATTAATTTTATTATTACATTTATTATTATAAAGTTACTTTGATGTACTTTTTGTTTTGTAAATATCAAAATCAAATCCAACTGTTTTTAATGGTCTCTGATCATCAGGAACGTTACAATGTGAATCAGGAATTTGGCAGCAAGTGGGTGGCACGGTGGTGCAGCAGTCGAGTTGCTGCCTCACAGCACTTGCAGCACCGGAGACCCGGGTCCGATCCCGACTACAGGTGCTGGCTGTACGGAGTTTGTACGTTCTCCCCGTGACCCCGTGGGTTTTCTCCGATATTTCCGGTTTGCTCCCACATTCCAAAGACAAACAGGTATGTAGGTTAATTGGCTTGGTGGAAGTGTAAATTGTCCCATAGTGTGTGTAGGATAGTGTAAATGTGCGGGGATCGCTGGTCGGTACGGACTCAGTGGGCTGAAGGGCCTGCTTCCGCGCTGTATCTCGAAACCAAAAAACGAAAAAACTAAAGCAAGGGTTCCAGGATGGGCAGTTAGAGGTCAGGTCACCACTCGTAGCTTGCTCTGGGCATGGGGTGGCTGAAGAGCCGAGTGCCTGAGCTCGCTAGCAGCTCCATAGCCGGCAGAGTTTAATGCAGCCATGGAGCCAACATAGGTGGTGGGTTGGATTTTGAAAAATCCCTCCTGGCAAAGAACACTTCTGTTCGAATGACGTGTCAGTGCACATTGGACTGACTAACTTTGCGCATATCACCAGTGGTGACTTGGAATGATGTAGCGGATAAAGCTGTTGACGTCACCACTGCCAACTGTTCCCCACACGCACCCTGCTCAAAGATCATCATGAAATGCAGGTTGAGAGGTTTCTCACCCCTTCCATGACACACTGGTCAACCTGAGGAGCACCTTCAGCAACAGACTGGTTTCACCAAGATGCAGGACAGAACGCCACAGGAGATCCTTCTTCCCTGCGGCTATCAAACTGTACAACTCCTCCCCTTCTGTCGTGGGGTAGACTGACTCCCCTCTCTCCCCCCCACCCCCCCCCCCCCCCCAATCTTTGCTCTTTGCACAACCCCAATCCTCTCCACTCGTCACTTTCATTTCATGTTTCATGTATCTTGTGTTTTATGACTGTTAGCAGATCAATTTCCATCCTGGGATAAATAAAGTTCTATCGTATCGTATCGTATTGTATTGTATCGTATCATAGAGGCAGTACTCCTGATCTCTCGCATTCAGCCTGTAGGGTTAACCTTTAGTTTAAGGGACACCACTGTTGGTTCTTTCCTGCTGCATCTTAGGAACTCGTAACATTATGTGAATCACGGCAAAGGTGATATAGTAATTCTTGTTCACAGTCTGCAAGACGCTGTGTGCTCATATAGCCCACGTATAGCTTTGATGGGAGCAACAGTTAACAGACCCCATTTACCTCCAGCTCAGAATGTCGCAAAATATTTTACATCAATGAAGTTCGCTTCATTAAAGTGCTGTAATTGCAGAAAGATTACTTAAATCAACATGAAATAGCTGGTGTCAGAGTTGGACTGGATAGTCCTGGCTACAGGTAAGTAACAGAGAAAGTTACAACAAATATGCTTGAAGATAGACACAAGAATCTGGAGTAACTCTGGAGTAACAGGCAGCATATCTGGAGAGAAGGAATGGGTGACGTTTCGGGGCGAGACCCTTCTTCAGACCTTCTCTCCAGAGATGCTGCCTGTTCCGCTGAGTTACTCCAGCTTTTTGTGTCTATCTTTAGTTTTTAGTTTCGTTTAGAGATACAGCACAGAAACAGGTCTAGGATGCTAGGAGACTGCAAGGTGACTTGGATAGGCTGGGTGAGTGGGCAAATGTTTGGCAGATGCAGTATAATGTGGATAAATGTGAGGTTATCCACTTTGGTGGCAAAAACGGGAAGGCAGACTATTATCTAAATGGTGGCCGATTAGGAAATGGGCAGATGCAGCGAGACCTGGGTGTCATGGTACACCAGTCATTGAAAGTAGGCATGCAGGTGCAGCAGGCAGTGAAGAAAGCGAATGGTATGTTGGCCTTCATAGCAAGAGGATTTGAGTATAGGAGCAGGGAGGTTCTACTGCAGTTGTACAGGGTCTTGGTGAGACCACACCTGGAGTATTGCGTACAGTTTTGGTCTCCAAATCTGAGGAAGGACATTATAGCCATAGAGGGAGTGCAGAGAAGGTTCACCAGAATGATTACTGGGATGTCAGGACTTTCATATGAAGAAAGACTGGATAGACTTAGCTTATACTCGCTAGAATTTAGGAGATTGAGAGGGGATCTTATAGAAACGTACAAAATTATTATGGGGTTGGACAGGCTAGATGCAGGAAGATTGTTCCCGATGTTGGGGAAGTCCAGGACAAGGGGTCACAGCTTAAGGATAAGGGGGAAATCCTTTAAGACCGAGATGAGGAAAAACTTTTTCACAGAGAGTGGTGAATCTCTGGAACTCTCTGCCACAGAGGGTAGTTGAGGCCAGTTCATTGGCTATATTTAAGAGGGAGTTAGATGTGGCCCTTGTGGCTAAAGGGATCAGGGGGTATGGAGAGAAGGCAGGTACGGGATACTGAGTTGGATGATCAGCCATGATCATATTGAATGGCGGTGCAGGCTCAAAGGGCCAAATGGCCTACTCCTGCACCTATTTTCTATGTATCTATGTATCTAGGACCTTCGGCCCATCGAATTCGCATCGACCAGCGATTCCTGCACATTAACGCTATCCTACAAACTTGGGACAATTGTACATTTATACCAAGCTGACTAACATACATACCTGTACGTCTTTGGAGTGTGGAAGGAAACAGAAGATCTCGGAGAAAACCCACGCGGTCACGGGGGGAACATACAAACTCCGTACAGACAGCATCCGTAGTCGGGATCGAACCTGGGACTCAGGCAGCAACTCTACCGCTGCACCACCGTGCCACCTTGAACAGGAGATATTCTTGATATTGGATCTTGATGATGGTGAGCCAGGCTTGAAGGGACAATGGCTTCCTCTTGTTCCAGTGTTCACTATTCTGCAAGTTTCAATGAGGTGCCCCCTCATCCTTCTCAACTAAATAATGTGCACTATATTTAGGAGGAAATATGACCCTTGTTTCTCATCCAAGATGGTTACATGGTGATTTTCACAACTGTCTGAGAGCGCAGACAAGGCTTCATCCAAAATACAGCTCGTCTGGTTATGCAATTGCCTTGGGGATAACGTGTAGATGAAATCACCTCATTGATAGATTAATGTGGAAAGTTGAAAGAGAGAAATCAATAAAGTATTCTAAAAGGTGCAAATATGGGAAATACCTGGCAGCTCAAACCATGGTCATGGAGAGGTAAAGTTATGCCAATATTGTTCCTGAGGATTGGAGGGGAGCTAATGTAACCCCACTTTCTAAAAAGGGAGGGAGAGAGAAAACGGGGAATTACAGACCAGTTAGTCTAACATCGGTAGTGGGGAAAATGCTAGAGTCAGTTATTAAAGATGGGATAGCAGCACATTTGGAAAGTGGTGAAATCATTGGACAAAGTCAGCATGGATTTACGAAAGATATCTGACGAATCCTATAGAATTTTTCGAGGATGTAACTAGTAGAGTGGATAAGGGAGAACCAGTGGATGTGTTATATCTGGACTTTCAGAAGGCTTTCGACAAGGTTCCACATAAGAGATTAGTATGCAAACTTAAAGCACACGGTATTGGGGGTTTAGTATTGATGTGGATAGAGAACTGGCTGGCAGACAGGAAGCAAAGAGTAGGAGTAAACGGGTCCTTTTCACAATGGCAGGCAGTGACTAGTGGGGTACCGCAAGGCTCAGTGCTGGGACCCCAGCTATTTACAATATATATTAATGATTTGGACCTCCAAGTTTGCGGATGACACAAAGCTGGGGGGCAGTGTTAGCTGTGAGGAGGATGCTAGGAGGCTGCAAGGTGACTTGGATAGGTTGGGTGAGTGGGCAAATGCATGGAAGATGCATTAGAATGTGGATAAATGTGAGTTCATCCACTTTGGAGGCAAGAACAGGAAAGTAGACTATTATCTGAATGGAGGTCGATTAGGAAAAGGGGAGATGCAACGAGACCTGGGTGTCATGGTACACCAGTCATTGAAAGTAGGCATGCAGGTGCAGCAGGCAGTGAAGAAAGCGAATGGTATGTTAGCATTCATAGCAAAAGGATTTGAGTATAGGAGCAGGGAGGTTCTACTGCAGTTGTACAGGGTCTTGGTGAGACCACACCTGGAGTATTGTGTACAGTTTTTGTCTCCTAATCTGAGGAAAGACATTCTTGCCATAGAGGGAGTACAGAGAAGGTTCACCAGACTGATTCCTGGGATGGCAGGACTTTCAAATGAAGAAAGTCTGGATGGACTCGGCTTGTACTCGCTAGAATTTAGAAGATTGAGGGGGATCTTATAGAAACGTACAAAATTCTTAAGGGGTTGGACAGGCTAGATGGAAGAAGATTGTTCCCGATGTTGGGGAAGTCCAGAACAAGGGGTCACAGTTTAAGGATAAGGGGGAAGTCTTTTGGGACCGAGATGAGAAAAACATTTTTCACAGAGAGAGTGGTGAATCTGTGGAATTCTCTGCCACAGAAGGTAGTTGAGGCCAGTTCATTGGCTATATTTAAGAGGGAGTTAGATGTGGCCCTTGTGGCTAAAGGGATCAGGGGGTATGGAGAGAAGGCAGGTACAGGATACTGAGTTGGATGATCAGCCATGATCATATTGAATGGCGGTGCAGGCTCGAAGGGCCGAATGGCCTGCTCCTGCACCTATTTTCTATGTTTCTATGTTTCTATGATACAAACACATATAGGTCCGTTAGCTGAAGTTGTCGAGTTCGATATTAAGTCTAGGCCACAAGTGTTCAGTTGAAAGATGAGGTGATGTTCCTCAAACATACGTTGGGCCTCATTGTAACATCACAGTGGCCAAAGACATACAGGGTTAGAGTGGGAGCCTGCTGGTAAATGTAAGTGGCTCACTACAGGAAGCTCAGGGTCTACCCAACTGTCTGAACGTAAGCTCTCTACAAAGTGGTGACCCAATCTGTAATTGATTTCTCTGATGTTCAAGAGACTATGCCACGAGCACAGAATGCACTACACATAATGAGAAGTGTTTAATCTTATTTTATCTACCAAGGGAAATAAATTCTTTCTGCTTATCATGCCTAACCTTCCATGATTTGATATACTCCAATTAAACCTCCTCGTAATCTCCTTTTAGATTAGTTTAGTTTAGAGATACTGCGCGGAAACAGGCTCTTCGGCCCACCGAGTCCGCACCGACCAGCGATCCTGCACATTAACACTACCCTACATACACCAGGGACAATTTACATTTATACCAAGCAAATTAAACTACAAACCTGTACGTCATTGCAGTGTGGGAAAAAAGCAAAGATCTCGGAGAAAACCCACGCAAATCATGGGGAGAACGTACATACTCCGTACAGCCAGCACCCATAGTCAGGATCAAACCCGGGTCTCTGGCACTGTAAGACAGCAGCTCTATTGCTGTGCCCCCAAGCCACCGTGTTCCACATAAAACAACCCCAACATAGTCATCTCTCCTCTTAGCTCCTCAGTCATCATAAATATCTTCTGCATTCCCTCCACTACCAATTGCATTGGTAGACTGTGGCACACTTAGTGAGGGGAGTGCCATATGAACAGATATCTAAATATCCGACAAGAACATTTGCAAAGCGGGTACCATTGTCTAAGATGCAGATTCAAAATGCCAAGGTTAATAGCAAATGTGCAAATCCTCAAGACTGCTTCCAGCTCCATTCAGGGTGTGTGGGGAAGGCATTGCCATACTGCTATTGAAAAGAAGATTGGATTTGATGCTGCTCCTCACTTGCAACTCTATATATTCCAAAATCTTTCCATTGCCAGACATGGCTTTGCTCCAACCCTGAAGAAAAACTGCCAATGAGGCAAAATGGGTTTTGAGTTTTTTCCAAAACCTGTACTGACAGCCAGCCCCCTGCTCTACCATGCCCCTTTAAGTCCACAGATCCCCTTCAATCTCACCTGCTTTACAAAGTCTCCACTGACAGCATCGGGAGATGTGTAGGAGGGAATTGCAGATGCTGGTTTAAACCGAAGATTGACACAAAAAGCTGGAGTAACTCAACGGGTCAGACAGCATCTCTGGAGAAAAGGAATGGGTGATGTTTCTGGTCAAGACCCTTCTTGAGACTGAGAGTAGGGGAAAGGTGTAGATTGGCGCTTTATATTATCAAGAGCTGGCCTACGCTAGTTAGTACGAGTAGCTGCTAGGAAATATAATGTCCTGCAGATCTATGCTGTAAGTAGATTTAATAAACAAGTGTTGTATCTTGATATGTGTTCGACTCAGCTCATTACATGGTGTCAGAGAGTGAATCTTGTCCACCACGTACATGTTTATCGGATTTTGTTTTTTTAATAAGTTTATGTGTCTACTATCTCCATCATGGCAAATTCGTGTCGCCGTCCTAGTCCTCTGATTTTTGACTCTGACATTGCTGAACGCTGGCATCTTTTCGAGCGCGACTACACTCATTATGCTCGCATCGTTCATCGCAACGACCCCCCCCAATGTGCATGCTTCAGTATTGCTCAACTTAGCGGGACCTGAGGCAATGAATCGTGCCGACAATTTCACATTTGAGCCTGCTGTTCTGGATGCTAATGGTCAGGTCCTGGTGCCTGCTGAGGCAATTGACGACCCTGCTGTCTTACTTGCAAAGTTCAGACGGTTGTGCGACCTGCCCTCGAACTACATTATTGAACGGACCAAGTTTTATGTTCGTGTGCAACAGGTTGATGAACCGATTGAACGTTTTATTAGTGACTTAAAACACATGGCTGCACGCTGCCAATTTCGAGATCTGTACAATGAACTCATCCGTGACAAACTTGTCGGAGGAATGCTTACTAGCAAGTTACGGGGTGAACTTCTTCGTAATACTGACCTAACCCTTAATCAAGCAGAGCATGCCTGTCGGATTGCTGAGCTAACATCTTCCTACACTGAGTCTATGCCCTCCGGTCACCGCTCGCAGCATAGTGTCAATCTCACAGACTCTTCCTCTCGTAACACCCGTACAAGGTCCGTTCGATGTCAAGATTGCAACTATTTTCATGTTACGGGTCGGCAGTTCTGCGTTGCTTATGGTAAAGCCTGTAATTTCTGCAAGAAATTAAACCACTTTGCTCGATACTGCCGTTCCCGTGTGACTCAAGCAGCTTCAAGGACGAGCCTGCACCTGCTACAACACGAGCTTGCTGATAATGAGTTCCAAGAGCCTGACTTGCCATCCCCCGCTCCACTCTCAGAAAGTACAGATACCAGTTCTGCCATCCACTCTCTCCTCCCTTCGTCTAACGAGCAACTTGACCCTGAGGAAACCATGGTTGTGAATAACAGGCCTTTGATCACAAAGGTTGATACTGGCGCAAAATGCAATGTCATCTCGTTATCAGAGTTTTAAAATATCCATAATGCTGAACGTATTTAAAAGGCCTCAGCCACGCTTTGGGCTAATGGGGGAGATGTTCTACACCCACTTGGACAAACTGATTTAAAGTGCACCATAGACGAGCAGACCCGTACCTTAAAGTTTTATATTGTTAAGGGGGATTCAGAGACTTTGCTCGGTATCAATGCATGCCACGATCTAGGCCTGGTATACTTTGGCCGCGCCATCCATCAACTCTTTCTCGCTGACGGACCCACTCAACAGGTACTCTCTCAATACAAAGATCTGTTTAACGACAAGGCTGGCAAGTTGCCTATCAAATAACACATTGTTGTCGATCCCAACGTCACTCCTGTGGTCCGAGCACCACATCGTGTTCGTATGTCATGCGTGACAGAGTACACAATGAACTCAAGTGGATGGTCTCCATGGGTGTTATTGCTGAAGTTACTGACCCATCTGACTGGGTTTCCACCATGGTGGTCGCAACAAAGAAAAACGAGGAGATCCGTATCTGCATAAACCCCAGAGAACTTAACACTGCCATCAAACACCCGCATTACCCTATTAGAGGAAGTTGCTGCTCAGATAGGCAACGCATCAGTATTCTCTGTTTGGATGCCAAGAGCTCGTTTTGGCAGATTCCACTGACCCAGACTCGTCCAATCTCACTACGTTCGGCACCCCCTTTGGCCGATACAAATTTCTGATAATGCCCTTTGGCATCAACTCCGCCAGCGAAGTTTTCCAGCGCACGATGGAACAATTGTTTGCTGAGTACCCATGCTCCATCATTGTTGATGACATTCTATGGATGCGACCTAGCTGAACATGATGCTAATCTGAAGTACTAGACCGTGCCAAAGACATTCAGCTCAAACTCAATTTTGAGTTCCAGAAGTTACTTACGTCGGACATGTTTTCACAAGTGATGGTCTCAGACCAGACCCATCAAAAACTGCAGCTATCAATGAACTGCCGGTTCCTGCTGACGTTGTGAGCCTACAAAGGTTCCTTGGAATGGTCACCCACCTGGGGAAATTGATTCCCAACCTAAGCGACATATCTGCCCCCCTACGAGAACTGACACACAAGGACACTGCATGGTCCTGGTATCTGCAGCACCAAAGATCTTTTGACACTCTCAAATTGCAGCTGGCTAGCGCACCTACTCTCGCCTACTTTGCTTTGAAGTTATCAATAACGCTCACGGACTCGGCGCTGCATGCCTGTAGACCACTACCGATGGCGACTGCAAGCCCGTTTCTTACGCCTCTCGCACACTAACTGACACTGAACAACGTTACGCCCAGATCGAAAAAGAATTGCTCGCAGTGGTTTTTGCCTGCACGAAATTCAAAGACTTTATCTTTGGGAAGTTTGTGACTATAGAAACTGTCCACCAGTCGCTGGTCACTATTTTGAACAAACTCATCCACGCTGCCCCTGCACGACTACAACGAATGATGATGCAACTGCAGCGATTTGATTTCAACTTTGTCTCTAAGGCAAGGACATGCACATAGCAGATACACTATCAAGAGCCCCACGCAAAACCACGAACAACAACTCTCTGAACAGGACCAGTTCTCAGTAATGAAGGTATCGTATGTTCCGACTGATTGCTTGATCAGCCTAGCAGAACACACGGCTGCTGATGAGAGTTTACAATTGCTGTCTGCAGCCATCCGGCTTGGCTGGCCAGATAAACAACACAACACCCCGCTCGCAATCCGCCCAATACTTCCTGGTTCGCGACGAATGGTATTACAGGATGGGATTATAGTTAAGGGCCACAAGGCAGTGGTCCCAGCTGCCCTCCGGGACAAATACTTCGACGCCGTCCACAGGGGCCACCCCGGCGTGGAGGCAACTCTACAAAGGGCACAAAGCATGTTTTACTGGCCTGGTATGACCAAATATATACCCGAAAAAAACGAAGTTTGCGCTGTCTGCAAAAGCCTGACACCACATCAGCAGAAGCAGCCTTTACTGCCGCACCCGGTCCCTCCTCTCCCGTGGTCCACTTTAGCCATCGACATATTCGAATGGCATGGGAAACACTATCTGGTTCTTGTTGACTCTTACTCGGGCTTGTTCAAAATTGACTTACTTCAAACCATTACTTCTGAAGCGGTTATCGAGAAGTTGCAACGACATCTCTCCGTGCACGGCTCCCCTGCACATATCCTGTCCGACAACAGCAGACAATTCACCAGCCAAGCTTTCAAAAACTTTGCGAAACAATGGGACTTTCGACATATTACCAGCAGCCCTGAGTTCCCGCAGTCCAACGGACTCACCCAACGCACTGTCTGAAGCGCAAAACAACTACTGGAGCGGTCCTACCTTGCAAAATCAGACGTATACCTGGACCTGCTGAACATAAGGAACATTGCAAGGGATCCCATACTGGGTTCCCCAGCCCAACGGCTGATGTCTCGCCAAACCCGTGCTCCCCTGCCTGTGGCCCAGCAGCTTTTGCAGCCACAAGTTCCCTCCCCACCTGCAGTCCAGATACAACTACAATTCAAACGTGACACACAGAAACGCTTCTTTGACAAATCCAGCAAGCCACTTAAACCTCTCGCACGTGGACAAGTGTCCGTCTCCAGACCAACAAGGGCCATGCACGTCTGGGTCACGTCTACGGCCCTGCCAGAGAACCGCGCTCTTATCTGGTTGAAGTGGACGGAGCCATCTACAGACGCAACCGTCAACATATCCTTCCAGTAAAGGAACGCGTCCTGCGACTCTGTATCCAGACGTCTCGCGTTTCGTATACCCTCCCATGGTCGGTCCAGGGGCCCCACTATCAGCAAACGTATCCACCGCGGCCTCCCCGCGCCGTTTGGCGACCAGTTCGCCTATCCCGGCCTGTCGGGTCGCCGGTCTCTTCCCCAATTCCCTCCCCGGTATTTTCTCCAGGTGAAAGGAGGTGAGGCGGATTCATACCGCACACGCGCCGGACGGGTTTGCAGGCCTCCCATTAGATACGATGATTTTGTGAAATTTTATAAATTTCCCCAAATGTGTTATTAACATTCCACCTATATTGCTTCGCCACTGATGCTTCTTTTGTTTCTACAAAGAAAGATGTAGATTGGCTATTTCATACTAGCCAATTATAGTGCTTGTTAGTAGTGACTCCGCCTAGTATGTGCTTTATATTATCAAGAGCTGGCCTACGCTAGTTAGTATGAGTAGCTGCTAGGAAATGTAATGTCCTGCAGATCCTTGCTGTAAGTAGATTTAATAAACATGTTGTATCTTGATATGTGTTCGACTCAACATTACAAAAGGGAAATGAGAGATACAGACGGTGATGTAGAGAGATATAGAACAAATGAATGAAAGATATGCAAAACAGTAATGATCATGGTTAAGTACTGTTTACACTGAGTCAAAGTACTTTAATAAGAATACATACAGAGACCATAATGACAGGTACTGCAGGCTCAAAGTCGTAGCTCAAAACTGAAAGTATGATTGCTTACATTCCACAGGATGGCATGGTGGAAATCCGACGTGGATTAAGGATCAGGTCCTAAATAGCAAAACCAGACATGGATCAAATCAGCAATAGTGATTGATCTACACTTTTATCATCCTTTACCATCGTTACTTTTTTGCATATCTTTCATTCATTTATTCTATCATTTGTTCTCCATCTTTCCACATCACCGCCCATATCTCACGTTTCCCTTTCCCCTGACTCTCAGTCTGAAGAAGGGTCTTGACCCGAAACATCACCCATTCCTTTTCTCCAGAGATGCTGCCTGTCCCGCTGAGTTACTCCAGCTTTTTGTGTCTGTCTATGGAAGGTTTTGCAATGAGCTGGCCGCTGGCAGATGTAATGACGACGAACTTCAGATCAACATGATGCTTACTTTCTGTTACTGGTGACACCCTCGCTGGGAAGTTTCAAGGCTAAAGTATGCCTGCTATGTAACATCTAGTTTGAATGACCGGATGTTGCTGCGCACATTCACTAGCATAAATTTATATCTGCAATGAGGCTCCTGCATTTTTAGTGTGAAACTGTTGTGGCTCATAAACCCAGGCCTAAGGTCTATGTTCTGATTCTCTGACCTCTACTCAACCTGTGCTATCTGTACATGCAGTCGTAAAATATATCCACACTCATATACACTCGACCTGTAGAGAAATGTGAGGTGCAGCATTTTGGGAAGTCGAACATGGCAGAGGTGGTAGTTGAGGCAGGGACTACCCCCAACGTTTAAGAAACAGTTAGACAGGTACATCGTCAGGAAAGGTTTGGAGGGATATGGGCCAAACGTGGGCAAGTGGAACTAGTGTGCCTGGGACATGTTGGCCGGTGTGGGCAGGTTGGGTCGAAGGGCCTGTTTCCACACTGTATCACTCTATGACTCTATAAAGCTGAAGAATGGCTCAGGGTAGCTGGTGCACAGTGCGCATGACTTGGGGATATGAACATCAGCCGGGCACAGCATGGCACCAGCTCCACTCAGCCAGTCGTGGGCAGATAAACAGCTGGCCAGCAAGATGCAGTCACAGTGAATGGCTTTATTCTGCTCTCCTCGCCTCCTGCCTTCCACAGGGTGGACAGAGGCTCCATTCATTGCCCCAGAATGAAGGAAAGGCCAAGAGGATTATTACAATGTTTGTGGTCAATTTATTTCAGATACCAGACTTAAATCACACAAGAAATAAAGAAAGGCAGTTAACTCTTCAATTGGCCTGTATTACAAAAGGGGTTGATTACCAATTGCAGTATCTGGACTTATACAATTATCTGGAGTGTTACACACAATTTTAGACATCAAGAGTCAAGATTGTCATATGTCCAGAAATGGAACAATTAATTTCTTATATATATATATTGTATATACTTGAGAGTGAAATGAAGAGATATTTTTACATTTAGAAGCTGGTGAATCTTTAGAATTCTCCATCAGATGAACTGTGAAGGTGCAGTCATTGATTACACCGAAACCAGAGATTCATAGATTTCTGCATGTTAAAAGAATAAAGGAATTTGGTGATAGTGTAGGGAAATTATTTTCAGCTAGAAGATAGCAATGCAAAACAAAAATTGCTGGAGGAACACGATGGGTCAAGCAGCATCTTCAGAGGGAATGGACAGATGTGGTTTTGGGTCAAGACCCTTCTTCAGACTGATTGGAGTGGGGGGTGGGGGAAGCTGTAAAAAGAGAGGAAGAGGCAGGGCAAAGCCTGGCAAGTTATAGACGGATGCAGGTGAAGGGAGGGGTGGGGGGGTTGCTTGGCAGGTGGGTAGGGACAAAGGCTAGAGGTGAAAAGGAGACATGATGCAGTTCTATAAGACTTTGGTTAGACCGCATTTGGGGTTGATAATTGCTCGTTTCTGAGCTTCCTCCCAGTCTAGTTTCAGTAAAAACACTGAATCAAGCACTTGAATTAACTACATTTTATTTAACCAAAAGCACATCACAGATCACACACTGTACCTATCCACCACCGCGGGTTCGATCTTTGTGTCTATCTGTTCAAACCCTCTAGGCCTTGCGCAGACAGAGACACTCCAGAAGTTCCTCCAGAAGATCGACCCTGAGCCTCATGATCACGGCCTTTTATATGCCCCGCGAACCTGGGGGCCGAACCACATGTCTTACAATTACCCAATTACAGATATCGATTAACCCCATACATAACAGACATTTCCCATACCCAATAATAAAACAGTTCAATACATTGTATTCACAACAGACTTCAAGATGAAGTCAACTATTGAAACATTTACCCTGATTAACAGAACTCTCAGACAAGGCTTAACACCCCATCCAATAAACATCCAGCAGAGTCAGATTCTGCAACATTATTTACAAGCTATTTACAAAATGTATATCTAGTTTGCAACCACCCAATCCATTCTATGCATGTGGAATCAAATTGACAAGGCTTGCAAGGCTTCCTACCCTTTGCATATGAATTCTATCTAAGTTCCAGACTCTCTGGCACCTCTCGCAGCCTGTCCCAGCTCTGCAGAGAGCAATCACAATTTGACCAAATCTCCCAGCAAGCCCTGACACTTAACCCCATTTTGAAGTCCTGACTGGTCCAATTTAGCCAGGATTAACATGGTATTGAATGCATTAGACAGGGAACACCCCTGATCCCCAGTCTCCATCAATGGTGTGGATGTACAGTTTACCAGGGAGTACAAATACCTTGGAGTGTACCTGGACAGTAAACAGGACTGGTCCAGAAACGCTGAGGCCCTGTACAAGATGGGACAAAGCCGTCTGTACTTTTTGAGAAGGCTCCGCTCCTTCAACTTCTGCAGTAAGATGCTGCAGATGTTCTACCAATTGGCAGTAGCCAGTGCCATCTTCTTTGCTGCCATGTCCAGTCAATCTAGCAAATTTGAAGTGGATACCCATCACGAATCGCTAAATAATTTGTTCTATTGCAGTATGGTCCTCCAAACACCATACTAAAAGTCCTAAAGAATCCTAGCTTGGGAAAGTGGTGGTAATATGCAAATTAGTGGCAATATGCAAATTAGCACCCGCTATTAGAGAAAATTCATATTTCATAGTTTATTTCATAAATACAGGAACATGGCAACTTGTCTAACTGGTAGCAGTGGTACTCCACAGTTCAGTCCAGAAATAGCCTTCATTAGCATTCAAACCACCTTCAATAGCCATCAAATGCATTCTTACTATCTTCACTATAATTATAGCCTTCAAGGAATTGTCATCAAATCTTATTAAAATATTTCGGCTCTCGAGAAGACTACTAGAGGGTTATAGAGCATTTGAAGGCTTTTTGAAGTCTGGTATGCCTGCATAACCTGTCATAGTAATTTCAATAGTATTAAGCATTCAAATGCATTAAAGTGCTCTGCTTAGTAGGTGTATGAAGGGAATCGGAATATTGTGTATTTAAGAAAGGGTTCGATTGAACCCTCACCTAACCCTAACCTTAACTTATGAGTTACAACCGCAAGAGATGCAACACTTGTCCCTTCACCTCCCCCCTCTACTCCATTCAAGGACCCAAGCAGTCGTTCCAGGTGCGACAGAGGTTCACCTGCATCTCCTCCAACCTCATCTATTGCATTCGCTGCTCTAGA
Organism: Malacoraja senta; assembly: GCA_038087875.1. NCBI lineage: Eukaryota > Metazoa > Chordata > Chondrichthyes > Rajiformes > Rajidae > Malacoraja > Malacoraja senta. Next base: position 51,851,137 of record CM075981.1, read on the forward strand.
TGCCAGCTGATCTACATCGGTGAGACCAAGCGGAGGCTTGGCGATCGTTTCGCCGAACACCTCCGGTCGGTCCGCAATAACCAACCTGAACTCCCGGTGGCTCAGCACTTCAACTCCCCCTCCCATTCCGTATCTGACCTCTCTGTCCTGGGTCTCCTCCATGGCCACAGCGAGCAACACCGTAAATTGGAGGAAATGCACCTCATATTCCGCTTGGGCAGTCTACATCCTGGGGGCTTGAACATTGAATTCTCCCAATTCTGCTAGCCCTTGCTGTCCCCTCCCCTTCATCAGCCATCTGGTTGTCTCCTCCCCTCCCCCAGCCCTCGGGCTCCTCCTCCGCCTTTTTCCTTTTTTCCTTTCTTCTCCCCACCCCCTATCAGTCTGAAGAAGGGTTTCGGCCCGAAACGTTACCTATTTCCTTCGCTCCATAGATGCTGCTGCACCCGCTGAGTTTCTCCAGCATTTTTGTGTACCCTTAACTTATGAGTATTGTCTCTATTTTCCAATGAACAACAGACAGGCATGGCTGAGTGTGTTTTCTACAAGAAGAGTTTAGAAGATGGTCAGGATACTGTAATACTACGAGAAAAAGGGAGCGAGAGTATCAACAAGGCCAGTGAGCAACAAGGAAGTCGTATAAGAACTCAGCGAGTGCACACAGAATGCAGGGCTCTCACTTAACTTTTTTTCTCTGTTGCCAGCCGGGCAACCTTGCCAGCTTTTTAGGTTGCCAAATGACACTTTAGGTGGTCATTTAAGACGGTTTGCATGACGCGTGCGATAATGTGCTCGGACGAAGTGCGTAGTTACCAGTCGGAATTATGCTCAATGAAGCATTCACATATTATGTTCAAGAAGGAACTACAGATGCTAGAAAATCGTAGGTAGACAAAAGTGCTGGAGAAACTCAGCGGGTGCAGCAGCATCTATGGAGCGAAGGAAATAGGCAACATTTCAGACCGAAACCCATCAGTCTGAAGAAGGGATTCGGCATGAAACGTTGCGTATTTCCTTCGCTCCATAGATGCTGCCGCATCCGCTGAGTTTCTCCAGCACTTTTGTCTACATTCACATATTATTTCTGCTTCAAATAACTCACAAACTAAACATATTCACTAATCAAGACATGATATATACCACAATGACATAAAATTATAATACAATATCTCAACTCTTTTTACACATTGCAATGAATGCAATTTCTATTAGTTCTTTCCACTTCCAAACAAAAAAATGGTTGGATTATTCAGCATATGATGAACCTGTGTCAATAAATCCTGGACCATGGTAACATATATGCTTAACCATGTACACTACAGATTGATGCAAGCATGTTCTCTGTGAAAGACCGAAAATTATCATGACATGGCCTTAGCATGGGTCGTTATTGCTATTGGTACAGAAACACTCTCGCTTCCCACATAATTTATCCTTAACAAAATATAGTTTGCAAGGAAATTTCTAAAGGCATTTTATAATAGCTGTTAAAACCGACTATACCCATCTGACAGGTTAAACATTACACTAACTGACAAGAGATGGCCAAAGTACATAACTGCAGCAAATGTTCTTTTGGTAATATGTTTAAAGGTGTCAAAACAAATAATAACATTGGGAATTAAAACACATTTGATTGCATTCCGTTATCAAACATAGTCAATGTTCGCTCTGAAGACCATGAACCATAATAGGGTCAGGGGGTGTGTGAATCAATGCGGGGTGGATAGATGGCGGGGGGGGGGAGGGGGTTGAGAAGGCAATCGGTGCGGAATGGATGGATTGAGGCAGGTGAATTAGTACGTGTTGGTTGGAGTATGTAAAATTGTGAGGGGAGAGCACGGGGGATGTCAGTGGTGTTGAATGGGGGGATCAGTACGGGATGGATGGGGGGGGTCAGTACAGGATGAATGGGGGGTCAGTACAGGATGAATGGGGTAGACAAAAATGCTGGAGAAACTCAGCGGGTGAGGCAGCATCTATGGAGCGAAGGAAATAGGCAACGTTTCGGGTCGAGACCCTTCTTCAGACTGTTCCCGCCATTCTTCTTGAATGGGGGGATCAGTACAGGATGAATGGGGGGGGGGTCAGGACAGTGCGGATCGGAGGGTCTGTGCAGGATGAATGGGCGATCACTACAGGATGAATGAGGGGATCAGTATTGGATGAATGGGGGATCAGTACAGGATGAATGGGGGATCAGTAAAAGATGAATGGGTAGATCACTACAGGATGGATGGGGGGATTGGTGCAGGGTAAATGGAGGGTGGGTCAGTACTGGATGAATGGGGGGATCAGTGCAGTATGTATGGGGGGGAGAAGTGCAGGATGGATGGGAAGGGGAGTCAGTACAGGATGAATTGGGGGACCAGTGTAGGATGGATGGGGGGGCGGCAGGAGAATCAATGCGAGGTGGGTACGGTGATGAATAGATGGGGGGGGGGGGGTAGATGGGGAGGGGAGCACAGGGGATGTCAGTAAGGACTGAATAGAGGAATGGGGATCAGTGCGGGATGGAGTGGAGGGGTCCCATTATAAGAGGGGTGGAGGGGGGGCATACAAGAGAGAGAGAGAGAGAGGGAGGGGGAAGGGGCAGAGGAGGTGGGGAGGGAGGAAGGAAGGTCAGCGCACCTCGGACAACATCACCCGCTGCCTTGGCTGTCCCTGTCCAACGCCAAAGTGCCGCTGCCAAAGGGGGTAGCGGTTGGGATCTCCTCGCCACCGCCTTCCCTCCTCCGCCAGCCAACAGCAAGGTGCGGGGCCGAGCGATGCAGCTCAAAGATCCTATAGCTATAGTATCTTTGGTGCAGATGCTTCAGACGGCGGAAGGAGGCCTCCGCCTCCGCCTCCCTCTCCCTCTCCCTCATTCCCTCCTCCCGGCCTCGGCGTGCGAGAGGGGTTGTTTTGAAAGCGGCGTTGGCGGATTTGCAAGCAGCTGCCGTTATCAGGGCGATAGCGTCCGCTGCTTGCAAATCCACTAACGGCGCTTTCAAAACAACCCCTCTCGCACGCCGAGACCGGGAGGAGGGAAAGGGAAGCCCCCTTCCGCCGGGCGGGGTGCGGGAGGAGGAGGCGGTGGTGCCGCTGTCGCGGCCGCTGTTGCCGCTTTTCGGGGCCCGTCATTCGCTCCGACCCTTCGTCACCACGCACCTAGTATCTTTGCCCCGCACAGCCGCCGCCGACACGAAACGTCACGTTCCTATTCTCCAGAGATGCTGCCTGACCCGCGGAGTTACTACAGTGTTTTGTGTCTATCAGTATAAACCAGTATTTGATTGCCAAGCTGGGCAAAATGACTCGGTGTATAGGTTGCCCGGCGGCACTTTGGGTGGTCAATGGCACCCGGGCAACCGCTAATTTCGAGCCCTGGAATGTAGACGGGTTTTCACTCATCCACAGACGATTGCAAAGGCCCAGGATAAAGTGAAGGGCCTGTCCCACGGGCATGCGACTCCATGCGGCAAGCGCGACCTAACCGCAAGCGGGGGCCGCGCAGGGGTCGAGTGATCCCCGTATAGGGCCGGTCCCACCAGCATGCGGCTGCATGCGGCAAGCGCTACCAAATCGGAAGCGGGGGCCGCGCGGAGGTCGAGTGCCGTAAAGACGGTGCGTACAGCGGCAAGGCGGTGCGCACGGCCTCGATGCGGCTGCGTCCGGCGTCGATGCGGTGCACACGGCCTCGATGCGGCTGCGTCCGGCGTCAAGGCGGTGCGCACGGCCTCAATGCGGCTGCGTCCGGCGTCGAGGCGGTGCGCACGGCCTCGATGCGGCTGCGTCCGGCGTCGAGGCGGTGCGCACGGCCGTCGATGCGGCGCGCACGGCCTCGGAATTTTTGAACAGTGTCAGTTTTTCGGAGCCCCACGCGATGTCGCGACCAGCTCCGCACAACTCCATGCGGCTCCCGCGATCGGAATGGGACCGGCCCCGCGACCTCCGCGCGGCCCCCGCACGGCGCCCGCTTGCGGTTAGGTCGCGCTTGCCGCATGGAGTCGCATGCCCGTGGGACAGGCCCTTAACTGAGGAAGATCATGTGTCCCTGGGTCAGAAACTCCAACATTCCGTTTCGACAGGCACTGGTTATTTTGCGGTGAACCAGCTACTTACAATGAGAAAAAGCGGGATGGCACGGATGTCTATCCAGTGAGAATTACATCGTTTAAAAATACTGTGTTACGTTCATGTGAAGAAAGGAAAGATGGATGGTCCACGTTAGTTGCAGGCAGAATTGCATATGCTCAGGATCTGATTGCAATTGATGCAGTGTATCATCAAAGCTGTAATGTAAACTTCAGGACTGGAAAACAAATTCCTCGGCAACATTCTCCGAAACTAGGTAATGTTGCAAAGAAACAAAGTGTTGGGAGACCGAAAGAAGTAGAAAGACATGAAGCATTTCCTGTTGGTTGCAAAGTACCTGGAGGAAAATGATAATGAACAAATTACAATAAAAGGATTGATTGAGAAAATGGAGACCTGTCTTAAAGGTTCAGAGGTTGCAGCTTATGGCTTCACACATATGAAAAGTAAGCTGGTGGAACAGTTCGGTGACAACATCATAATCACCGAGCTGAATGGGAAGACAAATGTTATGGGCATTACTTCTTGCTGCTTTATCCAATTGTTCATGCTTGCTTTCTTATGACTTTATGTTTAGATGCCATTTTTTGTATCAGACACATGGATGCAAAGATATGGGACCATTTTTATTTTCTCTGATTGAAAAAGCTAAATCATGCAAGTTAAACTCATAATATTAACCTGTGAATATGTTCAACATTTTCACAGATCATGAAAACATGGTTTTGGATACTTGAAATGCTGCTTATATTGCAAATGACATTGGAAATTATGAATTTTCTCTAATGGCGGAAGCTAATATGCAAATTACACCACTTTCCCATGCTAGGATGTTTTAGGACTTTTAGTATGCTGTTTAGGGGACCATACTGCAATTCGCTGCAGTAAAATAAATTATTTTACAATTAGTGGTGGGTGAAGCTACTACTTTGACTGGACTACTGGGGCAGCAGGGCGAAGGCCGCGGACGCCAACAAGATTAACAGAATCATCAGGAAGGCTGGCTCCATCCTGGGGGTGGAGTTGAATTAATGGGAGGCGGTCTTGGAGGGGAGGATGCTCCTCAAACTGTGGAGCATCCTGGACAATACAGCTCACCCTCTCCATGACACACTGGTCAATACCTTCAGCAACAGACTGGTTCCACCAAGATGCAGTACAGAACGCCACAGGAGATCCTTATTCCCTGTGGCTATCAAACTGTACAACTCCTCCCCCTTCTGTCGTGGGGTAGGCTGACTCCCCCCCCAATCCCAAATCTTTGTACATTCCCAATCATCTCCACTCGTCGCTTTAATTTCATGTTTCATGTATCTTGTGTTTTGTGACTGTTGGCAGATCAATTTCCCACCTGGGATAAATACAGTTCTATAGTATCGCATGGTATTTCTGGCCACCCTATTACAGGAAGGATGTGAAAGCTTTGGAGAGGGTGCAGAGGAGGTTTACCAGAGTACTGCCTGGGTTAGAAGCTCGCAGCTACAGGGCGAGGTTGGAACAACTTGGATTGTTTTCTCCAGAACGTCAGAGGTTGCTGGGAGACTTGATGGAAGTATATAAAATTATGAGAGGCATAGATAGGGTAGACAATCAGAGCCTTTTTCCCAGGATGGGAATGTCCAACACTAGAGGGCATAGCTATAAGGTGAGAGGGGAAAAGTTTAATGGACATGTGTGTGGCAGGTTTTTAACGCAGAGAGTAGTGGGGGCTGAAACACATTGCAAATACTGGTAGTGGAGGCGGACACAATTACGGTGTTTAAGATGCTTTTAGATAGGCACATGGAAGTGCAGGGAATAGAGGGATATGGATCAGTTTGATTTGGCATCATTCAGCACAATCATTGTGGGTCCTGTGCTGCACTGTTCTATACTGAAGATTGACACAAAATGCTGGAGTAACTCAGCGGGACAGGCTGCATCTCCCAAGAGAAGGAATAGGTGACGTTTCGGGTCGAGACCCTTCTTCAGACTGAGAGTCAGGGGAGAGGGAAACTAGAGGTATGAGAAGGTGCAGAATAAAGGGCCTGTCCCACTTGGGAGTCATTTGTGCGTCACGTAGGTGGCGCGCAAAGATTTTGTGAATCGCAAAATCCTGGAGCGCCACGCGCAACCCTGCCTACGCCACCATGCCTCACCACGCGCCATGCTCGTGTAATGCAAGCCATGCGCACATCACATGCGCGTCACGTGACGCTAAATGATGTTGTGTAAATTACGCGCAAATGACGCCCAAGTGGGACTGGCCCTTAAATCAGAGCCGGCACCGATGACCAAGGATAGGTGGAGCCCAATGTTTATACCGCTGGGTTGTAAAAAGATAGAATGATCTTGCTGTGTGGTGGCACATATTTAAGGGGTTAAAGATCTGCTCCCATTTCTTATGTTCTGCAAAAGGCACTGAAATCCACAAAATGTATTTAGAGAGTGGCTTACTGTCAGAATATGCAAAATTTTACATTTTCCTTAATATTTGATATGACCTCTACAAGAATAATGAAGGCTAATGTGGAGTTATTTTTTGAACTTATTTCCCCTCAGTTCAATACAGCAGTACCACGATCATTTGTGTAACGCTGAAGTCACGAACATACACACGCGCGCACATACAGACCTACACACACACCTATGCACAGGTACATCAAATTCACACACATGCATGCACACACTCACACAGACCCACACACACACAGACCCACACTCACACAGGCCCACACACACACAGACCCACACTCACACAGACCCACACACACACAGGCCCACACTCACACAGGCCCACACACACACAGACCCACACACACACAGACCCACACGCACCTAAATACAGATACATCACATTCACGCACATGCATGCACACGCACACACATATGCACACACACACATGCAGACACATAGGCCCACATACATCACATTCAAACACACACACGCATGCACACGCAGACCCACACACACCCACCCACACGCATCACATTCACACACAAGCGTGCATGCGCACACATTGACCCACACACACACAAACACATGCACACACACATAGACCCACATGCACACACAACACATGCAAACACACATAGACCCCCTCCACACACACACACAAACACATACACACACACATAGACCCCCCCACACACACACAAACACATGCACACGCATAGACACACACACAAACACATGCACACGCATAGACACACACACAAACACATGCACACACACATAGACACACACACAAACACATGCACACGCATAGACACACACACAAACACATGCACACACACATAGACCCAGGTACATCACATTCACACACACACGTACACACCCACACGCATCACATTCACACACATATGCATACACAAACACACACACATTCGCACCAACATTCAATCACATTTAAGTCCATTGGGTTATCAGCTTGTTGATTCCCCATATCCCGCCCCGAGCTGATCTCTCATTTGTACTTTCCCTTTTCGACCGATCACAACAACCCATCCACAATCAAAATGCAGCGTGCAGGGTATGATAGAATAGAGCAGGTTCATGGTATGCAACACATTGAGAGCCCTCGTGTCTGCGTCACATTGCTTTACAAACAGGATTCCGATGATTTTCAATTCTAGCCGTGATGCTTCAAATTAAATAAAGTGCAGTGATTAATTAAATTGAGTTCATGCTTGGAATGTTGACATGGTAACGAGCTTCTGGGCTGTGGTCTGCTGCCGAACCGTACAAGAGTCAGGGCGTGTAAACAGAACATAACTGGTAGATATTTTTAGATTATGAATGATACTGCAGACCTGCTGCTGAATAATTAACTTGCCAATCTTACATTCATGAAGACACTGAAGTGTGTGGGCTAGAAAGAAAGTGCATAACGCAAGGCAGTGCCATCCTGTCACACATAAATAAGAAGAGAGGATGGACAGATAATGCAGTCGAGTTTACATGGTCATAGAGTCACACAGTCATAAGGTGATACAGTATGGAAACAGGCCCTTCGGCCCAACTTGCCCACACCGGCCAATATGTCCCAGCTACACTAGTCCCACCTGCCCGCATTTGGTCCATATCCTTCCAAACCTGTCCTATCTATGTACCTGTCTAATTGTTTCTTAAATGTTGGGACAGTCCCTGCCTCAACTACCTCCTCTGGCAGCTTGTTCCATACACCCACCACCTTTGTGTGAAAAAGTTTGTTCGTGCATCATTCGATCAGCTGAGAAGGTTATTGGCTGCAACTTTCCCCCCATCAACGAACTGTACAATGTAAGGGCCAGGAAGCGAGCGGGTAAGATCATCTCTGACCCCTCTCACCCTGGCCACAAACTCTTTGAATCACTTCCCTCTGGAAGGCGACTCCGGACTGCCAAAGCCGCCACAGCCAGACATAAAAACATCTTTTTTTCCACAGGCAGAGTTCTACTCAATAACCAAAAGTCTGTAGCCTCCTTTTGCTCTGGTATTTCATTTTTCACATGTTTAAATTATAATGTTTTATTTTTAATTGTCTACTGTATATTGTGTTGTTACTTGCGAGCTAAGCACCAAGGCAAATTCCTTGTATGTATACATTCTTGGCTAATAAAATTTATTCAATTCAATTCAATTCACCCACCACCAATTGTGTGAAAAAGTTGCCCTTCAGATTCCTATTAAATCTTTTTCCCTTCACTTTAAACCTATGTCCTCTTGTCCACGATTCACCTACTCTGGGCAAGAGACTCTGTGCATTTACCCGATCTATTCCTCTCAAGATTTTATACACCTCAATAAGATCACCCCTCATCCTCCTGCGCTCCAAGGAATAAAGTCCCAGCCTACTCAACCTCGGCCTATAGCTCACACCCTCTAGCTCAGGCAACATCCTCGTAAAATCCTTTTGGCAAGCAGGAGGCGGGAACAGTCACCAAATCAGCGCTGCCCTTTCACAAGTAAGGGAAGGGAACCTGCATGAACTTTTTTTTTATTTTTTATTATTTTTATTAGAAGTACGGTAAATTACAGTATTACACAACACATATATCTTAATACATTTTTTGTACCGCTTCATTTTTTGAGCTTTAAAAGAAAGATAGAAGTAAGAAAAGTAAAGAAAGTGCGCAAGAGTCGTGAAGTGCAAGAGAGTGTTGGGAAAAGAAAGCCCCTTAGAAAAGAAGTTAGAGAAGGAAGTAAAGTAAGAAAGTAGATCCTAGAAAAGAAAGAAAAAGAAAGTAGGAACAATCGCAGGAAGGGACTACCAACCAAGTCTGTTTTAGTTGTTTTACCTCCCATTACCAGGTCCTGATACCATTTATTTATTTATTTATTTTTTAAATTACTATAGCACCTCATGCTTGTAATAGGTCCAGAAACGTAGACCACGTCTTTTGGAATTGGTCTGCTTTACCTGCTAAGAGGAATCTCATCTCTTCCAGATGTAATGTTTCAAACATATTTGATGTCCACATTTTTATTGTTGGTGTGGGCGCATTTTTCCAGAATTTAAGTATGAGCTTTTTTCCCATTATTAGCCCGTAATTGAATAAATTCTTCTGATACACGTTTAATTCAGGGATACCTTCCGATATTCCAAAAATGATCCATTCTGGTTTTGGTACCAGTTTTATTTTAATTAATTTTGAAAAAATATCAAATATTTCATACCAGAATTTTTGGATTTTTGTACAAAAAACAAAAGAATGCGCTATGGTAGCTTCTTGACATAGACATTTATCACAGATTGGTGAAACATTAGGAAAGATTTTATTTAATTTAGTTTTTGAATAATATAGTCTATGTAATGTTTTGAATTGGATAAGCGTATGTCGTACGTTGATCGAACATTTATGCACCTGTAGTAAATGATTATCCCAGCTCTCTTTTGAAATTTTTATAGCTAATTCTTGTTCCCAGTCTCTTCTAATTCCATCTGTTGTGGGTATTTCTATGTTTAAAATGATATTATATAAGTACGATATTAGATTAGCTGATTCCGCCTTTGTCTTCATTGCTTCATCTAGTAAGTCGGAAGGCATATTATGATAGTCTTTTGTGTATTTTTTCAGATAATCACGAATTTGTAGATATTTAAAATATTGGTTATTTTTCAAATTATATTTCAATTGTAGTTGTAGAAATGATAGTAATTTTCCCAATTCATACAGATCTTCGAGCGTTTTGATTCCCATTCTTTCCCATTGTATAAATGATTTGTCTATGATTGAAGGTTTAAACGATGGGTTATTGACTATTGGTATTGAGAGAGATAGGTTTCTTAATTTTAGATTCTGTTTTATTTGTTTCCATGTTCTAATTGTGCTATATATAATTGGATTTTTATTATAATTTTTATTATTCAAATTTATTGGATAGAGAATAATCGCTCCTATATTACTCGGGGAGCAGTCCCCTTTTTCCATTACAATCCAGTCCGCCTGCTGGGCAGAATTGTCCAGCAGGTGAATCATATTTTTAATATTTACTGCCCAATTATAATACATAAAGTTAGGGAGCGCTAGACCCCCCAACTCTTTTCGTTTATTAAGGTGTGCACTTTGTATTCTATGGGATTTATAATCCCATATAAAATTTGTAATGTCTGAGTCCAATTTTTTGAAAAACTTTTTTGGGAGGTATATAGGTATTGATTGAAATAGGTATAGGATTTGTGGTAAGAAAATCATTTTTATAGCATTTATTCTGCCTATTAAGGACATCGGAAGTGTTTTCCAGAATTTAATCAAATTATTTAATTTCTTAAGTAAGGGATTATAATTGGCTTTAAACATATCCTGGTAATTTCTAGTAATTTCAATTCCCAAATATTTGAATTTTTCTGTAGCTATTTTAAAGGGAAATTTCCTGAGGTGTGTTGAGTCTTTTGGTTTTATCGACATAATTTCACTTTTGTTCCAATTTATTCTATATCCTGAGAAGGATCCAAAGTCCTCAATTAAATTTAATATATTTGGTATACTAATTTGTGGTTTTGTGATGTACAGTAGTACATCATCGGCATATAGGGATATTTTGTTATTTGAATATTTTGTATTATAACCGTAAATATCCAGGTGTGTTCTTATTTTTTCAGCAAGGGGTTCAATTACCAAAGCAAATAACAGCGGTGATAATGAACATCCTTGTCTATTGCCCCTTGATAGTTCAAATTTCGAGGGTAATATATTATTAGTTAGTATTCTAGCCGTAGGTTTGTTATATAATAGTTTTATCCATGCAATGAAGTTCTCTCCCAATTGGAATTTTTGCAATACTTTAATCATATAGTCCCATTCTACTTGATCAAACGCTTTTCCTGCGTCCAGTGAGATGATAGATAACTCTTGGTCATGAGATTTATGTGAGTGCATTATGTTAAGCAAACGTCTCAAATTATTGAATGAATGTCTCTTAGGTATAAATCCTGTTTGATCCTCATTTATTAGTCTACTAACATACCTGCTTAGTCTACTGGCTAGTGTTTTCGATATTATTTTTTGATCCGTATTTAACAAAGCAATAGCTCTATATGATCCTGGTTCTTCTATATTTTTATCTTTTTTAAGTATTAATATGATCGTTGATTCTGCTAGTGTTTCAGGTAAGTTTTGCTCTTTAAAAGCATATGTATACATTTTCTGTAATCGTGGAGTAACTATGTCGTAAAAAGATTTATAAAATTCATTACTGAATCCGTCTGGTCCTGGTGTTTTTCCATTCTTTAGTGTTTTTATTGTGTCTTCTATCTCCTTAGAAGTAATTTGTGCTCCCAGTTCCTCTTGTTCCCTCAGTTCTAATTGTGGTAGGTTACAGTTATCTAAAAATTCTGAAATTTTATTATTATCTATTAACGTTTTAGATGTGTATAAATTCTGATAAAATTGAGCAAATCTTTTATTGATATCCTTGGGTAATGTTAATAATTCCCCTCTGTCTGATTTAATCTTTAATATTGCATTCTCTTTTTCCCGTTTTTTCAGTTGGCGTGCTAGAAGTTTGCATGAACTTAAAGTTGGCTTTTGCTATGGAATTACCGTAGCAGTCAATGCTTCATTGACAAGCAAGGAAGGAGCCGTCTTGTCACACGAGGATTATATTGAGAGCGGACGCCTCAAGGTGTCCCATTTTTCTTTATCCTTCATGAAATGAAAGATGGAAGCCGAGGATGATGCAGGCATCGATGTTCTGCATTACATACCACGGGAACCAGATGGGTTTACAGCCACCACACAGCGAGTTGGAGCCTCGATAACCTGAAATATCTAATATAGAAACAAGGAACTGCAGATGCTGGAGTAGCAATGGGTTAGACAGTATCTAAGGAGAACTGTGTAGGAAGGAACAGAGATGCTGGTTTACACCATAGATAGATACATAAAGCTGGAGTAACTCAGTGGGTCTCTAGATAAAAGGAATCGGTGATGTTTTGGGTCGAGACCCTTCTCCAGACTGAAAGGGTCTGAGGAATAGACTCGACCCAAAATATCACCTACTTTTCTCCAGAGATGCTGCCTGACCCGCTGAGCTATTCCAGCTTTTTGTGTGCATCTACGGAGAACATGGATAGATGACGTTTCAGGTCAGGACCCCTCATCGGGCACCTGATGTAGCAGGCAGCCGAGAACAAGCGCAGACCTGGTTGTCACCAAGAATGTAGGCGGTCCCGGTGGGCTGATGCCCGTGGCCACGTGCGGCAGCGCACCTGGCTCACCATCGAGGACCAGGTGGGCTGATGCCCGTGGCCACGTGCGGCAGCACACCCAGCTCACCATCGAGGACCCGGTGGGACGATGCCCTTGGGGGAAGCAAGGAAGCGGAGAGTCGAGGAGGGGAGCACTCTGGTACATCCAATGGGTCGAGAGTCGAGGAGGGGAGCACTCTAGTACATCCAGCACGTGGACCAGACTGTGGTCTTTTCACCGTTTTCTTTTGTAAATGGCGACGGGTGCAAATATTTCACTGTGCAGTGCATACGTGACAATAAAGAACCATTGAAGAAGGGTCCGGACCCGAAACATCGCTTATCCATGTTCTCTTGAGATGCTGCCTGACCCGCTGAGTTACTCCAGCACTCTGTGCGTGAATTGCTAATGGCAGGTGTGAGCATAGGCCTTATTGACAACAGATTGTTTTCCAGCCACTCCTTTTGATTCCAACTTTCTCCTTTGATTTCATGCTGAATTGTCCCCAGGTGGTTAATGGATAATAGAAAAATGAATAAACACGTCATCATTGTCTTTAGGGTTTTGGTTTCTGAATGTCTTCCATCGGGTTGCATTGGTAATGCATGTTCCCAAAATGCACATCCTTTAGTTTTCCCTGAGTTATCTCATTCAAATGTGCACACGCCTGCGATTTTGTATTCACTTCAGAATCTTCAGAGCTGCATTGGAAACAAGTCATCCTTGACCCAGAAGCCTGGCTAAGAGGATTTCACATGTGGCAACAGCCCACACTATCTGTAAACTTTTAAATTTTACCCAGCGTGGCATAATTGGAAATCACCACGGTTTTGTGTAAAAATGTTCAGAGGGACTGTGGGGACATGAAGCAATTAACAAATCACTTACCGTAATTATGGTGTGGTCCTTCTGATAATGGACTAAGTCACGGAATGAGAAAATCTTACAGTATCCTGTAATCAGTCAATATATTTTATTAATTGAGTTCAGCAGCTGTGTAAATTACACCATAGAATTGTGCTGTAAAAAGCAGCGCTCCAATGTCGCCTCCACTAACCCCTAATTACGACAGAGTTGCCCCTGTATCTCTTTCAAAGTCAATACAACATGCACTCTGAAGAGGCCAAGTTCAATAATACCTGGACCCTTGCGCTGACAAGTTTACAGAAGGTTATTCGTTGGTTCGGAGCAAGACACAGTAAGCAAAGATTCATCACGTGCTACACACAGTGAGGTGAAAAACAGCTCTCAGCAGTCACATGGGGTTCATTTTCTAATCTATAAAAGCAGCTGCACGGCATTTTTAACTTGACAGGGCTGCAAATTGCCGTTTTTGTGAAGGATTGTTAAAGTGAGACGTTTGAAGCAAAATGGAATTGCCCCGAGCTCTCCGCATGGAGGGTCCGACAAAGAAAACCACACAGACAATCACCGTGGTGTGAGAGGATTAAGTAAATAATGTCATTTAAATGCATTTATATTTTTATCATAATGGGAGCCAGACTCAAGAGTCAAGGCATGGGTCTGGGTCTGAGCTGTGCACCATTCCACTGGCTTTATCTGAGCTGATTACAGTTGAAAATGTGCAATGGTCTCAGGCTAGATAAGGGTATGTGTAAAGTCGGATGCTCACGGAATGATTATCTTATCTCATTGACAACTTCAGAAGAAGCAAAAGACGGGTGAAATTTATTTTGGAACCATGCATGATTTCACAGCATGGTTGTCGCCACATTGCATGGTGTACTGGTGTACAGTAGGACACACCATTGTGGAGGAGAGGCACCTTATGGCACTTGACTGCAGGGTCGCAGGTCTCCTCTTTCAACTGTGAGGTTCAGATCCAATTTATCTTGCTGGCCTGCTAGCTGCCAGTCTCTGCTCAGCTCTATTCTCTGTAAGTAGACACAAAATGCTGGAGCAACTCGGCGGTTCAGGCAGTATCTCTGGAGAAAAGGAACAGGTGACGTTTCTGGTCGAGACACTTCTTCAGACTGAGAGTCAGGGGACAGGGAGCCAAGAGGTATGAAAAGGTACCGAACAAACCAGAGCCAGCACCGATGACCAAGGAAAGGGAGAGCCCAATGTTTATGGGTTGTAAAAAGGTAGAAATGTTCTTGCTGAGTGGTGGCGACCCGAAACGTCAACCATTCCTTTCCTCCAGAGATGCGGGGATCGCTGGTCGGCGCGGACCCGGTGGGCCGAAGGGCCTATTTCCGCGCTGTATCTCTAAACTAAACGAAACTAAACTATATACAATGCTTTCATATGGAATCTCTTATTGTTCCAGTCAAGTTAGAATATATATCCACAAGTGCCACCATTTGCAGATACAAGCAAAACAATGTTCATCCCAATATCCCAGTCACGGCAGCAGTGGTGCAGCTGGTAGAGCTGGTGCCTCACAGCATCAGAGACCCGGGTTCGATCCTGACCTTGTGGGTGGAGATGAAAATTCTCCCTCTGACCGCGTGGGTTTCCTCCGGGTGCTCTGGTTTCCTCCCGAATCCCAAAGATGTGCGGGTTTGTAGGCTAATCAGCCACTGTTTGTGTGTAGGGAGTGGATGTGAAAGTGGGATAACATGGAGCTAGTGTGAAAATGGTTGGTTTGGACTTGATGGACCGAAGGGTTTGTTTCCATGCTGTATCTTTCAATCAATTCAATTCACTTCAACAATGTCAAGTTTCAAAGAATCAAATATCAAGTGAACAGGGAAGGGAACAGACACAAAATGCTGGAGTAACTCAGCGGGACAGGCAGCATCTCTGGAGAGAGGGAAAGGGGGACGTTTCGGGTTGAGACCCTTCTTCAGACTGATGTCAGGGGAGTCGTCGTCATGGCTATCCCTCGAGGTCAAGGATGATAGTCTACGTTCTGTTGTTTTTATGGACTCTCAGGTGGCTTATGAGTCCAACCCTGGCTTTGAAAGTTCTTCGGCATTCAGGACAGGTAATTCCAGATGGCAGAACGTGCTTTGGCTGTTGCTGCCTCTATTTCCATTTTCTTCTCTTTTCTTGTAATTCTGCTCATCTCTTGGCTTCGAAGGTCGCTGGTCCTTCTTGGATGATGGTTCGCCAGAGTTTCCTGTCCTTGGCATTGGTTTCCCAATTGTCGATATCGATTGCACATTTCTTCATGCTGGCTTTTAAGGCATCTTTGAATCTCTTCTTTTGTCCGCCTCTTTTACGTTTGCTTTCCTTAAGCTGCGAGTAGAAGGTTTGCTTTGGTAGACGCTCGTCGTCTTCCATCCGAACAACATGACCAACCCATCTTAGTTGGTTCTTGATGACGAATGCTTCGATGCTGGATGTTTTTGCTTCATTCAGCACGCTGACGTTGGTTCTTCTGTCTTCCCAGCTGATATTTAAGTTGCTTTAAAGACATCGTTGATGGAGATGGCGTCGGTATGTTGTCCAGGTTTCTGATGCATACAGGAGCGTTGGAATCACCACTGCCGCATACACTAACATTTTGGTATCTGTTCGGATGTCACGATTTTGAAAGACTCTCATTCGTTCAGCGGAGTGGGAGGTACATAGATAAGGAAGTGTAAGGTGTGAAAACAGGACAAAGGGAACAAGACAGGGAAAGGGGACGGAATGAGAACATAAGGTGAACAAAGAGGGTCAGAAGAGAGGTAAAATTTGAATGATTAAGCAACAGGCATAAAATAACCAGAAAATGTAGGTGTGCTGAGGAAAAGAATGATCAGTCATACCATCACTGTTGTATAATAATTATGATATCCTAATCCCTGATGGGAGATTTCAATCTATTCATTAATAGCCGCACTAGAAATTGATGCACTGAAATAAAATTGATGACCTGTCAAGGAAAGAGAGATTACTGAAAAATATCTCCTGTAGATTTCAATGACACTTTTCAGATATGTATTGAAATCTACACCATGCTAACAGAGGTGTGACAGCAGGATGATACTTCCGTATTATGTAATATACTCTGTTTAATGGCGATGACTTTTGCTTATATATATTGATGCAATGACAGTTGCATATTTCAGAGTAAGAGATGCTCCATTTATGTCCTCATTTCACTTGTGCCTGCCAGGAATGTTGTGCAACAGCGCTTTTATTGCTGCAGTGTCTGGTGCGAATGTATAAGTGCCAGCACTGAATAGCCCAGGTTCCCTGACAGATTAATGAAGTGTGCTATAACCATCTGCTCTTCAATTCACACAAGATAAGATTCCTCATTCACAGACTAGAAATGATTTTCATAAACTTCCAGGAATGGCATGACTCAGAAGCCTTATGAAACATGTGCAGGAAGGAACTGCAAGATGCTGGTTTAAACCGAAGATAGACACAAAATGCTGGAGTAACTCAAAGGGTCAGGCAACATCTCTGGAGAGAAGGAATAGGTGACGTTTCGGGGAAAGGGAAATGAGACATATAGACGATGATGTAGAGAGATATAGAACAAATGAAATATATGAAATATGTGAAAATGAAATGAAGCATTGCCTTATAAAACATTCTACACATGACGAGTATTCTGGTCAATAATAATCTGTGCTAACAGAAAGATGTAGGTGTGTTGGATGGGTTTCAAACAGTTGCACCATAGTTTCTATTGAGTCGTAATCGGGCAGTGTAGTGGCACATCTGGTAGAGCTGCTGCCTCACAGCATCAGAGACCCAGGTTGGATCTCAACCACACGTCTGTGTGGAGTTTGCATGTTCTCCCTGTGACTGCGTGGGTTTCCTCTGGAATCACGAAGAAGTGCAGGTTTGTAGATTAATTGGCCTCTGTAAATTGCCCGTGGTGTATAAGGAATGGATGAGAACGCAGGATAACAGTGTCAAGACTCAAGAGTGTTTTATTATCATATGTCCCAGATAGAACAATGAATTTTTTACTTGCTGCAGCACAACAGAATATGTAAACATTGTGCACTGTAAACAATATGATAAATGAGAGAAAAAAAAGTTCAGTGTGTATATATGCACATACTCACAAATACATACACACACACACACACACACACACATATATATATATATACTAGACCAAGTGCAGACCCGTTGGGTCTGGTCCCCGAACGTGCTTCAGCGTCTTGACGGCGTCTGGAAGGCCGTACGCAGCGTCTCGACGTCGTACACAGTCTTGACGTCGTACGCAGCATATTGACGGCGTACGCAACGTGTTGACGGCCGTCAAGACGCTGCGTACGACTTCGAGACGCTGCGTACGGCCGTGGAGACGCTGCGTACGCCCTCAATGGGGCTGCAGGCCGACAGGCCGTTGAGGCGCCGGCTCTGTCATGCTGGCTGAAGGCAAAGATGGGATGTTCCGCCGCTGCTTTTCAGCGTCCTCGGACAGAGCGAGCCGGACCGGTGGGGGGGGGGGGGGGGTAGTGGAGGAGAGCCGGGCGGCAGCAGTGAAAATCGCCAGCGAAAAAATTAAAATGTCGGCGTTTTTGGAGGAGAGCCGGGCGCTTGAGCCAGCGTGAGAGAGCCGGCCCGGGGGGTGGGGGGGTTAGTTGAGGAGAACCGGGCGGCAGCAGCAAAAAAATTAAAATGTCGGCGTTTTTGGAAGAGAGCCGGGCGCTTGAGCCAGCATGAGAGAGCCGGCCCGGGGGGAGGGTAGTGGAGGGGAGGCGGCGGCAGCAGCTAAAATCGCCAGCGAAAGAAGAAAATTTTTGGCGTTTTGGGAGCAGAGCCGGGCGGCAGCAGCAGTTATGGTGGCTGGCCAGCAGGAGGCGACAAAATGACTGAGTGGGGGGGGGGGGGGGGGGGGGATTTTATTTAAAAATGTGTACATAAAAATGTCTAAATCTAATAAGGATTGTCTTAGGGTATATAAAAGTGTAATGTCTAGCGAAATGGAAAAAATCGCGGAGTTTTCGCGTGTGGTTTTGCCGGAGCAAGGAATCAAAGGCCAAATCTGACACCCACAAACACACACACACCCACAGAGTTTTAATAGTATATAGATAGATATATATACACACACACACGCACACATACGTACCCACAAAAACAAACAATAGTGTAATAATAATAGCCTGTCTGAATAAGGGTCTCGACCCGAAACGTCACCTATTCCTTCACTCCAGAAATGCTGCCTCACCCGCTGAGTTTCTCCAGCATTTTTGTCTGCCTATAATAATAGCTTGATGGCTGTATGGAAGAAACTGTTCCTGAACCGGGATGTTACAGTTCTCAGGCTCCTGTACCTTCTTCGCGATGGAAGGAGTGAAATGAGTGTGTGGCCAGGATGGCGTGGGTCTCTGATGATGTTGGCTGCCTATTTGAGGCAGCAATTCTGGTAAATCCCTTCGATGGTGGGGAGGTCGGAGCCGGTGATGGACTGGGCAGTGTTCACAACTTTTTGCAGTCTTCTTCGCTCTTGGGCGTTCAAGTTGTCGAACCAGGCCATGATGCAACCAGTCAGTATGCTCTCTACTGTACACCTGTAGAAGTTCAAGAGAATCCTCTCTGAATCTCCATAATCTTCTCGGGAAGTAGAGGCGTTGATGTGCTTTATTTATAATTGCATCAGTGTGCTGGGTCCAGGAAAGATCTTTGGAAATATGCATGCCCAGGAATTTGAAGTTTTTGACCCTCTCCACCACATATACAGGATTGATATAAACAGGATTGTGTGTCCTCATCCTTCCTCTTCCAAAGGCCACAATCAGTTCATTGGTTTTACTGATATTGAGAGCCAGGTTGGTATGACGCACCATTTGGTCAATTGGTAAACAGGTGATCAGTGGTCAGCATGAACTATGTGGGATGAAGGGCCTGTCTCCATGCTGTATCTCTCTAAAAACCTATGAGAAATGGGATGAAGTAATAAATGCACTTATCTAGAAAATTGATCTAAAGGATGTTGTAAGCTTCAGAGAATGACCAAGTCAAGAGTGTTTAATTGTTAGTGTAGGCAGGCAGCATCTCTGGAGAGAAGGATTGAGTGACGTTTCGGGTTGAAACCCTACTTCAGGTCTGAAGAAGGGTCTCAACCTGAAATGTCACTCAAACCTTCTCTCCAGAGATTTGTTATATGTACTGGCAATCGAACAATGGAATTCTTAGTTGCTGCATCTTTACAGCTCACCAATGCAATAACACAGCTAATAAGTATACGATAATCACTAATACAATAAATTAACAATCGATGATACCAGGTACGCAGACCATAATGGTGCAAAACCAAATACATGGTGCAACCAAAACAAAATCCATTGCAGATCATAGTTATTGAGGCAGAGTTGTGGTTGTGAGGTGTTCAGGATGGTTGCTGGGAAGAAGCTGTCCTTGAACCAGGATGATTCCCAAACCTTGTACCTTTTTCCCTGTGATAGGAGTGAGGTGAGAGCTTGGCCAGAGTGGTGTGGGTCTTTGCTGACATTAGCTGCCTTTTTGAGGCAGTGCCTTCTACAGATCCCTTTGATGGTTGGGAGGTCGGTAGCTGTGATAGACTGGGCAATGTTCACCACTATTTGCAGTGTTCTTTCTTCCCAGGCATGCGAGTTACTGAAACAGTCTGTGGTGCAACCAGTCAGTGTGCTCGCCACCTTATACGTGTCGAAGTTCAATGGGATTTTCAGCGACATATTGAATCTCTTCTAAAGAAGTAAAGGCTTTATTATGCTTTTGTTGTGATTGCATCATTTTGCCGGGCCTAGGACAGATCTTCAGAGATATGCATGCCCAGGAACTTGAAGCAGTTGACTCTTTGCTGTCCCGTCGATGAAGTGAGGTTCATGGATCCTCGACTTTCATTTCCTAAAGTCAACAATCAGCTCCTTAGTCTCACTAGCATTGAGAACAATATTGTTGTTCTGGCACCATTCATTCAACCTGATGCTCAATCTCCCTCTTGTACTCTGATTCATCATTACCTGCTATTTGTCCAACAGCAAAGGTATTGTCAGCGAATCTAAAGCTGGTGTTGGAGCAGTGCCTGGTTAGACAGTTATGGGTATGAAGAGAGTACAGCAGGAAAATGAGCACACAGTCTTGACAAGTTCCTGTGTTGATGGAGGAGGAAGTCTTGTTGTCAATTCATTCTGACTGTTGCCTACTGACGAGGACGTTGAGGATCCAATTGCACAGGGTTGAGCAGAGACCCAGTTTGCTGTTAATTTTGGAGAGGTTGAATGCCAACCAGTAGTTGCTGAACAAATGCCTGATATACGTGTTGTTATTATCCAAGTGGTCCAGTGGAGAGCCAGCAAGATCGCATCCCCTGTTGACCTGTTGTGGTGGTAGACAAATTGTAGTGGATCCAGGTCCTTATTAAGGCAGGAGTTGGTAAGTATCGTAACCACCGTCTCAACGCACTCTGTCACCAGTGCCACCAATCTGTAGTTAGTGAAATATGTCACCTTGGTCTTCTTGGGCACTGGTATTATAATTAGTGGGTGGCAGCAGTAGAGTTGCTGCCTTACAGCACTTGCAGCGCTGGAGACCCGGGTTCGATCCCGACTACGGGTGCTGTCTGTACGGAATTTGTACGTTCGCCCCATGGCCGCGTGGGTTTTCTCCGAGATCCTCGGTTTCCTCCCATACTCCAAAGACGTACAGGTTTGTAGGATAATTGGCTTGATGTATGTGTAAATTGTCCCTAGTGTGTGTAGGATAGTGTTAATGTGTGAGGATCACTGGTCGGTGCAGACTCGGTGGGCCGAAGGGCCTGTTTCCACGCTGTATCTCTAAACTAAACTAAAACTAATTGTATTTGTGTCATTCCGTTATAGGCATACAAAACACCAATTCTTTTCCGAGATTATCAGACCGACAATTAATTTGAATCATTGAATCACTGGAGTGGGCTAGTGCACCATCGGGCCGAGGTGGAGATGGTCAAGAGCTTCAAGGTCCTAGGTGTAAATATCATCAACAATTTGTCGTGGACCAACCACCTTTGAAGCCATGGCTAAGAAAGCAGCCAGCACCTCTACTTGCCCAGGCTAGAAAATTCGGCAAGTCTCTGAGGACTCTTACCAACTAGTACAGATGCACATCAAACTCATTCTATTGGGTTGCATCACAGCTTGGTTTGGCAACAGCTCTGCCTAAGGCCGCATGGAATTATAGAATTGTGAATGTAGCCCACTGCATCACACAAACCAGCCTCTCCACCACCTCCATCTCCCCATCAACTCCATCTACACTTCATGCTGCCTTGGGAAAGCAGGCACCATAATCAAGGACATTTCATCCTGGACATTCTCTCTTCCTCCCACCCCCTCCGGTTAAGCAGAAGGTACAGAAGCTTTAAAGCCCGTACCACCAGATTCAAGAACAGCTTCTTCCCTGCTCTTACCAGACTACTGATTAGTCCTCCATAAGTTGTGGTTCTCTACCTCATTGAGGACTTTCTATCTGAACTGCAACACTATAATACCATCACTAATAATATATTCTGCACTCTGATATATTTTTTTCTTTGCACTACCTGTTACACGTGTACATAGTTTAATTGTGCTCATGTGTAGTATGATTTGTGTAGGAAGGAAACAAAGATGCCTGCATAATCGTTTCACTGAACACCTCCACTCAGTCCACCTTGGCCTACGCGATCTCCCGTTTGCCATACGGTTTATTCCCCTTCCCATTTCCACACTGACCTTTCTGTCCTGGGCCTCATCAGAGTGAGGCCAAATGCAAATTGGAAGAACAGCACCTCACATTTTGCTTGGGTAGCTTACAACCCAGTGGTATGAATATTGATTTCTCTAACTTCAAGTAACCCTTGCTTTCCCCCTCTCTCCGCCCCTCCCCTACCCTAGTTTCACTGTCATCCTGTTGAGTTTCACTGATTGTATCACAAGTTATCACCTTCCCCACAGCCACAATGGACCATTGTGGGCTCCACCTTACCTTGATCATCATTGCTTTTTGCATATCTTTCATTCATTTGTTCTATCTACCTTTCTATATCTCTTGATTCCCTCTCTCCTGACTTAGTCTGAAGAAGGGTCTCGACCCGGAACGTCACTAGTGGGTACCGCAAGGCTCAGTGCTGGGACCCCAGCTATTTACAATTTATATTAATGATCTGGACGAGGGAATTGAAAGCAACATCTCCAAGTTTGCGGATGACACTAAGCTGGGGGGCAGTGTTAGCTGTGAGGAGGATGCTAGGAGACTGCAAGGTGACTTGGATAGGCTGGGTGAGTGGGCAAATGTTTGGCAGATGCAGTATAATGTGGATAAATGTGAGGTTATCCACTTTGGTGGCAAAAACGGGAAGGCAGACTATTATCTAAATGGTGGCCGATTAGGAAATGGGGAGGTGCAGCGAGACCTGGGTGTCATGGTACACCAGTCATTGAAAGTAGGCATGCAGGTGCAGCAGGCAGTGAAGAAAGCGAATGGTATGTTGGCCTTCATAGCAAGAGGATTTGAGTATAGGAGCAGGGAGGTTCTATGCAGTTGTACAGGGTCTTGGTGAGACCACACCTGGAGTATTGCGTACAGTTTTGGTCTCCAAATCTGAGGAAGGACATTATAGCCATAGAGGAGTGCAGCGAAGGTTCACCAGACTGATTCCTGGGATGTCAGGACTTTCATATGAAGAAAGACTGGATAGACTTGGCTTATACTCGCTAGAATTTAGGAGATTGAGAGGGGATCTTATAGAAACGTACAAAATTCTTATGGGGTTGGACAGGCTAGATGCAGGAAGATTGTTCCCGATGTTGGGGAAGTTCCAGGACAAGGGGTCACAGCTTAAGGATAAGGGGGAAATCCTTTAAGACCGAGATGAGGAAAAACTTTTTCACACAGAGAGTGGTGAATCTCTGGACTCTCTGCCACAGAGGGTAGTTGAGGCCAGTTCATTGGCTATATTTAAGAGGGAGTTAGATGTGGCCCTTGTGGCTAAAGGGATCAGGGGGTATGGAGAGAAGGCAGGTACGGGATACTGAGTTGGATGATCAGCCATGATCATATTGAATGGCGGTGCAGGCTCGAAGGGCCGAATGGCCTACTCCTGCACCTATTTTCTATGTATCTATGTATCTATGTCACCTATTTCTTTTCTTCTGCCTGTCTCGCTGAGTAACACCAGCTTCTTGTGTCTATTTTGTAGTATAATTTGACTGGATAGCACACAAAATAGGGTTTCCACTGTATCTCAGTGCACATGACAATTATAAACTGATACCAACAGCAAGTAATATCTATTTAATCATTGGCGATAGTGGTTCCTGTGTGGTGGTAAGAAGGTCAGATACTGTACTATGTTGGATGCATGAATATGTTGGTAGAATAGTAGCATATCAAAGGTAAGTGCCTTAATAATAATGAAATACTTGTATTATGTATTCTATGTGTTACGTCATTATTAATTAGAAAATCTGTGCTTTAGAGAATTACAAAGAGCTTAGTTTCATCTGATTGTCCCTGGTATAAGAATCAAATTGAATGGAATGATCTGAAGACTTGGTAATTCCTCTCATATAAATATATATTAAATTACAAAGGGTTTATTAAAGATTATAGAAAAATATAATTTTCTTTGGTTAGGAATTCATGGTGAGGTTAAGTTAAGGCACATTTCAAAGAACGGAGCAAAGGTTAAGAGAAATTGCACAATGTCTCTCTCAAAATGGGTGGGTTAAAACAGAAACCACCATGGTTTAATAGATGAGGTGCTGG